>VZTY01034208.1:55762-128438 GCA_013400935.1 Turnix velox | reverse complement strand
TATGGCAGGGGGGTTGGAACTTGATGATCTTTAAGGTCCCTTCCAACCCAAACTATTCTATGATTCTATGATTCTATGATTCTATGATTCTTTCTCTCATTCTTCCTCCCCTCTCTCCATGTTGCCAGCCATCAGCTGTCCTCAGCTGGCAGTGCCCACAGCCTGTATCGCTCCACTGCATATCTTATACCCCTAACAACAAAAAACTAACCAGTTGCAAGGTCAAAGCTGGTACAGAGATTAACAGAACTGAGATGAAGGTTACACACAATCCTCCCAGAAGCAAAATGGCCCCTAGATATATCCACTCACCCTGTTAGTTTTGGTACTGTTTTAAAATATTTATTAAATGATGAAGAGTGAACTTCAACAGGGTACTCCCAGCCCCTAGATTATTCCTTGCTGCAAGGACAGTAAAGTTCTTGATTCTTTTCATCTTTATTTCTGAAGCTTGAGCAGCTCATCCCAAAAACCAACTAGGCAGGATGGGGTGTGTTATGAAGGCATGTCCTTTATCCCATTTCCCTTCAAAGCGGGTATATAATATCTGACTTTTATGAGTAATGTTGATATGAATAGAATTTTCATTTTGTAATTTTCATCTTTATCAATAAAGTGACAATTAAGCCCCACATTTGCCAAGTAGTTCAGATTGTTTTTTTCACAGTCACTTTTTAAAACTGTTTTCTCTCTTTGTATTTCTGAATACCAGTGCTAGATTCTCTCCTGCTGTCCCTGGACATTTTCTTAAGGTCAGTAGATAATTTACAATTACCTTGGGAGAAATGAGATCATTTATTTATCTGGACAGTTCAATGCAAGGGGTTAAGAAGCATCTGTGAGACCCCTTCTTTGTCCATGATTTTCCTCATTTTGCTTCTGTCAAGAAGCATAGTAGAGCTGCATCTTAAAATGTGAAGACCACAGAGTTCGATACTGTGCAGTGCTTTGAAGAACTCCTTAATGTCCTCAGCTTATGGAGAGAAGGATTGGAAAGCCTCAGGTGTGAGACAGCTGTTAGACTGGAATGCACAGATGCTGCCAAAGAAGGTCACTGCAATGGAAAGTGATACCACTTTCATTAGTGTAACACAGCCGCGTAGGATGATACAAAACTGGGAGGGGTGGCTGACACGTCAGAAGACTATGCTGCCATGCTGTGAGACTTGGACAGACTAGAGAGCAGGATGGGAAGAAATCTCATGCAATTCAACAAGGGTGAATGTAGGGTCCTGCACCTTGGGAGGAATAACCCCATGCACCTGTATAGTTTAGGGGCTGAGCTGCTGGAGAGTGACTCTGTGGAAGAAGACCTGGGAGTCCTGGTGGACAACAGGCTGACCATGAGTCAGCGATGTGTCCATGTGGCCAAGAAGGCTGCATCAAAGTGCATCAAGAAGAGTGTGGCAAGCAAATCAAGGAAGGTCATAATCCCCCTTCTACTTTGCTCCAGTGAAGCTTCATCTGTAATATTGTGTCTGGATCTAGGCTCCTCAGTTGAAGAACTGCCAGAGAGGGTACAGCAAGAGGCTATGGAAACAATTAGGGGACTAGAATATCTCTCTTCTGAAGAAAGGCTGAGGGAATTTTATCAATGCTTACAAATCCTTTAAGGGTGGTTATCAGGAGGACTGGACCGATCTTTTTTTCAGTGAGAGGACAAGAGGTAGTGGGCACTAACTTGAACAGAAGAAGATCCATCTGAACATGAGGAGGAACTTCTTTCCTTTGAGGGTGACAAAGCACTAGAACAAGCTGCCCAGGGAGGTGGTGAAGTGGCTGTCTCTGGAGACATTCAGAACCCACCTGGACATGTTTCTGTGCAATCTGCTCCAGGATAACTAGGTGATCTCCAGAGGTTCCTTATTCATCCTGTGATTCTGTGAATCTGTGAGGTAAAATGCCATATGAAGAGAGTCACATGAGAGACCTGCTAATTCTGTCATTAGCTTCGGAGTACGAACAGCAGGACCTGGTTTCTAGAGGAAGGATGAAAGAAGGTACTCTGAGGGATCCAGAGAAATTTCTATTTTATATGGGACAGAGAATGATAGAGGATAGCATGAAGAGAGTTACAGAGGCCACTATCAGACCAAGAGCTCTTTGATGAATAGCCATGCTCAAAATAGTAAAATGAAACCATGCACCCAGTGAAAGGAACTTCGAGGCTCACTGTGTGAGTTTTGAGCCAATGTGTTTTCTCTTAATGTGGTGCCTTAGTTTCCTTTTCCACTAAAACATGACTCTTCTTTATGCCTTCAGAAAAAAAAGAGGATTGATTTTTAAAGTAGCCACTCATTTTACAACAGCATACTAGTGATAAAAAGAGGAAAAATTACAATTTAATAGTCAGCATGTCTTGCTGAATAAATTAAGCTGTATAAACCAATAACATTTTAAAACCAATTCATTACAGATGAAGTATAATGACAGCAAATATTAAAACAACTGAAGAAGCAGGGCTGATCCTTAGAATATGTCTGGTACCTACCTCACTGCCAGTCTAGGCAGAGGTCTTGATTTTTGAGGAGACACTGTTGCATGTGACATACAGGTATTTGTTACACAAATATGCAAAAGATCTGGCTCCAGCTTACAGGGAAAGAATCCTTCTCTGTGGTGCTGGGGGATGGAATGGGTGTAGACTTCTCACTCAGGCACTGCTTGTCACTTGGATCAGCTGAGAGTGGTGACAAGAGCAACCCTCTTCCCTCGCATAGAATTTTTACTTTATGCCCACATCCCTTCTTTCTGGAAGAACAATCTCGGCAGTTTCCTGGAGACACCTTTGGCTTATCCTTTTCAGGTTCTTGCAGTGAGCAGCCTTGATTCCTCCACAGCCTCATGATAATCCCTTAAGCCATTGCATGAGGACCTGTCTCTTTAAGGGGAGGAGCAACAAATATCCAGGGACTCAATTTGTGCCAATTTGTAATTTGTGTCAATTACGACCTACAATGACCACTGCCTGTCAGATCCCTAGTACACCTCCCTCCTCTTGATTGCATGGGCTCAGGGCCATCTTAGGCAATGGGGGCAGGCATCGCATCTTGAAACAAAGAGGGGTTTTGAGAAAACTGTGAGAAACCTTAGTGGTAAAGGCTGCCCTTGTCTCAGGTGGTGCTTGTAAGCTGGGCACTCTACCAGTCTGAGCTACACTGCAGCCATGCCCATGGTCATGCCTATGTTCCAAGCTGGCTGTAGGTGGGCTCAGGTCAAGGAATACAAGAAGCATATGCAGCCTGTTCCCAAATTCTCCCTGGCAGTGGAAGCAAAGAACCATATGCCCAAGCAGCGGGAGCAAAAGTATGAGCTCAAAGCAAAGGGAGTTGAGAGCAGAAGGGCAAATAGATGCACAGGAAAGGCACCAGGACATTGTACTTCATGCTCCACCATTCCTCCTTATGGGGCGCTGGCGGACACCCCATGGCTACCTCCTCTCCCTGCAGCTCCAAGGGGCTGCCTCTTCCATTTCACTTTCTGATGTCCTCCCACAAAGAGACTGTCAGAAAGTGAAATATCAGGATGGTTGCTTATAGTCATCTTCCATTCTCTCTTACCACTTTTGGCCACCATCACCCTCACTTGACTTGACCTTACAGTCTCTTCTAAGTCCTTGCTGTGTGGGCTGCCTGCTCAGCCCCCTGCACAAGTGAAACCGATTGCAGTATCAGGATCAAGCACTGGAGAAAATGTATCAGTCCTGTGTGTGTGCCTTTGTCCCCAGCACAGAGTAGCAGGAAAGGCCTGACGCCACTGTCACAGAAACATAAGGCACAAAGGCTGCTTGCATCACTAGCTCTTCATACCAAGTCTGCAGGAACCAGGCTTAGAATGTAGATATGCAGATTTTTAATTGGCACATAATTCAACTAGAGCTTTTCTCTTTGAAGATATATAACTGATTATGTTTTGTAATGGTTGATTGTCTCTGAAATGTATAGTTATTCTCCATGTTTGTTCTGAATTGTGTATGTTTATTAACATTTTTTTTTAATGTCAGAAATTATAACTGCATTAGTAACTGAAATAAAGGGTTTATTGATTCATTTGAAAGAATATTGATGGTGTAAAAGTCACTTACATTCAATGCTCAATCAAACATGGCAAAAGGAAACATAAAAACAGGGTTGCATAAACATCAGCAATATAACATGCTGTGGAAACAATCCCTGAAGACCTACGCTGTCCAGCTTCTCCTGGAGCTTTTGACCTGTGGCTCAAGAGTTGCTGTTCAGCACCAGAATATCCCATGTCTTCCTGTGATCATGGTGGCTTTGTGGATGAGGGAGGTAAAATGTGCTATCTGCCCATGGGAGTCACTGCAACAGGCATCCAGGTGGCACTCATATGAATATTCCCTATGGGGAAGAACTTAACAAATCTCTTATTCATCACTTTGGTGCTTGAGAACCAACAGGCTTTGGAAAATGTAGTACGCCTGTCTTTTTTTGTCTCTTTCTGTCTCTTCTCTGTTTTCTGTTTCAGGGAAGCAATTTGGGTTTTTCCCTTACAGCTTGAATTCTCTGGTTCTCTCTGAGTCTCAGCTCAGCCTGTGGACACCTACAGGGTCTTTTATTCCACTGGCCACTTTCAAGGAGGTTGTCACATGGCAGTTGCACAATGTACATAAGTGAAAGAGCCACATGGATTGTACATAAATCCAAACTAAATTATATATTGAGTTTTTTTCCTGTAGGTTCTGGCAACTTCAGAAGCCCAGCAAGGGTCTCTATAAAACTTATGAATTACTGACAGGATATTATTCCCTTGCAGTAACAGGAGAAAAAAGACACACCATGATGGGTACACCATGGAGATTATACCATAGCAAAAAAGAACTTCACCATTTCCATACAGCAGTGAGAGAAGCAGGTACACCTTTCAGGGATATGTTGTGATGTAAGGATTCCTTTTTTTAGCTCCTGGATAACACCACTAACATTCAGCACATTGCTGTAGTCAGTAAAGTAGTATCAAATAAAGCACAGAGTTCTACATATGTTTTCTCCTTAAGATTTTTTTTTCTGTCAAATTGGGTCAACTTCTAAGTAAAGAAAGAGGGAATTTTAATCTGTCAGCACTGCAAATGAAGTCTGGGATTTGAAAATTATTTTTGTGCTTAGAAATGCTGAAGATTCTGAATTTGTCAAGCGGTATTGTTGGTGCATAAGATATAATAATATTTTTTGATTTGCTTTGCGTGCCGTTATCCTGGCAAATGTTTACTTTTGTGGGTTTTTGGGTTAACATGAAAAAGTAAAGGCTCCATAAAGATATTGTAGCCAACAATGAAAATAAAAGATAAACCAACATCCCCACGTTTTTTAAGCGGTAACATTTGTCACATTTATAAAAATACTCTCTGCTATAGACCTGAAAGCAGGTCTATAAAATCCCTCTGCCCATATCTGCAGGGAAATCAAACAGATGGCAGAGCCCACTGCAGTTTGGATGAAGATTTAGTACATAGATATGCAAGAGAATGGTAAAATGGTTTCAAGGTCAGTGATGAGGTGAGAACTGTGGCCAGATTTTCTTCAGCTCGAAGCACATGCATCCTTTCTCATCCTTTTAAAGGGAACACACCAAACCCAGAAACTCCTTCACTACCCTTGGTGCAGGACAATATTTCAAGCAGGCAAGGATTCGCTTGCTTATCTGGCATTTTAAAATGCATATTCTACACTAGCTTTTTTTTCAAATAGATGTTCGTGTCTATTTATGTGAATGCATGTATGTGTATTTTTAATTCAGACTTGTAGGTGGGCATGCAGAAGATAGCAAATAATATTATTTGTGAATTTTGGCAGCAAAAATTATTCTCAAATAACGGGTATTGTTTTCCAATTAGATCTGGGCCCAATACACATCTAGAACTGTTGGCAGCCAATTTTTTCTTCTGTGCTTGTATCTTTTATGCCCCCACAAATCTCTGAGTTAAGTAGTTTGAGCTTTAAATGGAAAATTCTCTCCCTGATTTGTTGAGTTTTTTTTACAAATAAAACCCCTTAGCTGTCTAGCATATAAAATCCAGCAGGCTCAGCTATATGGATCTGGATGCTGTATGTCTCTCTTGTTTATGTTGTTAGTCTGGTTTTAGTTAATTTTCACTTCCAGATGTCTGTTGTGCATGTTTTTGATTTTTAATTTTTTTTTATGGTTAACAGGATATAAATTACCTTCATAGGCCAGAGCTGTTTGCTCTGTTTTACATGTTTAATTTCTGGATACATTTTTCAGAGCCCAATCATCACAAAATAGCTTTTATTGGCTTGCAGCACAGCTTTCACTGCAGTTATTTAGTGTCATGAAATGTGCACAACCACCCAAAGAATCAGGCTTGTCGTCTAAGCACTTCCCTCCTTTTCCATTAAAGGGACACTAAGACCTGCTCTGGTGAGGGTTGGATCCATCTCCCAGACCATGAGAAATATGACGACCGTGGCTAGCATGACTAGAGTGTCATCCCATGATGAGTAGGGTGAATCCTGCTTGCTAGATTAGGATGTTATCTCCAGGAGAGAATGCTAAACTGCATCATATTTAATGTGTCACCTTCAGGAAAGGCAAGGGTTTTGGCTTAACTCATTACCAGTGAAAGGTGTTGCAAAATAGCGTTAGCAGACCTGCAATAGGGTGCTGCCAAGCAAATCAATTCTGTGCTCCAGCATCTCTGCTGAGTCACTTCTGGTCCTTGAGGTTTCCCCCTCAGGGAGTGGAGGATGGTGCCAGGGTCCAGGCAGCTCCTCCAGGTTTATTTTTCCTTCAGGGGTTTCTGAAGAAGCGTAGTTGGGATGCAGTAATGTTGATTACTCATTAGTGGACTAGAGCAGATCCCTACAACACTTCTGCAGTTACTTGTGGGCTAGGTGCCTTTCCTATAGATATTTAGTTGATGGATTATGTAAAGCACTGCAGCAATTGAATACTTCCTGCTGCTTTTCCCAAGAGCCGCTGCAGGAACACTCATGCATAGTGTACAAGGATGCCAGGGCATCTTGTACTGTTCTGTGAAGGCTTAAAGAGATGACATCCAGCCTGCAAGCTGGTCTTCGAGTTCTAAATATGAGTGTCAAGCACAGCTTCTGCCCTATTCTGTGCTGCTGTTGCTCCAATTGTAACCCAGGGCTACCTAACATTCAACTATGGTCAGTCTAAAAGAATATAAAATGCTTCTAAAATTTACAAAGACACAAAAATATACACAGTTGTAAATACTTCTTTTGCCACCTAAAAGACCTGCTCTTTGTAGTTACTGTTTCCAGACAGTTCTTTGTGAGACAAGTCAACTTAAAACAGGATTTGCTTCTCTTAGGTACAAGGTGCAAGTCCCTCTTGAGCTTCCTTTTCCTTCTGGCCAGCCCAGCTGAATAGAGGTTGAGAAAAGCAGTCATACAGCAGCTGATTCACATACAGATATTTATCTCTGAGGCTGCATATTAATTGTTACTCAGGCTTGCATTGTCACATGCACTATTTTGGGTTTTTGGCTGGTCAGCCAAGGTCTTGAGCTTGTGCTGATCAAGGAGACCGTGCAGCAAGTCAGTGAGATTTATATGCTGTAAGTCACTTGTGCTTTGAGAGCCTGCCAAAAATAATATTTCAAAGGGCATGTACAACACTGCCAAAATCAAGCTGATGAATGTCTGTATCATTGAGTTTGGATGCAAAATGAGGGTCAAGTTCAGAACAGGCTAACAGTAGGCTATTCACACAATCTTAGCAGGATGGTACCAGGGCATTTTGTAATCAATGCTTAACAAAAAGAAGTTGTTTAGCTCTGTTTTATTCTAAAGTGCCATAGAGAGAGGGCAGAGAGGAATTAAATCTGGAAGGTAGATGACAAGGCAAGTTTAGGGTCATACTGTGCCAGGCTTATTTGAGCATTTGGATGTTTCCTCTACTTAGGCACAGTAAAGTAAGGAAAGGAAATGCTGATGGGCTCTTCTGGAACCTGTACACATCTGGGAGTTGGTTCTGCAACACTGGTATTCACGCTTTTCTTCCAGGAAAGTAGTTGTTCATGTTTAATATTAATTCCAAGCACGGGAATAAGTCTGTAGATGAAATACTGCCTGCTATTTTTTTCTGAAGATGAGAGGAGTTTGAATTTAAATACTGAAGCTTAGTTCTGAAAGCATAAAGCCTTGCATTTAATTTTTTTTTTTTATTGAAGAATTTTATTTCTCTGGGAAAGAGGCAGGTGATACAGCAAGAAGCATATAACCTTTTCCATTCTGGAGAAAGATGGCAAAGAAAAACTGTGTACTGATGTCAGGTGTTGGCTGAATATGCTCCCCTCTTAGTCTTTGCTTTTCAACTCCATTTGCATTCTTCTCTTTAACCAGTGGGGACTTTCCCATTGATTTTGACTCAAATAACGTTTTTATGGCAAATTACTTTGAGATCAAGCCAATTTTAACCAGGTTTGTAGTCAAAGATGCATGTGATCGAGTGTTGTGGTTTAATAACAGCCAGCAGCTAGGTCCAAGTAGTTGCTCCTTCATTCCCTCCTCATTGGGTGTGGGAGAGAATCAGAAGAGTAAAAGTGAAAAAACTCATGGATTGAGATAGACGGTTTAATAGGTACAGCAAAAGTGGTATGCAAACACAGCAAAACAAGGAATTAATTCAGTACTTCCCATGTATAGCTCAGCTGGGAGAGCATCAGACTCCTAATCTGAGGGTCAGGGGTTCAAGTCCCCGTCCAGGTATGAGGCTTGTCAGAGTTGGGCTGATGGTTGGACTTGATGATCTGAAAGGTCCCTTCCAACCTTGATTATGAAACTATGGGCAGGTGGCTGTTCAGGCATCTCCAGGAATGCAGGGCTCCATCATGCAGTGACTTCAGACAACAAAATGCCATCACTGTGAATGTCCCACCTTTCCTTCTTTATACCCAGATTTATATACTAAGCATGACATGGAATATCCATTTGTTTGTCTGGAATCAACTGTGTCTCCTCCCAATTTTTTGTGTTCCCTCCACCCCTTGCCTCCCCACCCTATTTGCTGGCAGTGTGGTGTGAGAAGCAGGGAAGACCTTGACTGCATTGCCAAAACTGAAACCACCACCATTTTACCTATGCTACTTTAATCCCAAATCCAAAACACAACACTATACCAGCTGCCAGTAAGAAATTCAGCTCTGTCCCAACTAAAGCCAGTTGAGGAGAGGTTTTGTAGCAATCCAAATCCACCATGATGACTGCAAAGAAGAAGATTAAGACAGTGCATGGAGGTGTGTTGGGAATGTCATCGGCAATTTGCTTATGATAACTGAATATATGGTAATTGTGGCTACATCATACTGTGAGTTTTGTGTCCTTACTGCCAGACTTTCTTATGCATCAGTTGTAGACTCTTGGAGTGATGATCAGCCAGTCTTAATCCATGGAAAAAGGGCCAGTCCTTGGTCTAGCACTGTGTCCAGCAGATGACATAATAGACAAATGACTGAGGAAACTGCTCAATGTAAATTAGTTGCTTGTAAATAGAAAACTCATGTGAGAGCTCATGATACACTGTAGAAAACAAATAGCATAAGAGAATAGCAAACATGTAATTATATGGAATTTAGAGCTGAGACTATGTGTCCAAACTCATCTGCACAGTGTTGCCATAATATCTAGCAATGGAGAAATCCACCCCATTGGATCTGGAAATACCGGTTTAATAGATATTAGTTGGTTCCATATCTGTGCTTAGATTACTATCTGTGCTTAGATTGTACAAGGTAAATTAAATCTTGTGGAAGAATATTACATTAGAAAGATTAGCTGAGCTTTACAGACTCAAATGATTGCAGAGCTATTCCAAATCACAAGTGATGATTTATACCAATCTTTTAATTAATTTATCACCTGCTCCAAAATTGAAGAGTTGCTCTTCAGATAAAATGTCTCAGTCAAAAGAAGAACTGAATTTCAGAAACACAGAGGACCTTGATTCAACACAGTAAAGAGGGTAATAAGGATTGAAGAATTAGTGAATGATATGTTAGTTGGCATTTGGAACTCAGCACTAGCAGAAATCTTTCTAAGATGCCCAATTCTCTTTCCACTCTTATGTCTGGACATCAGATCTGGAAGTTGTCTGTTTCATTCAGTGAACTGTGGGATTTTGAACCATGTACTAAAGAGTTATCAATTTCTCCCTCTTCCACCCAAACAAGCCCATTTCAGTTACCTTTAAGGTCAGAGCTAGCATGCAGCTGGACACAGAAGGAGTTTGTCTTTGGCGGCATCCTTCTGCTCAGAAGTCTCATTCTGTGCTCCTGGGCTGGACCACAAACATCTCATCTTTGTTCAAGGGCTTCGCTGCATCTCAAGGGTTTCTCCTCTTCTTCACCCCTGCCAGCCATCAGTCACGTGGGCCTCTACTAGAAGTGTTTGCTTTGTTCCCTTGATGCCTCCTCATGCTTCCTTACCCAGGCACCTTCTGCCCATACAATCTGGGTTCAACCTGGCTGATGCTAATTCCTGCAGTGTGTGTTTGTCTAAGTATAAGCACCAATACAAAAAGGTCCCTCTGCAAATGCCCCTGCAAACAAACTGTGGCAATTCAAATGTTTGCAGAAAAACAAAGGGAAGGGATGCAAGCCTGGCTGAGCAGGATCATCTTCTTAGGAACAAATATTTGAGGGGACTCTTCTCCATCATTATCTCAGCTAATTTCTAGCTGTATACTTAAAAGCTTACCTAATTGATTACCTACCCACTGCCAGCGTCTATGATCAAAAACACCAGTAAGTCTTCAGAGAGAAGTAAGCCTCATTCTTCTGAGTGAAACTGAAGGAGACAAGACTGCAATGCCTGGAGGGTGAAGATGAGTCTTCCAAGGAGGAAGAAGAGGTTACTATGCTTTCATTAGACAAAGAGGTCTCATTTGTAAAGGTCAGATCTTTGCTTCCTTAGGTACAATTCAATTAGTGCTTTGAAGTGCACTGCTGCTCTAGCTGTAAAGGAAGAGACTTAAATGTAGGCTAATTCATGAAGCAGAACTCAACTCTATAGTTTATGTGGCATCTTCTCTTTCAAGACTCATAAAAAGCAAATTTATATCAAAAGATATTGCCTTACAACTGTTGGCAGATTCTTGTCGAATCTGAGATTGGAAATGAACATCACAGCAATGGTGAAAACTGCTTTGTGTTTGGAGAGCAGGAAGCTAAATGGCCAGCCTGCATCAACTTTCCCCACTTCAGCTGTGCAGCAGTGCTAAAACCAGACAAAAACACCAACAGCTTGCCTGCTTTTATGAATTCAGGTTGCCCTAGTTTATATGGATGTGCGTGCATGTGCGTAGGAATTGCAGTTACTCTGGGTGAATGGAAAAAAGAGCACTGGCTAGAGAAGCTGTCATGTATTCTTGGGCTGTTACAGTCCCTCAGAGGGACACTAGCAAAGGCTTGTTAATGCAGCTGCAAAAAATGTAGCTCATAAATCAAAAGAAAGGAACTATGATGCATATAGAGTAGCCAGTTGTGCTTTATGAATAGGGCAGTGAGTAGTGATGCTGGACACATATACAGCTGTATCTATTTAGATGGTGTACAAGATGTCTCACATGGCTTGTCTTTGCCATATTGGGCAAATAGCCCTAAAGGAGTAAACCAGCTCATTGGCTTCTTTTTGTAGAATTTATCAAGATGAATAATAGAATAAACACAAGCTGAAGCAAGAGTGCTACTTGGTTTATTTACAAATCTAATTAAAATGCCAAAAATATAGTAATTAAATTATGTTCCCAAGTAAGAACAAATCAACAGATTAATGGATTCAAAGTGCTTCCATACTAAATTAACACAATAAGCAATTAAATCACATGATGAGGCTGTCAATTTCACTCTCAGTGCTTGTCACTAATGAAGTTGTGCTGAGTGAGTCAGAGGAAGAGTTGTTTGTTTTCAGACCAAAAGAGTATGGCATCCTACCCAAAACACTGCTTTCTCTGGCTGAGGAGGAGCACAGGTCACATCATGTGTTTGGTTTGGACTTAGACCTCTTACCAAAGAAGAATGATGGAGATTAGGGCTGACAATAGCAGGACTAGGGGAAATGGATACAAGTTGAAGGAGGGAAGATTTAGGTTGGATATTAGGGGGAAGTTCTTTACTAGGAGGGTGGTTAGGTCCTGGAACAGGCTGCCGAGGGAGGTTGTGGATGCCCCGTCCTTGGAGGTGTTCAAGAGCAGGCTGGACGAGGCCCTGGGCAACCTCATCTAGTAGATGTGTTTTGTTAGGTGGCCCTGCTAGGCAGGGGGGTTGGAGTTACATGATCCTTGGGGTCCCTTCCAACCCAGGTCTTCTGTGATTCTGTGTGATTCTGTGATTCTGTGAGTGATATTCCTTCTTCAGCCTAAGGTAAGTGTGCAGCAATGCAGGTGGCAACAATAACCCTTCACATAGCATTTATTCCAGTCTTGTGGCTCTTTCAGGGTGATGGGTGTCACTGCCAATTCCCCTGCCCCTGTACAGAATTTGTAGGGTAGCTGATCTACCCAACAAACACAGACAGGATAGCTAAATAATGCATGATGGCAGCTTTTGACCTCACCAGAACTCCCAGGCTAACTCAGTGGCAGGCTGACATTTATTTTTATGAAACTCTGCAAGGTGTTTCTCCCTGAGCTGTACACAAACACTCATTTGTAAGCCGGGGGAGGAGGGTGGTGGGAGGAAGAAAGAAAATAAATAGGCTGAAGTCACTCTGGCAGTAGAGCAATTCAGTGAGGAGGCAGTGGCTGTGCTTGCAAGCCAGGCTGGACCATGCTAAGGGGATGGGCAACTGCCCTCTGATCTGAGTCTCAGGAGCAGAGCTGCTCAGGCACCATTTGATTCACTACTGGTGACACACCAATTAATGCGAGGCAGGATGAGGAAGAGTAGGGGGTATGAAGAATGTACTCCTTGAAAATCTCCAGGAACAGAATGCCCTAGGAGAGGCTGCGATTTCTGATTACTATTCCCTTCTTGAAACACAACTGAACCCCAGTAAGTGCTGGGGATAAGAAGAAGGGCTGGATTTACCCTGCATAGACATATGCCAAGAAAAAAATTCTCTAGATATTTCTCTCACTGAGATATCTCACTAGGAGAGTTCAAAGACAGATACAGGTGGGCTTTATCAAAAGGAAGAGCTTTCAGCCCATCAGAGAGCAACAGCATGCTGCCCAAGGAATATGAAGATAAGCTACTATAATTTCACGCTGTGTTATTTTATTCCATAAGAAAAAACTATTACCTGCTTTCATAAATTTATAATGGTGATCATACAAATTACAGTTTGATGTCACAGGTAGGTCTCACGGTTTAGCTACTAGGGGAGAGAAAAAGGTAATTGCAGAATGTACAATGACAATAAAACAGCAAAGCTAGGTGGTTATGTTAGCAATTATTCCTGATGTATGAATGTTTCCACTATATCTAGTTTTCAAGAGGAAAATTTCTTTTAAAGAAAAATCCTTCATAGAATTCTAATGAGGGCTAGAGGAAATGGTTGGTGAGACTTGTGGTGAGTTGGTTGGGCAGCACGAACAAGAAGTCACTGGGAAGTCAGCTGAGATGGCACTTGTTGCTTCCTGACAGGTGCTGGGAGAGGACATCAGCTGGGGATTGACTCTGAAAAGAGTAGCCTGACTGTCACTGCTGGGGAAGTGACTGGAGCATTGCAGCCTTTTGACCTCCAGTAAACAGACAGCACAAGAATCATAGAATCATAGAATAGTTAGGGTTGGAAAGGACATTAAAGAACATCTAGCTCCAACCCCCCCTCCCACTAGATCAGGTTGCTCAGTGCCTCATCCAGCCTGGCCTTAAGCACCTCCAGAGAGGGGGCAAGAAAGCAGTTCAACATCACTTCCCTGCACACCATAAGCAGCCACCAGAAAGTTCTAGCAAGTAATGAGAGAAAAGCCCCCACAGCAGGTCTGTGTGAGCAGGCTAGCCAGAACCCAGTGATCAGCTGCTTTTCTGATACTGTTCTAAAATTTGAGAAGACATTGAAGACAACCCCTCCTGGACAATGGCTATGACTCTTTTGTAACTCCTTTAAGAGAGGAAAAGCAACAGAAAATGGGTTGTGGGACAAACTGAAATGCTCTAGGTCATTCTGACTCTTACAGTAGGTGCTTGTTGAACATGGCTGGGAATACTATTATTAAAATAAATATTTGTTGCTAAGATACCCTGTTAGTTCAATAGCCTTGAAATCAAGTTTGTGTCATCTAGACTGGAGGTGTAGATATTTTTTAGATATGTCATTACAGCCATTGCAGAGAGACCTAGGAGGCAGGGAGGGAACTCCTCAAACACTAACAAGAAATAAAGCAGTTACTAGCAGCAGCTCTGATCCAGAGGTCAAAGCTATGCTTGGAATGAAAGCAGCTTACTGGGTAGGAGCAAGAGGGAAGAGTGAGCAGGAAAACAGTGGTAAAAGGGGAAGGAGAAAAACAGCAGGATGAGCCACAAAGGAAGGGGGCATGCTTCAGGACACTGTCCTGATGAATGCCAACACAGATATGGTACTGTTTACTTAGGCAGGGTTTACTTCAGCCAGTGAGGAGGAGCAGCAGAGGCAGAACCTGAAGATCAAGGACTAGTCTTCTGACACTACTTCTTTACTACACAAACTTTAGGGACTTTACTTCAGTGCTGCTGAGGTCTCATCCCATGAGCTGAAGTTCAGGCATAGGCCTCTAGCCTATGGTTTAAAAATGTTTATTTAAGCCTTCCTAAAGCAAATTCTCTGTAACATTAAGAGAGGGAAAGAGGTGTCTCTGGAAACTTCCAGATACAAATTCAGCATCTTTGGTGGAGCATCTTTCTCCATTGATAATTTAAGAAATGAGTAGGAAATGCTGTATGACTCATTCCACCAGAGGTACAGCTTTTCTGTGGAGGATCAGCAGCTTTTTAAAGAAAAGGCAGTGGCAGCAGCACATCTTTTCCTTCATCTGCCTCCCTTTCAATCTCACCACATAATAAGACTCGGGGGTGGAAAAAGTGCCTTGAGCTTGAGCAGCTTCAGTTGCTCAGCCTAAGAAGGTCTGGTTTTGTGTGATACAAGAGTGTGCCAGCCTCAGCATGGAGGAGAGCCGGGGGAGGACGGTGAAGCACCCTGTCTCTCCTATTGACAGGGGACCCCTGTGGAATCATTGATGGGGCTTAGCTCCCAGGCTTCAAGGGGCTCAGAAGGGAAGCTAACAAAAGGTAGCCTGAGTCTCATCTGGGATGCTGCAGGAGGTTCATTTCCTGGCAATATGTCGGTAATAACACAAGTGGTCACCAAGTAGGATACAGGGTATTTTGGGAGAAGGCCATGACTGTCTCTTCTTAATGGCTAACAGGACCCATTTTCCTCTTGCCTCTTCTGCTTCTGGCTACATCATTCTCACCTTCCAGGCAGAGAGGGATCAGGGTAAGCAGGAAGGTTCTTTATGTACTTTGTGTATACCAGAACAGGTATTGTGTACAATACCATGTCCACATACATGGGCATCAGAAAGGTCCCAGTATGGGGACTTCCTTACCAACAAGCACATGAAAGCTTAAAAAAACATCACATGTCTCTTATTAGATACTGATTCAAAAAGGAAAACATCAGGGTTGGATTCTGGTTTCAGGTGGAGAAATTCTAGGAAAAGCTGGTGCACAAAAGAAGTTTGTTTCCTACCTATTCCTCTGCTTTCCTGGGGCTGTAGCAGCTGATGCCTTATTAACATTTATATTTCCCATTTCAATTTATACCATTTCATTACAAAAGGCTCTGCCAGATGGTAACCCTCACGGTAGCAGTTTAAGATGTTATTGCCTCCAGCTGCCCACTCTGTCCCTCGGATCAAACTTATGACCCTGTTAAGAGTCAGCAGAAGGGGATGTGCACCCAACTGCATCTGCTCCAATTCACAATCCCTCACATTAAAGCCTCCAGCTAATGCTGTGGACCATGATTTGGAGCAACTGAGGAACGAGTGACATTTCCTTTCCCTCACATTGCTAAGGGGGTGATCACCTTTGCCACTGGGACTGAGTGACAGCTGGAGCTGGTCACATATTAAAGCAGTAACTCAAGTTTCTCCAGGGTCATGCGTGGCTGTTATAAACTGTGCTGGTCCTTGAAGGACTTTTCTTGTATGGTACTATAGGTACACTGATTTGAACAAATAATTTTGTGCTTGGATGTGTAACTGTATCACCATTTCTCCTCTTTGCACTCCTATAATGAAAGGAAATCTCTATGTTATGAGCAAGACAAACTATCCCAGCAAACACGAACTCATGCCAGCATAGCTGGATCTACACCAGAGGCTTCTGCTGACACAGCTAAGACAGTCAGGGATTATTCCTCTTCTCCCTGCTATCAACACACCCGTCTGGAAAATATCTGTTGTGGTGACTGGAATAAAAGCAATCACAATAGTTTGTCTTTTCTGCAGTTCTCCAGTTTTAACCGGGTCATACTGGCAGCTTCTGTGGGTGCAGTTTAACTGCTGAGATAAATTTCGCTGTCCTGTAGAATTCGACTAGTGGTAATGCAATGCTGTGCAGCTGCAAAATTAGAAAGCCCAATTATGGCCGGGTACTGCCTGCACAGCTCTCAGCTTTGGTCAGTTTTGGAGCCACTGGCATGTTCATGTGAAAGCAGAAATCTGCCAGAGATGCCCTGCAGCCAGATCTTGAAAACAAAATATCAGGAATGCACATTAAGAAGTGGAGCTTGCAGTTACATCTAGCTGCTGAGCTAGCTGCTTGTATAACCATTTTTCATTAATAGAGAAGCAATTCTTAAGCAGGATAAACATTGCTGTAACAGCCCTGAGAGTGGTGTTGAAGAAGAAACATGTGGATTAGCAGGGATGGCTGGTGAAGCCTCTTTGCATGGGTGGAAGTGTTTTTATTATTATTAACCAATTCCAAGAAATGGAAGTCCGTTATCCTTCCCTTGTCCCAGCTGGTTAAAGAGACTGTTGAAACTTATGGTGGCCTCTATGGTCTTCAGATCAAGAACCTGTGAACAAATTGCTAAATTCATTAAAGCCAAGCAGGTAAAATCTTAATATTAGTGACTTTGGTGGGGAAAGAATTTTACTTTATGTGCAAAACTTGCCCATGTGTATAAAGTCCTTTTGCACCGTGTTCTGCTGCTGTGTAGCAGTTCAATTATTTCCAGTATTAATGTTTAACACAGATTACCCACTCCTTCCCCCTTATCCCCCCAGTTTTAATGTAGAGTTAATTGATTTCAGTTCTACCCTGAGTTTCTGGTAACTGAACCATACTTCCTTTGCAGAAGGGTGATATATGGAGATGTTATTATCTCAGCTTGGGACGAGTAGACAAGAACCCCATGTGTCATTGCCTAACAACAGCCAGCAGTATGTGTAATGGCCCCCCGTTCACCACCAGTGGTGATAGTCTGTGCTCTCGTTTCAGTGGTATGAAGAACCCATTTTGCTGAGCAGTGGAGGATGAGGTCCACAAACACCCACTTTCTCATCTTGCCTCTCCTAATAGCTCCTCAGTAGTCACAGACATTTCACTTATTATCCATATCCTTTTTCTCATATTTATAAACCAGGGATAATATTTATACACTCTTTCAGCTGTTATGATGCCTATTAATTAATGTTCACGCTCTGCTCTGGAAATTAATGTATTGTGTAAGTGCTAAGTGTAATTTAATTATTGAGCATTCAGAATTATTTGACTGTATGGGGTATTTTTAGCTCTTGTTTCTTAGTCTGTACAGGAAATACACTGATTTCTTTCAGTGTGCAGAAGATCATGTTAAAGGCAAAAGGTGCCTAGAAGCTGACTGCTACAGAAATATGAGACTCTTCAGATGCCTAGAAATCTAAGAAATATTTGTACCATCTTCTATACCCTCTAGTGCATCTTCTGTCTTCCGTATCACCTTCCTTACTTTTTTAGAATTGCATGGTGTGGTTTTCCTACCACTTACTACATTAAACCTAAATGAAATTTCTGTCCATCTGGAAACAATCTGGTTTTAAGATTAACCTGTCCCAAATCTTATTTTCAAAACTAATTTCATTTCTGTCTTCTGACCTCATTTACTCATTTCATTTCTGTCTTCTGAATGAATTAGTTCACGTATATTTTCAAGTTTTAGACTAAGGAAAATAAATTGTTTTTCTTTTTATGATTTATGACTGAAAATCATTGAGGGTTTGGCTGAACTTTATGCTTAGCTCAGACAAAGAGTTTCTGTGCCATCAAATATGAGTCAGCTCTGGTTTGACTGAATGGATGTTGTTTGATCTCTGTCTTCACCAATTCACGGCATGGATTCTCTGTGTGTGTGTGTGTATGTACTGCTCTTTTTGTGCTGACCTGCCTCCTCAGAAACAGTGAGAAGAGAAAAAGCAGTGCCCATGCTGTGGGGACTTTGGGGACCACGGGGACCATGGGAATGACCACTAAGGAAGCTGCATTTGGCAACTGAGTAGACTATTGTCATTATGCCTCTTCTGTCTGATATATGCTGTGTTGTTTTCATGCTCTGGAGAAGAGCAAGTATTGCTCTGTGGAGAATTCAGAAGGACTTCCTCACCCAGCCAGGTAGAATAGCATCCTAATATTTGCAGCCAACTAAATAAAATCAAGCTTTTAAAGCCATTTAAGAAAACAGATGAGAGTTACACAGTTAGCTGCTCATCTTCATGACCAGATAGGATGAATGTTCAGACAGCAAAAGGTTGTAGTAAGTTTCTCTACTGGATATTTCTCTTCTACATACTGTTTTGATGAATCTACAGAGACTAACTCAAGAAATGCCCATGAATTCTCAAGCTGTTGAATCTGTGTGCTGCCAGGAACTTTGTTCAGGGAGTGCTGGATAAAATCTGAGACTTGGTTACCATCCTCTGCTACACAAACGGCACAGTTGCTGAAGGTGAACCTAGGGAAAAAAAGGCCAGTATGTTTTAACCAGAGTGAAGAGAGGACCAGGAGACTTTTCAGACTGTCTCTTAATCTCACTTTTGCCCTTGAGATCACCCTGACACATGCAAGGTGTGATTCAGGTTGCTATAAAGCCTCCATTGCCTCAGGCAGCATCTTTTTCCAGAGGAGCAGTTGGAAGAAAATACAAATGTAGTAAGTTATGAAACAATATAGAATCTTCAAGCAGTTCTTCTGGCCTAGTCCCTGAAGAAGAGGCCAGAGAGGCAGACCAAGATAAATGACCGTAGCTCCAACACTGTCACAAAACCAAAAGTCAGTTATTTTTCTAGAAGAAGATAAAAAGGAGCTGTATATTATATTTTTTTGTCTCACAAAAGCCAAAATAGCTGGAAAGGGATTTCTTCTCTCCTCTGAATGGTGGCTTTTAGCCAGTTGAGAGTGTCCAAGGACAGGCTGGACCAGGCTCTAAGCCATCTGATCTTGTTGAATGTGTCCCTGGTTATTGCAGGGGAGATTGGACTAGATGACCTTTAAAGTTCCCGTACAACCCAAACTGTTCTATGATTCTATAATGCTGCCTATTCACATATATTATCACAGAAGGGAGGTTTGAGATCCTCATATTGATTAACAGTGACATTTTAGGAGTGAAAATGGTGAAGAACTGATTGCAGATAGTGTGGCTCCGTGCTTGTAAGGAGAAATGCTTGTAAATGACAGATGTGTCCTGTATCCCGTAGTTACAGAAAAGAAACAATTATTTGAAAAAAACAAAGCTCACACCTTGCTGGGAGGATAAAACTAAGCAAAAGTCTGCTGGAAAAGGAAGAGAGAACATATTCAGAAGAGGGAGTCTTTGGTGACATCTTGTTTTCTTCTTAGTAAGTTACTCTTCTGAATCTTGGGGTATGAATTGTGCTACAGTAACACAAATAATTAAATGTGTCTGAATAATCAAGCACATCTGAACAGTGAAGGAGTTTTGGAGACTGAAAAATGGAAAATTGTCATTCTACAGAGGAAAGGGGTTGAGTAAGAACAACTCTTTGTGTATTCCCAGCATGTCCATGCAGCCTCTACAGCAGTAATTTACAATCCATTAGAGTCAGGGTGCATTTTAGCTGTTATAAAATACATGGTTTGATTTGGTTCCATACCACAGCTCTTCTGCTATTGCTGTTATGGTTGGTTTTCCATTAGTATATAATATTCTACCGAACTGTATTTTAGTAGCAGAACATGGTCAGCTCTGTACTCTACCCCAAACATAATATTTAAACCAAGAACTGTGGATTTTTAACCCACTCATATTTTATAACTAAAATTATTGACTTTCTTATAGCACTCCAATAATTTTCTTCAGGGTTCACAGTAGCCTTTTGCTAATATGCAAAATAACAACATGCTCTATTGTATGTGGCCTCATGTTCCAAAGTCTGAAAGCTGGCTACTGAGGAATAGAAATGGAGCCAATATCAGAACATCAGGGGCTTTCTCAGAGATTTCCTGTGGGGTCATACATGAATTCATTATGACATAGGCAGGATTGTGTAGCGGTCATTGAGTTTCAGGACATAAATTAGGAAAATTTCCATCAGGAAAGCCAATGTGATCTCAGATGGGGCTATTCAAATATCTGAACTGGGACATGTGGACGTTGGTTGAGCCTGGAGGAAGAACCCACAGAAGCAGTTAATACAGGCAGAGATATTGATCCCCACCCTGGTGCCTTATAGGCCCATTAACTGTTTGACCTCAACTACAGCCTGAGTTCAGCATCATTCAGAGAAAGATTCATGGGTCGTTCCACCTGGGTCACACTGTTCAATCTACCTCCCAGACCACTCTATGCTGAGTGCATTAGAGGCTACTCATGAAGAAAAATAAAGCTATTTGTACCCGAGGGAGCTGGAGGATATACCCTCTGACTTGGACTTCTCTGTCACCACCATAGCATAATCATGAGACCATTTCAGCTTTCTCACAGCCTGATGACAAAAAAGCCCAGCAATAAGGGAACAAAAACTTATCATTAGGGGCTCTTAAACACAGTGGATTGTAAGCAGCATGGGAGAACACAAACATTCTGGTTGTGGGAAGCTAGGATAAAATCCTAGCACCCCAGGAGAAATCAAAAACAAGGCACTATCATACCAGTTCTGAATAAATGTCTCAGGCTTCCAGCTGGTGTGGTGCCATGCGTTGTCCCACTGGCCACTTAATGGAGAGAGCATGGCATCTCACTAGTGTCACACCTCCGCACTGAACATAACTAGGTGAGCATGTCATCTACAGTAAAACACGATACAAGCATGACTATGTATCAGGATAACGTTTCTGGATGGCACAGTCATGGAAATGACCACCTGTCAGCTGCACACATTTTGGGAACATGTCACCGGGCCTTCATCAGCTGGGAAGACAAGTGACAAACTGTTGTAGACAGCCTGTCTGTAGCATGACTGTTTGTCCTCACACAAACCCATTGCACCACTAATTCAACATGTGACCAGAACAACCCAAACTGTTCTATGATTGACATTCTGTGGTGGTGGTGGATGCTCCATTTAAGTGCATTTTTAACCAAATTTTAGTTTGTGATAAACAAGAATTTCTGTTTTATGTAGATGTGATTATATTTTTGCTGGACAGCAATTGTCCCTTCTATCCTCTTTGAGCTTGCCATTTTGTACCTATACTGCCAAAACAAAATCTCATTAATTTCTTCTGAAAATAGTTCACAGAGTTATGGTTCCCATCAGAGCAGGTGATTTCCCATTCCAGACTTGATGAGCATCACACAAGCCAAAGCAGGGGCTTGCCTTAACAGCACTCACAAGTTTCAAGATGATTTGCCTGTCAGGCTCTCGTTTGAATGGTATAGTGTCTGTGATAAGCAACGCTATCCTCATTATACCCTCTTAAAAGCCTCCACCACTCACTGATTACTTCAAGAGGAGTGGATAAGGGCCCCATCATTTTACTTTACTGAATGCTTTCTATTACAACAGACCATCATGACATTTCATAATAAACTTTCATATATTCAGTCTTTTAGAAGGGGGTAGATTTTCAACAGTAGCAAAGCCTTTTGGCTGCAAATGTGGAATTCTTGTTAGGTTTTGTCTGATCAATTATGAAATAGTATGCTATCTCCCCAAAAATCACTCTTATCTTTGTGAAAAGTTGGTTTCCTTGCCATGATCATCTTTCTGAGGAGAGGCTCTGGCTGCAGCAAAACTGTCCATCACGCTCGTCTTGGTGTGTCCAGTAGATCTGCTGAAGAGATCAGTAACGAGAAGAGAAACAGGCTGGAGGCTTTCCCCTCTCCCTGTACAAGCAAGCATCATTCTTCCAAGGCCAGTACAAAGCAGCAGAGCACCTTCTCTTCTGGGCACCATGTTAAACAGTAGCATTCCCACTCTTCCTTTCAGCTTCTCACTCCCTGCACATACCACAGATAAACCTGACTCCAGAAAGTAAGAGAGGAGCATCCAGAAAGCAAGAAAGGAGCAAACTGAACATGGCAGTCCTGAATGTGTCTGTTCCCCAGCCTTGAGGGGACACCTGAGGCTCTGTTCAGTTGTCCACACATAGCTGTCCTGTGTTAGTTCAGATGTTCTCCTTTCTCCTGTAAATTTCTGTGGGACTGAAGGAAAAGAAGGGACCCACAATCTTCTGGATTGGTGGCTGGAGAGTAAATGGGGTGCTGCAGAGTATTCAATACAGCACTAGATGTCTACAATTAGAGAACAGATTCAAACTCATATTCATCTCCAGTTCCAGACTTTTAAATGTAGTGTTCTGAACAGGGTATTGGCAGGTGGAGTAGGTGTCTCAGCTCCTACTACTGTTACTGGATAGACAGTCCTATTCAGTAGAACCTGGAGAGCTGTGAATACATGAGATGTGCCTGGTTTTGGGGAACTCTGTAGACCTCATTGACTAAAACAGCAGGAAAGGTTTGTGGCTTATGTGTTCTAGCAATATGTAAACATAGGTCTCTGAGTCTGGAGCCCGGCCTCATCCTTACATCTATGCCTGGGGTTCAAGTCCTTCTCAAAATGCTGTAGTAACATGTAATTTGTTCTTTAGCATTTTCCAGTATATATTTAAAAATCCTGGGAAATTACATTATATAAAAGCCCAAAACATGCTAAAACCGTGTGTATAGTGATAGTCTGCTACAGAGATAGGATGGGAAGGCAAAAGTAACAGTGACCAGAACAAGTTACATGAACTAGGTATGAGTACTAACAGAAAATGAGTGATTGCCTTTATTTTCTTTAAGTGCCTTCAAGAGACCTCTTGGCCCTGGTGCTGTTGACATTCCTGGAATAATATTCTGTATATTGCCCATATGCCCAGATCTTCTGAAATAGCATCATCAGAAACAGTGTGCCTGTGGAGACTCAGACATCCCTTCTTCAAATACTTGTTGACAGAAGCATTCCTAGTGTTAGGGAATTACTGTATCGAGTGGGAGGTCCTCTAGCAAAAGTGCTGCAAGTACAAAAAGGACATTTCATATTACAGAGAACAACTCAGGGCTCTGGTGTAAGGGTAGCCCTGAGCCCATAGAATCAAAAAAAACAGTGCCTTGCAGTGCTCATGCTGCAAAGAGTGGCCTCACTCCTCTGCAAGTTTACACTTGCTTGGATTAATCTTCTTTTCAATGACTTAATTTTGAGTGTTATTTTCAGGGCCAGAATCCTGAGCATGAATGTGCGCATATAATGAATATTGTATGCAGAGTTGTGACCCCAGTTTTTGAGTCTTTGTATGAAAGTATCTCCTGCTGCCTCTGCTGACAGAGAATGATATTGACACTGTCTAGGACTTCAAAAGCTGTATTTTAAAAATTTAAGGCAGAAAATAAAATAAGATTAGGTTCTCAGTTCTTTCTTCTTATCAGTTCCTCCAGAATGTTACCTGTATCACAGCTCTTTGAGATGCCTATGTTTCTATGCCCATGCACAAACATGATAAAGAGATATGTAAAAAGGGGGATATTGAGGATAAGGGAAATATAATGGATAAAGGATATTGATAAGGGGAGTGTAAAAATAGGCAGCAATATGATTTCCTCTCCCTCTTCTTAGAGTGGATCCAGGCCACTCTTTTACTCTATCTGTGTCTTTGTCCAGCATGCTTTGTAGAATTTCCTAAGCTGCTTTGTGCTACAGGTATCTAATGAAGGTACTGGTGGAAAGGGAAGCAAATAGAAATATTGGAGAAGTATTTCAAAGAACTGTCTGAATTACTGGTCCATCTGTCTATCTGCTAATTTCAGTTCTGGGTTTGTGTTTTTACTCTGGGATCTACAGATAGTTCCCAGCTATGTGTGCCTTGTCCCAACTTCCAGACCTGGAGCTGACTCAAGACTTGGATATGCACCAGCCTCCTGCCCCCACACCCCGAATTCCAAAAGCCTGCATGAGCTGGCTACAGAGGAACAGTGACACAGCTTGCCTGCTCTTCTAACTGGAAGAAGAGGAGATCAGGTTTGCAGGGCTCACCACAGTGCCTGCATGGCCTCTGCTACTGAGTACTTCATGCTCTGCTGCAATCTGATCTCAGCTTCTACTGCATTAGATGATTCATAACACAAGGGAGAAGAATAACTAGATACAAACAGCAACTCTAACCATGCTTCTATTAATCATCAAAGTATTATTGTCCCACCACATTCCTCCCACTAGCTGATACCCCTCCAGAGTGTTCATGTCCCATATGCTTTCACAGCAAAGGGTGGCTAAACACACACATGCAAAGCTGTGTCCATGTGCATTTGCAGTTCTCCCAAAAACCAGTGATTCTCCTTTTGTTCCTCCTGGAATCTCAGCAATCCACTCCCCACCCACACGCCTGCCATCTGCTTCAGGCTTTTTGGTGCTGTCACTGTACCCGTGTGAGAACAACTGCATGCAGCTCATCCTCAGACCCATGCCAAACGTTGCTTTCTTTTCACTCTAGGAGGAACTGTGGGAAGGATATGGAGATCTCCTGTTTCCTGGTTTATGAGACTTTTGGGAAAATATCTTTTCTGGAATGATCACAACACAGAAATGCTCGGGTTCACAAAATACTCTTCTTCTTCCTTCCTACACAGTCTTCAAAACACAGCCCTTGCCCTGATCCTTCTTAGGAGAATGCGGTCCATTGTTAGTATTCTTTGCTGCTGTTAGTATGGATTGTTACAGTGTTTCCTAAGTTTCCTAGGTCCATTAGTGTGGGGAAAGAAGACACCACTTCTCTGACCTCTTGAACTCCATGCTTGTCTTGGCTATCAGTGTAAGTCACTGTAAAAGATATAAACATGGGTTGGTTTGTGAAAGTGAGGTCAGGTGGATGAGAGAAGCATATGATATGAACAGAGATGTATGGAATTTTCTTCTTTAGGCTGTTTCCTCTATGTAGTCCTCAATATTTCTTGGCCACCACAAGAACAGGCATGTCCACATTTACCATCCACAGTGCCATTAGCTCTAGAAGGTTCTTTGGAACCTTTAATTATGCTAATTGCTTCAACCCAAGCTAGCAAACAGATAGATCACTTCTGCAACCAAGTAATTCTTCTCTAACTGAATCCACACTACTTTTGAAGCTACCCATAATGTCTAAGCAACATTATTTGTTTCCAAAATGTGATTAGTTTAATGTGGGAATTTTTCTGTGCTTAGCACAAAGTGGAAAAAGACATCTCCCTGTGGGTGTGTTGGAGCTCACCTTTGGCACTTTCCATTACAACAGTCACTAGGAAACTGCACATTGCCACATAGCAAAAGGCAACATAGTTATCACTACTGAAACAAAAACCATGTGATGAGGAGAGAAGAAAGAAGAAATGGCTTTATTTTCAATAATGCATGATAGGTCAACCAGATAAAAAGGGGTATGAAAAATAAAATGGTACAATTCTTTTACTCCTGAGGCTATGTCAGAGGAATCTCTAGGAGAATTAGTCTAAAAGTTCAGAACTGAAATCACAGATTGAATAGAATATCTCCTGGAAACTTCTCAATGGAAATACTGTTCCCATGAGTGTTAACCACATAGTTGACATTGTTTTCTATCCAGGCCAAAGAAAAGGGGGAAGAAAAGAGGGAGTGAGAATAGAAGGCTAAATACTTTTGTGTAATGCGACATTCTGATTTCTCTCCTAGCTGCCAACAAAAGCAGCTCTTTGAATTTTGGCTGATAACTGGGAGAATTTCAAAGCAGTTTACAGATTATCTGAACAGCTGTAACTTGAATAATAACAGACTAAGCAAAACAACAGAAGGAGAAAATGCAGGATCTCCATAAGAAAATGCTATGCATCCCACTGGCAGTAAATTTGAGTCCCTTATATACAAGAGTCCACTCCTTACCTTTGCAGCCACCACACCCAAGAAACACAAAGTTGAGGAAAGCAAAGCAAGATGTGAGTGGGATAGATCATTTACAGCCCATCTTTTCTATCATTGTTTGGAAGTGTAGCTTTCTGTGGGCTCTGAACTTCCACTGCAAAGCAACAAGGCATTTTTGTTTTACTTTGTGGTCCTCCTCATTATACATTTGTGACACTTCATATGTATTTTGAAATCTGCCTTTTTTATTTATTCATTTATGCCCATATATTTTGCTGATACCAACCTCATCCTTGATCTTCTCTACCCCTAGCACCTAAAATTAGTTCCCCATTGAATGATAAACACCATATCCCGATGGGTCCCTTGTCAAAAGTCTTCAGATGCAAAATTTTGTGATAAAGTTTTTTGTAGAGATGCTTTATCCTGCATGGAAAGAAAGGAGTGAGGAAGGATAATAGAATACATTTCATCTTTTGTTGCTTCAGCTACCCATTCATAATCACATAAGTTCGGTTTTTTTCCTTTACATAAGTTGGCAAATGTCAAGAAACAAGGATGCATTTATCATAAACCTGGAGATGCTAGAAATATGAGCAAGTCTCAGGTGGTCCCTATTTCTTGAGGCAGCATTCTGCAAAATCCATTATTCTTTCCTGTTATTTGTAAAAGAGGGAATCTTTTGCTCTACCTTAAAAGAAAAGCTTGCTGATATATCTTTCGCTTTCCTTTCCAGAGGTAAAAGAGGCAAAAGCAGATCCAGGGTGTTTTTCAACTAATACATAATGCGGGAAAAATCAGAATGCTCCAAAGGTTTCACCAGAGCAGTTTTCTCTCAGCTCTAATCAGTAGGAACGAAAGAAGATACGGCTTTGCCATAGCCTGCCAGGTCCATCATTTTTCTGTGTTAGCAAACTGCAGTATTTTTGTTCATAACTCAAGAATTCAGCCAAGAAATCCTAGACACAGCATATATTTCATGGGTTTAGCAACCCATAAAAGTTGAGAGGAGCATTTGATTTATCTGAGCAAATGGCTCCAGTTGTTCTCAGGACCATATTTTTTTAATCAAAGGAGGTGTTCCCTAAATTAACTCTCAATTTTAATCTCCTTGACTAACAGTATATTTACAGAACTATTTGTAAAATATTATCTACTTCGTAAAAGCATTTAGAAACACTTTTGTTGGTGCAGTGCAGTGGGACTTTCCTGCAATCATTGCTTCTTCCCAAAGGAGACTAACATGATGGTTAGTAATTGCTGTATTATCAAACATTGCACATGCTCATTTTCAGACCTAAACAAGTTATTAGAGTTTCCTAAGTGCTCAGCCACCTACATTACTCTACTATATTAACCTATTAATAAAGAGACCACGGGTGAGAGGACAAATGACCCATAGAAGAACAGAAGAATATTTACTTTCCTGAATGATGCGGTGTTTTATGCGTGAATGCAATGGATGGCTGGCTCTCATGTCTCCACGACTGACTGATAAGGGGATAACAAGAAGTGATGGTGTTTTAAAAAAACTTGAAATTTTAAACAGTCATTTCAACCTTTACTTGTGGTCCACCATCTAGTTCCAGTGTTTCCCAGTCCCTCTGCTCACCAACTTCCCTTTCTGTCCCTGAAGCCTAAAACTTGATACGACACAGAAATGAAAAATCTTCCAGCTGATCTCCATTGGAAAAAAAAGATTATTGGTCTTCATAGGCCACTATAAATCACTAGATGACCTTCTTTGTTCCATAAAGGAAATCGAAGGAGGAGCATGACAGATACATCTTTTTGATTGGTTAATATCTGATTTTAACCAGCATGGTAAATGTGTTGGAAAGGCAAGGCAGAGGCTTTCTTTAGAAGATTTTTTTTTCTTTTTCCAATGGAAAATGTTGGTTTGACAGAACTGAATTTTTTTTACTGGTACATATGAAATATTCTGTTCTTACCTTGTTGCTACAGCCTTTATGCTACACTGTTGTTTTACATAAATGGAAAATAAAGTCTAGTTGACTAATGTATGGACATTTGTTTCTATTTTTAAAAAATCCTGTGGTGGTCATGTCTACTTATCATTCAGAACAAAACCAAATTTTGAATCCCTAGAGTTAGTCCAAGGAATGGTTGTCTGGTTTCTGGCCACTCTTACTTTTGGTGCAACTGTGAGATGGGCAGTCATGCTGATCATGCCATGGACATGGGATGGAAGGGATGCAGCACATGACAGTGCCTGAGGTCTCTGCTCTGTACTGTGGCATCCCAGTGCTGTAAGAGCTTTTTTTTTGGCAACATCCCTACAAAACTCCCTTTATCCCCATTCTAGTTGCTTTCTCTTTTCTAAATTATTCTGCCTTTTAAATTCCTTCTCCTATTCTAGGGATTTTTTTTTACAGACTTGGCTTGCTTTCTTTTGTCTCCCTCTTAATTGCTCTGGTGGGTGTAATGGTCTGTTGGAGGTCCATACGTGGCTATAAGACAGGGAGGAATGCTTTGCCCTTGCCTAGAGGTGGGTAAATGGCCTGAAATTTCTTCATGGGAGACATATTCAAATCCCTGCAGGGAGGTGGAAACATGGATGATATAAGACCAGCCTATTTCATGGTTTACAACTTTTATCAGTATGTAAATGAAAGACAGCAAGTGTCTCTTTCAAATGATCAGAGCAAAATTGTTCATTTGGCCACAAAGTGAAAAAATAAGCAAGGAAAGTGATGGAGACATGGTAGAGAGAGTCTGGGACAGGGATGTGACTCGTATATGAACTGAGTCATCTTAACCTTTACTTGGGGCTGTGTTGCAGACTTATTTTTTAACCCAAGGAAAGTCAGACTGGTTTTGGTTGGAAGTGACCTCAAAGATCATCTATCTCCAGCACCCTGCTGTGGGTAGGGCCACCTCCCACTACTCATTTGCACATGTTTCCAAAGCTGTCCTTGATTTCAGGAGCCCAGATTGAAATACAGTGAGAGACTCATCTCACTGTAGTATGTAGGGAAGTCCCATATTCTCTACGCAAAGTTAGGACAAAGCAACAGCAAGTTGGACTTGGACTGCTTTGGATACGTACATCAGGATGAAACATGTCTCTCTCTCACAAGTGCCTGTTTCTATCCCCAGTCTTCAAAGGGAGCTGACATGGCTAACTCACACCCAAGCATCAGCAGAGCAGATGTCTGAAGTTAGGTTAGAAGCATCTGCCCTGTGGCAGCTTATTTGATGCAGCTGCTGAGTGGCTGCAAACCCTGTTAATCTCAGATGACACCCGTATAATGTGTGTTTTGGAAGCAAAACCATTTTCTTCTGATCAATTACATGGACCTTGCAAAAATGTTAAATATGATAGACTTTTTTATTTTTACCTGAGGGAAAATATCCTCTCAGGATCATGCTGCTACTGCTTCATGATTCTTAAGGCTCAAGACCAAAGAAAAAAGCCAGAGAGAGAAAGATGCTATTAGGAAATCACAGACACTGTTAAGGGCTGAAGCTATCATGCTGACCCTTTCAAAACACAATTACTTAACCAAAGTTACCTTGTTTTCAGAATTAAAACATGGGTCAGGTGAGATCAGAATCTTGTGCAGTTTGCTAATAAAGATGTTCAGCCTGGCAGTTTCAGTATCTCCCTGGTTGCTCTTTCTTGTATTTATGCACAGCTGTAAAACTGCTACAGGTCTCAGATAAGGAACAAGTATTCTCAAAAATTATAAGGTGTCAGAACAGTGAAACAGAAAACAGAGAAAACTCAGGCAACTTTCCCTAGACATTCTATCCATCTTTCCTGTGATTTACAAGAGAAGGATAAAAATCTTGAAAAAATTAACCAGGAACTTCTTAGCTTTCAGACAGCTCTCCAGCATACTAATGTGCATCCCAGATCAAATTCAGCCCTTGTGTAAGTGACTGGAACACTCATGAAAGCAGGAAATTCATGGAGTCAGGCTTATGCCTAAATTTGGCTTCATGTTTTCTATGTCAGAGCACTTCTTTTTTTTTCCTGTGAGTGAATATACAGTATTCAACCAGGATGTGACACAACCCTTCAATAATAATACATATATATTCCCTGTGACAAAAGCTCAACTCCATCAGACAGAGCTTTAAGCAACACTCCAAAGCAAAAACATAAAAGAACTGCTGCAGCCCTATCACAAGCTGGGATGGGCATGATCTGTATCTGTATTCTTGTTTGAATTCAGCAGGCTTCCCTATTCTGAAAGAACAAATGGATCTTGCTTTCCCAAGCATATGGCAGTAACACATACGATTTACATCCCATATGGGGTCTCTTTCAGGCAACTGTCAGACCACAAAATTGCCTCAGAATCCCAGTATATAATGCAGACCCTTGGCATTCCCTTTTGGAGCACTGTCCATAGCTCCAGGAGAGATGATTTTAATATACTGGTTGTGTGCTCTGCAGTGGTATCTGAAACTTAGGGAGCACTGTAATTCCTCTGCTACTGTGCTGAGAAAAATGTAGGATTCCTTCAGATGCCCACAATGCAATTTAGGAGCAGATGAAAGCAATTGGTGTGACACATAATGAGAAAGAATGGGACAGGAGAAACAACGCTGCATGGTTATCACACAGCACATCTTACCACTTGGTTTCAAAGCACTTGGTAAAACAAGGTAAGCAAAATTATTTGTTTAAAAGATGAGGAAACTGAGGCACAATCAGGAGACTTTTTATAGCATGCCAGCAGTGGCAGAACTGGCATTAAAGCTGAACTCCTAAGTCACAGCCCAGCTCTTTACCCACCTACTCACAATACTTCCTCCTCACATATTTCAGCTCATTTTTAAATAGATCACACAACATCGATGAGCAGTTCAGTCAAATATGCATAGATGTGTGAGCAAAAAAATACACAGCCACACAGATGAAGCCTTTTTGTTTCCTCAGCTGCCTGCACAATCATCCTTAATTGGCAGTGTTGTGTGGGCAACACAATAAAAATGCCAAGCAAAATGATCAGATGCAGTTTTTAAAGAGTAGTATCAGAAGGGCTTCCATCCATGATAAAGAAGGCATATATAGGCTCAGTGGGAAACTGGATAACCAGGCAAATGAGGGTAGAATTTCTCGGATAGCAGAGGATGCAAATCAACAAGGCATTAAATATCCAAGCAGATAGAAGCCTGCAAAGGCAACAGAGAATATTTGTGCTTGATATAATTGTAAGGAAGACAGCAATAGAAAGGGATAAAATGGCAAAGGAGAGCACTTTATCACACAAAGTAGATTTGAGTGGTATGGATACTAGGAAAGCAAAGACGAGGAAGAAGTTACAAGCTTTCACCACAGTGGACTATCTGGACCATGTTCTGCACAGGAAATTATTCAGGCTGTAGAGATTCACCTTGGAGTAGACCTGAGAAACAAGGAGAATGGGCAATGACTGGTGTTGAGTAAGGGAAAGAGAGTAAGATGTAAAGGATACCAAGGTCTTAGCCTAATAGCATGACAGGTGAATGAATCAGTCTTTCAAGTACCTAGGAGTAGCTAGTTGAGATGCTGAGAAGATGACCAATTAAAACCTGTGAAGATTTAGATGAGATTTAGGAAGAAATGCTTTATTTTGAGTGGGGTGAGACACTGGTACAGGTTGCCCAGAGAAGGTGTGGATGCCCCATCCCTGGAAGTGTCCAAGACGAGGCTGGATGGGGCTTTAAGCAAGTTGGTCTTGTGGGAGGTGACACTGTCCATGGCAGGTGGTTGGATCTAGATGATCTTTAAAGTCCCTTCCAACTCTAACAATTTTATGATTCAGTGAATGCACTGTGAATTCTACCACACCACATCATATAGCCAGTCTCCAGTCAATAATTTGCCTGCTGCAGCATGTCTTTAGCAAACACAAGGCCTTTAAAGTCCAGTAAGGGCACAAGGTGCACACGTAGGCTGCTGTGTTTGAGGGGAAGTGTAGAAAGAGGAAAGAGCCTGTAATATTGGCTTCTTGGCAAAAATTTGCAAAAATATCTGCAGAACTTAGGCTGAACATTGCATCAATGCCCAATGCAACCCTCAGAAATTCCTGCAGTAATTAATCTGATGATTTCCTTTCACCTTTTCTAGTCATCCCAGCCATTTTTATTGGGACTAGATAATAAATCACTGTAGACTTCACCTTTAAGTTTGCATGCAGCAAGCTTTTGATGTGTGCTTTTAATAAATTTTCTTTAGTTCACTTAGGCAACAACTTCCCCACTGCTGAACACCCACACTATCTAAGAGGCTTTCCGTTTACCCCAGATCAAACCACAGTCAAAGCTTCATTCCTGAGCTGCTTACACAGGGCTGTGAAACTGATAATGACATGAAGACAGCAAGCCCAATCCTCAGACCCAGTAATTGCTCAACTGTCCATGAGAGAAATATTCACAGCATATAGTATGCAGCCAACACAGGGAGTCCAGAGAGTTCAGAAAGGTCTCTGATGGAGATCTCTAGATGACAACTGCTTGCCTCAGTCTAGACTGGAGTTAACTTTGTACATTCAGGTAATTACTCTGTGTCCTGTTGCTTTGTGTGAATGGCTTTACAGAGTCTTCTCCCCGCTGTCTCCAGCAACAGCAATCCAGAAGGACATTTCAGATCTTAACTGAAAGGAAAATAATTGCTTAAGATCAGTTCAAGTGGAAGAAAAGCCCCTTTCACCATGGCTGGGGGGAGAGAAGAACAGATGAGTATCACAAGGAAGGCGTGGAGACTCTATCTGATTTATTTGTTGGGAGGCAGGCAGGAACCAGTAAATTTTGCCCCGTTTACTTATTTTTTGCTTGGCCTTTACAAACTCAACACATTTATAGCAAGGACATACATCAGCTCAGCCCTTATACAGCAGTTCCAACATTATTTTTTCCCCCCCCTACACTTACACACACAGATGATAGATCACACTGTTTTTTTAACATTGTGTGGATTAGTGCATTGAAGTGTTTAAGTAAATGATTGGAGTGTCCTATGGCTCTTGCTGATGACCAACAACCACTTTGGATGCAAAATCACACTCCACTCAGATTTCACTTGAGTTTACAATGACAACGCTGATGCAAAGAGCAAAGCTTAGGGAAAAACCATGAAAACTACAAAGGACATGCTGAAGGTCTCCTAATGGAGGAGGAGGCAGGAAGTACATCATGAATGATTTTAGCAAGATCTTCAGCCAGACTGGGTATCTGCTTCTTTGCTGTGCAGACATTTTTCAGTAGACTCAGACATCTCAGCTCTCTTTCTCTTCCAAATTTTTTTTAATCTCAGCTAAATGTAGACTCACTTCTCCCTTATTTTTGCGGTTACAGACAAAATAAGCAACACATTGTATTCATTATTTAAGGGTCTTGTTTTTGTCCTTAAAAAGGAATCTCTCATTTGAGGCCTTTGCTCCATACCATGTTACACTCCTGGGAAGATGAGAGATGGGAATGGGCAGAGAAGGAACGATCAGTTCATTTCACAGATAATTTTGGTAATTCTGGCTGTGTGGGGAGTTTCTGAAAAACAGAATAAAAATCCTGGCTACAGTCTGCTAACAAGTACTTCAGTGCCAAACACTGGAGATGGCTCTAGGATGATCAGACTTGGAGCCACAGACTTGGACACTTGTGAAGGAAAATCCCTAAACTTTGTGGGCTCTTGGCCCAAGAACATCCAGGTTAAAGGACATATCATCTGCCTGCTAGTAAAACCTCAGAGAGACCTAAAACATTATCCAAAGAAAGACTGAGAACTGTCATAACATATTGACTTGGAAGAGTGTTTTGGTACTGAGAGTAACAACTGTAGTTGAAAAAACTTCAAGCAGTTTTTGCAGGGGATTTGTGGTTAAGCATGTTCTGCTTCTTAAGCATGTCTTATGTTTGCTTCAGCAGACAGCCATGCTAATACATATTCTTCATCGCTGTATCCAGCAATCAGGCACCTCTGTGAATAATGGCACTCCATCAACTGGTTGAAAAAGATGATTCCTGCAAGTAAAGGTACTCAGTATCTCTTTTGGAGACAGTCCAGATTTTTAGGATGTAAAGACTAATCCAGTTCATCCATGTAAGGCCAATACTCTGCAGGCTACCTTGCATAGCCCTCTAGACTTTGGCATAAAAACCCTAAGGTGCTGCAAGCTACAAAGGTCTTCTTTATTTTTTAGAATAGCCTTTGAGACCTGTTTTACACTGCCAGCAGTATTCTGGAGACAGTTACCATGTGCTAGCTTTAGGAGATGGTAGGTGCTTGAGGTCCATACAATTTCCATGAGCTTATTTCTCCTGAAGATCAGGTCAATGTCTATAGTTTAACCCAGCAACTTAGCAGATGTCCAGTTGTTGTCACTCGCAATGTATGGTGTTCAGAATAAGCATGCTTGTTCTCCTAATTCTGTCCATCTGGGTAAAGGGGAAGAGAGTTAGAAAAGCCAACGTGATCCCAAGTATCAGCAGTAGGCTCAGTACTGGAAAACAGCTTTATCCCACTGTGAAATGGGTCAAATCCTACAAGTTACAGGTGAAGAAACTGCCCTGCAATGATCTTGTGGGTCCACCTGCAGAGGAGGTAAGCTCCCATAGTCATTTGAGTTGAAACAGCAGTGTATTCTTGGCTGCTGAGATGAGAATAAGGAATGGGTGACTTGCTGATGAAGTCAGAGCTGAAAACTTCAAACTGGAAATAGCTGACCTCCCCCACAATTCAAAATCCATTCTGTCTTTATATATGTCTGGTTCAGATTGGTCTTGCTGCTCTGGTCTCAGAGCACCAGAATAGCTCTTCCTTGGTAGAATCAGTTATTATCCTTCTATATGGATACCTAAAAGCATCACATGTGCCTTCATGACAGTACAGTCTTTCAGAAGAATTTGGTTAACACATTTTCCTGAGCCCTTAATTGCAGACTTGTGAATCCTAGTTACTACCCTGGCCAAATCAACTGTATTGCTGGAAGAATAACTATAATCTCCTTGTTTCTTTTTCCCAGGAAGGCAACTAGTGAAATAGATAGTTATGCTGTACTGCAACTCCCTATAGCTGTTTTTGATTGCATTTTCCTCCCTAGTGCTACAATAAGACTTAAACTCCCATCTCTGAAGCAGTTCTCAGATGCTCTCCTGCTGTGAAGTGATACTCTGAAATGTCCAGTGATTCACAGCTCTGATATTTCATGTCTAATAGAATTATTTCTGGATGGAATTGTTACCTTTCCTGAGAGAGTGGGACTCATAAAGCTGTTAGGAGACAAATTATGTGCATCTATCCTTGTCTCCTCCCTCAAAATAAAACTACTTGGACACACTTTTAAAAAATTCTCCTATTACAAGAATGTGTAACTAATTTAAAGTAAAACATGGGACAATATAACTATGTAAAACACAGGAAATTCATACAAATGGCCATAAGAAAGACCCAGAATAATAAGACATGGGAATATGAAAGTTCTCTCTTCTTCTTTTGTAGATCATACTCTCAAGTAACTCTCCCTGATAGGGTTATATGCCTCTAACACCACATGAGGTGTGTTCTATAATTGGTGGCCCGGGAATGAGACATTTTATTTCTTGATGTCAGTTCAAGTTTGAAGTGCTTCAAAACTCCCTGTGGTTTCAATTCATGTTTCCTTTGGAGGTAGCCTTGCCCCAGAGGACTCCATTGAGCTGACCTGTCACAAGGGAAACTCCCTGGAGAAACACAGAATGTTAGGGATTAGAAGGGACCTCAAGAGATCATCTAGTCCAATCCCCCTGCTGTTGTAGGAACAGTGTGGCTTCAAGCTAGAAGAGGGTAGATATGCATTTGCTATTATGAAGAAATTAATTACTCTAAGTGTGGTGAGACTCTGGAACAGATACTGCCCAGAGAAGCTGTGGATGCTCCATCCCTGGGAGCATTCAAGAGCAGGCTGGATATGGCTTTGAGCAACCTGGTCTGGTGGGAGGTTTCCCTGCCCATGGCAGGGGGGTTAGAGCCACATGATCTCCGAGGTTCCTTACAACTCAAATTGTTCTCTGATTCTATGCCTCATTCAGTCTTTAGTGTCCTCAGAAATCCCTCTAAACTGCTGTGGGATTTAAGTCAGAAATCTGAGCTGCATAGAGGGGCTTGAAAGCCTGCTGGTGAGTCATGCAGGGAGACATTTCTTTTCAATTAGTTAAATTCCCAAAGTAAGCAAATATCCTTCCAATTATATCAATAACAAAATAGTCTAGTCTGCCTGGGGAAAGTGCAATGCAGGCGAGGCTCCCAAGGGACCAGACGGGTGAAAAATCCCATTCTTGCACCTTAGGTGACCGTGTCAGGCTGCTCTGGCAGGGAATGGCATAAGGAGAGTACTCTGCCACTTGCATTCCTGTCCTGGATTTTCTACAGTCATGTGAGGACACCTAAGAAAAGGCTTTTTTATGTGCACTTGGGTTCAGCGTTGTAAATGGTTTTGCTCGTGCTACACTGTCTCTTGTTTCAGGTTCTCAGAGATATTCCATTTATGCTACCTAAGCAAGAGCAGTAGGTGTCCATGGGCACTGTCTGTGGAGCAGAAAACAGGGACCAGAGTCTGGCACTTCGACACACACCCCTTTAGCACAGATAAAGACCCAAATACAACTGGTGACCAGCACAGAAAGCAGGGTGGGAAAGGCTATGGCCTCCCATTAGAAACGTCCTTCTGACAGATGATGGGTGTTTTTATATCACTGAGTTGGAGTTACTGTGATCAGCCTGGGCTTTACCTTGCAAAATGAGTGCCCAGGTCTGGGGTATGGAGAGGCCTTTGTGGACCTCATGTGCTGTACCTGAAGCCATGGGGGAGTTCCCTCCACCCAGGGCTGGGACTGCATGCCCTGCCCCATACTCTGCTTCCCACCATAGGGGGATCAACACATGTCAGCAGCAAGATGTGCTCCTCTGTGTCCATTAGTCCAATTTGTCCAGCAGTGGGGACCATGGTGTGTCCCATAGAAAACATCTACCTCATGTTCAGACAGCAAGTGAGAGTTTCAGCTGAGGATCCAGGAGAAGACTGAGGTCAGTCAGGTAGGACACAACTGAACTTGCTGGCTATGAGGTGGAGAGGGACCTGTGAAGCCCCATAACCTGTATGAGTATTTTAGCTTTCTCCCTCCAGTGTGCATTATTTTGTATTTAAACCACTGAAGCAGGGTCTGTATCTGCCCTGCCCTCTCTTCAGGGCTCTTCTCCAGTAATCACTGCTGTTCCCCACAGTTGGACTCAACTCTTACTTGGCTAAAGTGAGTAACTTTGATCAGCAAAGTCTGTGATTTTGATGCTCGTCTCTCTTTCTAGATATATTGTGCTTATGTCAGAGCCTGCTTTGCACAAGTGCCAACCCCCTTAAAACAGGCCTGTTAAAGAGCAGTAGAATTCAATAGTCTTGGCCTCAAGGAGCTTTCCAAGGGATTTGGCAGGGTCAGGCAATGCTTTGTCAGTGGTTGGGAAAGATCTGCTCTCTGAATGGAGTTGCCTCAAATTGCTGGCCCCTAGAGGAAAATCCTCCATGGGCATACAGTGTGGAAGGGATCATCAGCATTTACAGAGGCCAAGAAGGTTTGGGATTTCTTCAAAGAGTTGGTAAAGAGATTGTGTAAGAATCAAATAGCCTTGCAAATAGCTGTATCCTATTAGTCATGGATAGCAAATGCTGGGCTGAATTAAATGTTTATTGAGGCTTGTGAAGTGTCTCTGTACACATAACCTTGGGCAAGACCCAGAATTTCTGGGCTCTGCATTTGAAAGGCAGCTGGCTAAATAGCTGTGGCAAAATAATCAAAAAAGCACTGTTTATTTGCTCAATACATTAACCAATAGATTAACAGAGTAATGGGAGAACCAGAAGAAGAAAAGAAACCTTTTTGCTTAGTGTGCAGTCTGTTTTTCACACTTCCCACCAGCATTACACATTCCTGGAAGACAAAACTATGCTCCATATACTCCAGTTCAGCCTTGAAAGCTCTTCCCAGAACAAATGATCAGCTCAGTGTGTTTCTCAGACCTTCACTGTCCCTCTCTTGCAGAATTTGAGAGGCAGAAAAATAATTCTGGCTGACTTTGTGGCCTGTCTTCTGAGGGTTAAACTTTAATTCAAGAGCTGTAGAGGACTTCATACAACTAAACCTGGATGCCACCTTGTTACATTATTTGTCTAATTATCCCCAAGTTTCCTTTTTAGCAGTTCAATATGAATGCTTCTGCTACCAGAAAACAAGTAAATCTGTTATAGATCTTTTTTTCCAGTGTAATTCCTGATGTAAAATGGCAGAAATTAATATTTAATTCTGTTTGAGAATTCATACTTTTCTTTGTTCTCTCGTGAATATCCAGGTTCCCTGACTGCTCCTTCCTAAGTTACCATTTCTTTTGTTCTTAGAGATATTATTTATAAATACTTTCTGCAGGCCTCTCACCTGCTGTAGTTACTGTGCTATCTCTTAGCTTTGCAGAACCCAGGGGAAAAAATTTTGTTCTAACTCCTTGAGAAAATTACAGGGAAAGCATTCTCCTCCTCTTTCTCTACTGAATCTCTAATTAGCATTAGGTCACTCTCAGTTCACACATAAGGGTAGCCAAAGAGTCCCATCACTTCTAGAAATGAGTTGTCCTTACTGGGTGAGCAAACTGCTAACAGGCAATATGGCACTTCTAACTCTAAACAGAGGAATCCTCTAAAAGGCCGTGAAGGTATGGAGAGAGTGTATAGGATGCCACAGCTCAAGACCTAGAGCCATTTGAGAGCCCATAGGATATCCAGTTTCTTCTCTAAGTGCCCCATTGGTCCTGTGGCACATCTGTCGGGTCTGTGCAGGTGTCTTCAAGACCCTCAGCTGTTTGAAGTGACAGAGGAGTAATCTCCAGGTGCCTGATCCTCTCCCAGGGTCTCAGCTAGTATCAGATTTACCCTGGTCATATCAAAGCCAGATCTAGAACTAGCTTTGGGGACAAAAATTACTGTGGGACACAGCACAGCCACAGTGTCTGTCTGTCTATGAGGTGGCTGTAGATGTGGCAGTCTATAGCCACCCCCGTAGTGAGGGTGAGCAGGGCAGAGAGGTCATGACTTCCTTGGTGCCTCTCAGTAGGTGACAGACTGGGCTAAGGGCTGCCCTTGGCAGTGGGTGGTCCTGGAGAAGGACCAGAGCACAGCACTGCAAATGTGTGAAGGTGAGATATCTAAGTACAGGGTTATTAAACGAGTCAGATGTGGATAAGACTTGATAGACTCAAACTCCCCCAGGATCCCTTTTGGGAAGGAAGGTCTAGGCTATCAGGAGCCAGGCAGGAGCCTCTCTATAAAAAGACAGAGAAGACAAAACCCCATCTTTCAAGTGCACTCAGCAACAAAAACAGCACTTCTACTGATTAAAGCATAACAAGTGCAATGAAAAACATTGTATGCTATTACCGACTCCTACCTGTAATGCATTTGTTTTAAGCCCTTTGAATGCTGATAACTATTTTCTCCCCTCAGAAAACTTTCTCTATGTTATCACCATTTCCTTTACTTACTGCATTTGCAGTCATCGCTTGTAAATTCAAGTAATGAACTCAAGAAGAGTCTGGATGGCATCATAAGACCCTCTCTGCACGAACTGTACTGACAGCCAGCATATGTTCAGTAAATGGGTCCCAGTGGGATGCATTTGGCTTCCAGCACACAGCACAAACTGAGCATTGAATCAGAGAATCATAGCATGTTTTGGGTTGGAAGGGACCTTCGAAGGACATATAGTCGACCCCTTTGCTGCAAGCAGGGACATCTTGCAATAGATCAGGTTTCTCAGAGCCTCATTGAGCCTGATTTTGAATGTCTTCATGGGTGGGACCTCCACCACCTCTCTGGTCAACTTGTTCCAATGCCTCACCACCATCTCAGTGAGAACTTTTTCCTAATGGAAGAAGTCCAACCTAAACGTGCCCTGCCTTAGTTTAAAACTATTGCTCCTCATTGTATTCCTACATTCCTTGGTAAACAGTCCTTTCCCAGCTTTCTTGTAGGTCTCTTCTGGGTACTGGCAGAACACTATAAGATTTGTCCTGCTGGAAGGACAAACCTTCAGTGCTTCACACAATGGTCAGTGGCTTGGTGCATCTGTGTTGATTCCACCCCGAAACTTAACAGCAGGAGAAAAACTAATGTTGTGAGCAGTTTGCAAAAGACAGAAAGGAATAGAGTAACCCTCCAGAAATGCTGGACTCCATCACTTACTTGTGATGCAGCAGATCTTTGTGTGCATTTTAAAAATGTCAAGGGGTTTGAGATATGTGGCATCCCACTATTTCCAAGGATAAAAAGACTGCAATAACCTATATCCACATTAGCCCTAACCAGAGCACAAAGAAGCAGAAGACTAACAGCTAATGGTTAATCTGGTCATTGTGAAACATTTAACAAAACAGCTTTTTTCATATTAATCTGTCTGACTTCACTGATAGCGCATTAATCAACACAATAAAATGGATATTAATGCTTGGATTTTTAATGAAAGGACTAGTAAAATTAGTTGTCTTACTCTCAGACAGTGCTGTAATTAAATAGAAAAAGGTATCTATAAATTCTGAGCACATTAACAGCTCACTAGGCCCAGCAGGACCAACCACTCTTTTAAGCACATTTTGAACATTTGAGCTTAAAGCAGGACCTAACACAACCAGAAATACTCTGTATTGCATGCATTCTACTCCACTTACTAAATAAGGTAGTACGGCATTGATTTCTAGCACATACTCCATTTCTCCATCATCAACACAGCAAGGTCTCTGCTGAAGTGCAAATGATTGCTGAAGTACTGAAACCCTTGTAAAGCTGTAATGGAAAATGCTAATTTTAACAGAGACACACAGATGCCTGCAAAAAAAAAAATCGTAAGTGGGTAGATAAACAAAATGTGTTTTTATTTTTGTTTCAGTGGTCTTTGCGGCCTGGCAGAATACTCTAATTTTGAAAAGAATTAAATAATGTTTTGCAGCTGGTCAGAAGTTGGAAACTCATTAGCAGATTTTTTTTTTTAATTCACAGATGTTGTTCCAGTATTACAGGAGGAAAATTATCAACACATTTTTGAAACTAATTAGCAACAACAAAGAAAGTGGTTTATAATAGTGCTCAAAGCTCTACCTAAATTACGTGCACACATCCAGCCATCATAAAAAGTACAGATGTCATGAACCAGTTTACTTGCTGAGAAGGACTAGGTGGACTAGGTGAAATGAACACCATGTTACAGGGCCAGACAGGGCCAATTGTTTCTGAAAAGGAGCTTTATCATATCACACTCCATGTTTGCTTAGAAAAAATGAAAGTGTGTCTCCTTAGACAAAATTACATTCATGGGATGAAAGTCAAAGGGAGGTGGACAAAGGATGAACTGGTTCCTTCCAGCCATCTCTCTCTTCCACATCCAATTCTGTGGAAGTGTCTCCATTCCAGTTCCACAGCAATACCCTCCTGAGCCAGTCCACAGGAATGTCATGGAGAAAGATCATGCTCACAAGGTCTCTGTATTTCTGGAGTCAAACAGGAGTGGGATTTGGATGTTGGCCAGAGAAACAGCAGCCAGGGTGCCCAGGAAGTGCAGGTAACCATGGCAAACACTAAAGTACTGCTTCTCTGAGTAGACTCCCTGAGATCAACAATTAAAGGGACAAGTTTCAGGAGATATTTATACCTGACACATTACACAGGTTCCAGCTCAGCTATGTGCACCCTATGCCATGCCTACGATGCTGGTAGAGACAATCATTAAAGTGTAACCTTGGAAATCTTTCCATGATTCTGATCACTAGGAAGGAAAGCCAGCTTGGAACACTGAGATGAAAAGCAGCTTTTGCAATGGCATTTGTTGTCTTGAACATTTTCACCAATGGCATGCAACACCGTACAGCTAAATATACAGTTTTATTAGGGAATCATTCATTGCCTTGATCCTTTCTGAAGGAGATCTATGTATTTGTGGACCAGAATATTCTGATGATGAGGGGAATATCTTTCTCTTGGCAGGAATCCAAGCATCAGAATGTAGGCTTTTGTAGCTGTGGTGAGTAATCTGTCAGCAGGGAAACCATGACAGCCTAGAGAGAGAAGAAAAGCAAAAAATCCAATCACACTGGAAACAGATACCCCATAAAAATAAATAAGGGAGGATAATTTTCCATCTCTGAAGTCTTGTGCAGAAAATTATTGCTCTGACAAAAACTGAAAACTGCACACTTAGATTTATTTGCCAGAATCTCTCATGATGAATCAGGGAAAGAGCTGAAAATTAGTTCAGATGTTCTGGGTTTTAGCTGATAGGTTTTCTCAGCGTAGACAAAATACATTTATGACCTAGGAAAAATGCAGAGAAAGCATGTTTAGCCCCCACGCTGAGGCCTTTTTGCTGTGTTATATTGCATCCTGAGCTAATAGAGAAAACAGATCATGGGCTTGCTTGGGAATCACATCAGAACTTCCACTAGCACCTCTAGTCCACTTAGAGCTGGACTAGACTGAGGGCTGAAATTTACAATAGAATCATAGCATGCTTTGAGTTTTAAAAGACCTTCAAGGTCCATCTAGGCCAACCTCCCTGCAGTGAGCAGGGACATTTTACACAAGATCATGTTGCTCAGACCCTCACCAAGCCTGGTCTTGAATCTCTCCAGGGATGGGGCCTCCACCACCTCTCTGGGCAACCTTGTCCAGTGAGTGCCTCACCAACCTCATGGTGAAGAACTTCTTCCTAATGCCCAATCTAAACCTACCCTGCTCTAGTTTAAAACTATTGCCCCTTGTCCTGCTGTTACATGTGGGTAAACAGTCCCTCCCCAGCTTTCTTGTAGTGCCCCTTCAGATACCCTTAGGCTGCTATGAGCTCTCCCCAGAGCCTTCTTTTCTCCAGGCTGAACAGTCCCAACTCTCTCACCTCGTCCTTACAGGAGAGGTCCTCCAGCCCTTGTTCATCATCATGGCCCTGTTTTAGCTGGGCTTGCTGTAGTAAAGCGTGGAAAACCCTCACAGAGGTTTTTTCATAGCTAAATTGCTCACATCTATCCCTCCTGCCCTCCCCCAGTACTCCAACAAACCTGAGGGGTGGCTGTAAAATGAGAGTAATGGACACGGCAGATAAACAAAACATGGTGCTGTAACAGCTGTGCTGTCCTCCCCACACCCATGTAACCCACAAGCCTCAGGTTGGCTTGGCTTGTCCATGGTGTCACCTGCCACATGCTAGGGTGATTTCACAGCAATGTCTGACTGCAAATTGTTATTTTGGCCCAGAACTAGGTTGTCTTGTGTTCTCGCTGCTCTGTCTTTCCTTTCCTTTCAGAACTGACAGGCAGCCATTGGCAGCCAGGGAAGGACTCAACACAGAGCTGTGCAGCCCCTTACTGTTCCCCATGTCTGCCCTGTTAGGAACCACAGCTGAGCAAATAGTTCATTTTCCAGTTTGCTGTCTGAGCTGAAAGTGGTAGAAAATAATATATAAACAAGACCCATGCATTCGTTATTTTTATAGCTTGAGAAAATACAAATGTGACATTTTTGCTACCTAAAAAAAAAAAGCAATTTGAACACAAAGTAAAGGGTTTGCTTTCTTTAAAAAAAAACAAACCAAAACAAACTCTCAGAGCAATTAGGAACACTGCAAAATTAAAATGAAAAATATGAACACTTTCTGGAATTCCAAGAGCAAAATAAAGACCCGAATTTAACATAAATGTATTAGTAATCTCTATTGTGTCCACAATATAAGTTTCTGGTAAATACATTAGTCAACAATTTGTTCAAGGCAAGGGTGGACATGGCTTTCAAGCAATCTGGACTAGCAGGAGGGGTGTTCCTGCCCATGGAAGGATGGTTGGAAACAGATGATCTTTCAGATTCCTTCTAACACAAATCATTTTATGATTCAGTGATTCACCCAGAGGACACCCAGAGGTCATCTGAGAGGTATGACAATACAATTTCTGGATTATAATTTTTTACCTGTGAAAGTTTTCACTAGTTTTTGTCAACATGATGGTTCTAAAGACAACAATAAATAACAGGCTACTAAGATCTGTCAATAATTGTCTGCAATTCTAGGAATGCTGAGATGGGAGTTGAGGTTTATGTTAAATGTCAAGTGTCTTCTCATGGTTCTCATGGATCACACAGTATTACCTACATCATAACTTTTCAGGGTCCTTCAAAGCTTTGCAGTACTTTCTCAGAGAAAGTTTGCACTGTTGTTAGTGGCAGTTTTTCCTAAGAGAACATATAGTTTTAATGTTTGGGAAATAGTAAATAGTAATTTCTAAGACTGATCCTGGAGACTTGGGCATTTAAGATGTTTAAAAATTGAGGAACTGAGTTAATCCTTAAACCTAGTGATTTAAATATACAAAAATTACAGTTTATGCTGTAATAAAAACTAGGTCAAGCAACAGCAGATTATCATCAATAAGTCACATTTGTGTCCAGAAGTATTTGTGCTAAGTATAAATGTAGTCTGTAATCAAAACTGTGATGTGCTGTGGGGTGCCTGTGAAACACAGGTAATAAAATTTAGCATTTTTGAAGGAGCTAACCTGAGTCTAAGCTTGTCATATAAGAAAGAACAGAGGCTGACCCTAACTTCGAATTACTGGCAATGATTTTAAACTAGAGCAGGGGCAAGTTTAGATTAGACATTAAGAAGAAGGTTTTCACAATGAGGATGGTGAGGCACTGGAACATGTTGCTCAGAGAGGTGGTGGAAGCCTCAAACCTGGAGACATTCAAAGCCAGGCTTGATGAGACTCTGAGCAGCCTGATCTAGTACAGGATGTCCCTGCTCACTGCAGGGAGGTTAGACTAGGTGACCTTAGGATGTCCCTTCCAATTCAACGCATTCTGTGATTTTTTTTTTTTTACCATAATTGTCCATTTTCTATTTTCAGCCTCCTGGAAAACCAGTGACCGTGGAGAATAAAATACTTCATCATCAACTTCTTCAGGTTTTCTGGGTAGACAGTGTAAAAATGTCCAGTTGGGAGCAGCAGATTTTGCAGTCTGTAAATCACAAGGCATATGAAAAAAAAAAAGAAGTATGTGAAGCTAGTTCCTTGGATGATGAACTCAGTAGAATTCCACTGACTTCAAAAGAATTCTTCATTTGTGATTAAGATGGTAATATCCCCATTAAAGTCAGTAGGAGTTCAGTACTGACTTCACGAAAGTTGAATATTGCTGGCTTTAGTAGAGGAGTAAAAACTCCAGTGTCCTAGTCTATCAATAAAGTGCAGTCATTATTTGAATGCCATAGAGCAATATAATGCTATTGATAATTGCAACAAGATCATACTATAGCATAATTTAAAAGGCTATACTTTTTTTTTCTTTTCATATTGTCACTCATATTGATCTAATACCAATGGACAGTGAATTAAATCATCTTAGGCCAATTCATAGACATACAGATCAATAGTATTTTGTGAACTTATGTCAAAATACAGTCAATTAAACTAGTAAATCTATTAGCAAGGGAAATGTCCTTTTTATAATGGACAGTTTAATAGCATATGACTTGGTGTTTTCTTTAACTGATTTTGTTCTGGTAAGCACTTCAACTAGATGATTTTAAAGAACAATACTTAGTGCTTCATTTATTTACAGGTATACACAAAACTGCTCCAAATCTTACCTGGGCATTTGAGAGTTCATCTGTGACCTGCTTGTTCTAAGTAGCAAAGAGGAAATGCAAAGGTAGAAATAGTTTTCAGGTAAGAAAGAAGTAAAAGGTGAGCTCTCCTGCACATGTTCTTGTGTTAAATCTCATTGGAAAGCTCTGAAAGAGGCCAAGCCATATGAAATGTGTAAGAGAACCCAAATTTTGTTATCTTTGTTTTTCAAGTTGGAGGGTAGTTTGCACCTGGCTGTTCCACAGCCCCACTCAAAGAAATACTAAACCTATATATTGCTGTTGTTGATTCTTGTAAATACAAACTACAAAAGCATCACCATAAACTAAATCTCAGTTTTTACCTGCATTGTAATCTGATAGCCTTGGAATGCCTTTAGTCTTTCTTTCTTTTCCTCTTCTTGCCCCATACTTATCCATGTATCTGTAACTAAGACATTGGCACCATCTGTAGCTTCCAAAGGATCTTTTGTGAGAAGAAACTTGGTACCATACTAATAGGAATAAAACAAAGGTTATCAAGAAGACAAGGAACTTCAATTTCATTTGTAACACAAATAAACTAAATTAAAACTAGTTTACTACCCAGTTGCTTTGGATACTACCTCTTTGGAGTGCTGTTCCATTATTTTGGTTATTCTGAGGTCTGGTTCAAAACCCTGCCAAATGAGATTAATAAAATACATATTACAAGACCTGTGTAAGATCTTTCATAGAATCATTACTAGATCTTTGCTGATTATTAACACTGGTTAGAAAAATGTTGATAGAGCCAAGTGCCATGCAAAGAAGAATGTCTTTCAGAACTGTGAAACTTCAGGAAACGAGACTAATTTTGTTCAAAGTTTATACTGGAGACAAGTGATATAGTCTGATAAGGTAAGAAAAAAGTATTTCAACAGTTACAGAATGTCATGGCAGCAGATAATTTTTGTTCTAAACAGATTCTTTGGTTTATATTTTATATTTTATTATAATGCAGCATTCTAGAAAGCTGCATCACCAATCTGAACTGTCTTTCAGTAATCTGAAACAACTTTCAAAATTTTTTGAGGGGAGAGAGGGCATTGTATGACTTTGTAACACTTCCTCAAATGCAACTATCATCCTGTGTGATTTATACTGCAGTCATGAATTCTCCATGACTTTAGAAAAGTTGGATCCAGTAAAATGACTTCTGCTTTACATCAAAATAACTAAATCAGGATACTGAAACTTGGTTCTGAAAGCTGGCACCCAAGATATAGGTGGACTCTTTTAGCTGAGGACCTTGGGAAGTATCCAAGTGGCTGAGACAAGAACAGGCAGTTTGCCTCCCTTACTCCATATGCACGTTACCTTGGGAGTCGCAATACGCAGATGCATTCCCAGCTTTGCAGCACTCGTCATAATGGAGTGGAGGACATTGTTTCCATCCCCAATCCAGGAGATAGTAAGCCCATTCAGCCCACCATAGTGTTCCTGCAAAATGAATCAGACAGCCCCCAGGGCTCTGTTCCATGTGAGATAAGCAAGTTGATGTCCTAGGTAGGAGGGACTGATCAGATGGGTCTAGTGCAAAGCAGGCTGCCTACCTTCAAATGCCCAGAACTTTAATAGAACATACTGCAGCTACAAAATAGTCAGGAAGGGAAAGTCTTCCAAAAACACCTAACTGCTTCAGCACCAGACACACAGCAGCATTTGCAACAAAGCTGTACAGCCATGGGCTTACGCTCACAAATATCTGTGAATGGCAGAAATTCTTAATTTAGAGGAAGTCCTGATGCTAAAGAGAGAACTCTTTTCAGCTTTACCCTAAATTGTGAAAATATTCCTATTAAAGTTTGCTCTGGCTTAACTGTCTCTATACAATGTTCCCCGTGGCTGTGGCAGTGGTCATTGTCCTTAGAGTGCATTATAATTGTCACAGCTGTATGGGACAGCAAAGAGCAATTATATGAAAGCGGCTGCAGGGTTTGCTTTCTGTTGTCAGAGACAAAGAGTGCAGTGATTTTGCTAACTGTGTATTGCCTGAACTTGAAACAGCATTACAGCTCTAGCTCTGCCTGATGGCACTTACAGCCTGTACATGTGCAGCCACTCTGGCCTTCAGCCACCAACACATAAAGCCTAAGGAGGGACAAGAGTAACAGGGACTTCGTATTTCCATAGCAGGACAATTTTAGGCTCTTGGTAAGCCTTCTTTTAATTGTGCTTTTTTTATGGATACTTAAATTGATATCTTATTGTTAAATTACAAATGAATACTCTGCATGCCTGCTTGGTACAACTCCACCTCGTGATGTGGAAGTCTAAAGACAGGAGGGAAAGCCTTTTATTCATAGTTCAAAACTGGGCCATGCTACAATTGCATTGTAGTAGCTGGAAGCGAGGCAGTGTTTCAACATTTTGTGTGACACGACTCAATGCTTGTCAGAGAGGATAAGCATCTGCATTGTAGATCTGTACTAACTGGCAACCTCACAGGCAGCCACAGCTAAGATGCCAAAAGACTGAAGAGGAAAAGGGCTGGGACTATCCCCCTCCTTTCCTGGCAGTAACTTCTCCTAAACAAATAGTTAAGAAATTTTTCCAGAACAAAGTTATTGGTGTTTCTGCTAGTGACAACAATTTTGAGTCAAAAATAGTAGCACTCAGGGTTTCAAACCTTGAATGACATTAAGATGCCATTGAAATCTAAGTCTAATAGAGTCCTAGGCTGCCTACAGTTCCAGGGCTAAAACTACTGCATAGTACTGTAAAGCTATCACTTCTTCTGTTGAAGTTTGTCAGCAGCAAGCTCATTGGCAAAGGTTTGTTGCAAGGACATTTACAGGACAGCAAATCAGGACTTTGTGGACAAGGAAGCTATTTCGGTGTAACAGTTCTGCAGGTCTCTAAGGGTCTTGCAAAGTCTTTTCACATCTCCTAGCAATGAGGTTCCTAGGAGAAGGCCAGACTAAAGCATTTATTTAAGGAGTTGTTTTCAGCTAGGGCTTAGTGATAGCGGAGACATGAATTCGCAGCCAGGAGCAAATGAGACAGCCCTGAGTTCTTTTGATCTTACTGCTTATAAATAGACATTGTAGCCTATAATGCTCAAAGCACTGACTAGTGACTCACAAATACAGTGCTATGTTAAATAACTTCTACCTCATTACCAGCTGCTATTCTGCATTAAAAAGAAGCACGGTGCATACTAAATACTTTTCTCTGCTTTTCCAAACTACTGGCTGCTACAGGTGAAAAACAAAGGACTGGAGATGTCTGCATAATGACCCCCAATAGGCACTGCAAATTGCAAAGCCACATCTGCAATGACTGCTGTATAGAGTGAGCTAATTTTAATGAAGACATTTAGCTAATGGAAGGAGTCACAGACTAGGCAGAATCATGCTGCGTGTGTGCTAGCAGAGTCTGTTTTATAATTCTGTGCTAAGCTTTATGCTGCCACTGGTACACTGCTGCTGTAACTCAAACTTATTCATCTAAAGCCAGGTCACTATGACTGTGACCGTGCTGCGTTCAGGCAGACATCCTTAGCTTCCAAGAAAGATGACATGATTTTGTTGGTCAGAACAAGAAAGCTTAAAGGCAGTACGAAAGCTACAGTAAATAAGATAATTTTTCTCCCATTGTTTTACAGTATATGTTTATACAACTGCACAGAAACCCTGCTGAAAGAGTTTTGCCAAGACCAGAGCCTTTATAACAACATGGACATTACTTACATACAGATATCTTTCTCCTAAGAACTCACTGCAACTTTTCCAAACTCTGTTATATTGATGTAGACATTTTACCTGCTTGAGTGTTCCACAAATTCTCTTTACAGTTAAAACCTCATTTCAAAACACTTATGCTCCCAGTAAAGTCATAAAAAATTTAACATATTTAGAAAGTCTAGAGCCCTGTCCCTTATGAATTCCTCCTTGGCAAACTAGCAATTGCAGCTGTAGTGCCCCAAAACTTGTCTTTGCTGTTCTCATGAAAAATCCCTGAGAAATTATTCATGTGAAGTATACAGTTAACTTTCACATCCTCATGCTGCTTTTACAATTTTTCATTCTGTTCTTATCCATGGTTGTAGCGTCTCAAACCCTGGGAAAATATAAGCATGCTCTGTAATTTTGCACTGTTGTATGTTTAGAGAAGACTGGTTTAACTAATTAGGAACATTCATGTCTGCCTCTGACTGGACTTGCTTCCAGCTAAGCTGAAACTCTGACACCATTATTGATTACTTCTGAACTGTTTGACCACAACTGCCGTAACAGCCCTCAATGCAAACAAGCTTTTGAATAATGAATCAATAGTCTGTCGAATGTTAAAATGGAAAGCAGGGAACTAGTCAAAGCTTTAGTCCTTTGGCAGACAGTGCAACCCAGTGAATGAGAAACTGGGTAAATTTGGATCTACTGGCTGAAGACAATTACTGGGATAGTCATCTTTCTGCTTCATGTTGGTTCTTGTCATGGTTATTGAAACTGTCTATTCTGAATGATCAATCCAGAGTTTATTTGGGATTTCTAATTGTTACTATAATGAGAAGGAGGAGGAGGATGGTGATGTATTTGATGACCATAATAATTTGAACTTTTTGGGTCACACATAAAGGAGAAACTGAGAATATATGGTAGGTCACTTCAAGCTGGGCAACACTGTAATTTGTTACTCCATTTGAAAAAGAATCACTAATGTATTTCTTATGCCAATTTTTTATTTCTGAAAAAAAGTTTCCCTTCAGACCAGTGACATAAAAAGCTAGTGGCATATGGATCCGCTCGAATAACCAGTCTAGTCATCCAGCTGATTTGGTCAGTGACATTAATATCAATTGAATCAATGTCAATACTTGGTTTGTCCCCAAAATACAAACTGTGTTATGTTGCCCTCCAGCCAAGCTCCACAGAGCAGATGTGAGCCAGGAGACTGGGAGGTACCGGGTGCACTCAGCAAGTGTCTGTGCCTCAGAGAAGTAGATTGTCTCTGTGTGTGAACAGTACTAGCACACAAACTCATACTCTTTAAACATCCAAATCTAAAAACCCTTAAAATGAGGTTGCATAATGTTTACAATCATGTCTAATGGATTACAACTCAAGAGCAAACTCAGCTCGACCCAACTTTTAAGAAAGATGGTTGCATGTATACTAAGAAAAACATTCCTCTTGGCATAAGAAGGAGTATTAATCCTGCCACACCACCAAAGGGCAGAGCCTGCTAAGATGTCAAACATATGAGAAGTTCCAAACTATTCGGGAAGAAGGCACTGGGTAAGAGGATGTTGAACCTGAAGAATCTCCCAGTATTCATGGCAGGAGCATGCTTTGTTATCTGACAAGAACACTCTGAATACAGAACAAGAACTGACAGCCCTGAAAAAAAATCAGCTGCATTGTTTGGGAAATGTAACAGACTATATTGAAATAACCATCCTAAAATGAACCTGTGAAAAGGGAATTGGAAGACATAAGCAAGAAAATATTCTGACAAAATAAACCAGGAAATTAGGCAGTTTCAGACCGATAAGAAAGTCCTCAAAGAGGATTCAAGAAGGCATATCACAAAATTAATAGGATTTAGAAAATGGAAGAATCACAATCTGCTAAGCATGATGAGGGACATTGGCAAATGAAGCAGGAGAAGAAAGAAGAGAAAAAAAGAAAACTGCATTTTGTGTATGTAATGACAGCAGGGAGGCGCAGATCCAGGCAGAAAATATTCACAGAGATAAGGAAGAGATATTTTTAAAGAGAAATAAGCTACGAAAAGTCTTTAGTTATACTTAAATGTAAGGCAAGCAGTGTGTGCCACAATTGCAGTTTGCATGCATGTGCAAATTCAATTAATTGCTTTTGCATTGCAGGAAAGCAGTCTAAATCTTATATATGTACTTTCAACTCATTTAAAGAATTAGTGTGGCACTGTTCAACATCCCTGCATTAATCTTCTTGCAGGCAGTGCTCTGATAGCATCTTTTTACCCTGATGAGAATCCCACAAGTAAAAAGTAGACTCCGTGGCTCACATTTCATTAAGCATTAATCCTACTTTGGTGTATAATTAAAATGCCATTTCATTGCATGCTACTGGCGGTAAGACTGCCCTTCTTCACCTCAGTACAGTGCGGAGACAAATAAAAAGGCAGCAGCCGGTCAGGCAAGTCAGAAAGGGAAAGAGCAGGTAGTGCCAACACCCACAGCGTTGCTGAGAGCTTCCCCCTGCTGTCCTCTCCCTCCTGGGTAAGAAAGCAAGAATAGAAAGTGGCTCAGAAAGCCGCGGTGCAGCATGCCCTTGGCTAAGTGGGGCAGGAACCCAGCTGCCATCTGACAAGATCCAGGCTAAGGAACATGCTGGAAAGTCAGGGGGGAGACATGGGAGAGAAATCAATGCACTGCTTATCAGACTTGGAAAGTGCTGTAAATTTTAAAAAGCTTCCAAAAGCTGAGCCACAACTTGAGATCTCTTTAAGAGCTCACTTTGTTGTGACACCTCTGTGCAATAAATGTTTTGTTTGTTTGAGCACCAATTGTTATGTCCTTATTTCCTCATCCTGCAAACTGGGCGGGGACACTCTTTCCAAAGATGTCTACTGTTGCCCTGAGTATCCAAATTAAGGAATAGTCCAGCTTGTGGGCTCATGTTCACCTGGAGCTTCTGCCATGGAAAAGACACAATGAAGGAGTTGTGGAGGATGATCCACAGGACATTAGGGGATTGAACTAGATGAGCTCTTAAGGTCCCTTCCAATCACTAACATTCTATGATTCTGTGATATACTGCTGACCTGCATAGACTCCCCACTAAGATCAGTAGAGACAGAGATTCTTCTCTAGGGGGAGACTGAGATACTGGGTGGATTATCTTCATTGACTGGATATGGAATGCAGGGCAACAGTGTTGTGGTCAGAGGCCTGGATAATAGCATGTTTAGAGACAGAGAAATCAATAGTTGTGTAGACTGTGAGTCACAGATTATACCTGGAACTTTTTATTCACAAATGATAAAATGCTAATAACTAAGGTGTTTACAAAACACAACCACAACATTCACCCAGTTTACAGTTGCACACAGAGTTTAAATTAAATTACAGCATGTAGTGATTGATGATGTTCTCATTACAGCTTAATGTCTTATGTAACTTGAATAGTTTGTTGAGGCTGGCTCAATGTGATGTCACAAATGTACCTTATCCTAAGTCATGTGAAGCATTTTACTCTTCATTTCACCTGATAATTTTACAGTTTTTACAGTTTTCAGTATTTACAGTTTGATGCCTGAATAATTTCATATTGCTTCCACTAGATCTTTTTCATAGACTCAGTGTCCCATCATGAAGTCTTCAATAGCTGAGAAGCACAGCTAAATGAATCAGGAAATTATTCTGCCCTCCCTTTTTTACTCAGTGTGATTTTTTACTGTTCAGAAAACAGACAAGGTCAGAGGAGTCCATCATAGTTGTCAACCAGTACTGCAGCATAATAAACTTTTCTACAAGCTAGTTTCACAATTGATTGCAAAACAACATAGTCCTCCTGTTCCCAGATAAACATCCGGTATTCTATGTGTACAACATCCTGCCATTGAAGCAACTGTTTCATTAAACTACATAACATGATCTTTTTAAACTATTCTTTGACATGGGCAAAGTGTAAATAGGTTTAAGTGCCAAATACTGGTAGCACTAACTAAATTTTCAAACCATATTTGATCAACAAATTCCACAATCTATGAATAGTAATTCCTTTAAAACTGCTCATATGTTAGGGAGGAATCAAGAGTGAACTACCAAGGTTTTTAAGGCAGTACAAAAACTTCCAATGGCGTTGGATGAACCAACATCTCACCTTTAGCCTCTCATATCCAATTTTTGAATTGCAGCCTAATTCCAGTGAAGTACTTAATTTTATGCTTATCTTCAGTCCTACTACAGCTGATAGGATGAGGTAATTGTTTTAAATTAAACAGGTCCTTAATTATATTGCTGGAATAAGATCTCTTTAAATAACAAGTGCCATGTAATTACCACTTAGAAAAACCTACAAGGAAATTATTTTGAACCTGACTTCCCCAAACACTTATCAAGACTTTGCAAAAAAATTTCATTATATGAGGATTTTATTGTTACCTGAAGAGTTAGATAATCAGCTAAAATCTGGAGAGGATGGTATAAATCAGACAATCCATTGATTATTGGTATTGTGGCTTCTTTTGTCATTAGGTCCAGGTCATTATGATTATAAACTCGAGCCAATATTGCATTTGTCATGCTGGACAACACCCTGGAGGATGGCAGAAAATTGTCAAGTCAAAAGTAATAAATATATCCCTCTTGCACTCTTCAGCATGCAATATATAAATGCTAATGAGAAGTGGTAGTGAATCAAAGTTTTTTAGCCATTTGAATAATTTGCCATGTCTGCATAATACACTGAAATGTAGACATTTAACAAGCTGCTAATAGATAAGCTTTACTTATCAATGAACTATTGTAAGAAAATGAAAACTGCTGCTTTATTTTATGTTTTTTTCTTAAATGTTTAAGTGCAGCTATAGATGTAACATCAATAAAAGTTAAGGTACCTGAACTAAGATAAGAGATTATGTGCCCCTGGAACATTTGGAGGACTGCATAACTTCAGAAGAGATGAAGTGTAACATTTCTTGACTCTTTTAGTAAAGAACTAATACAGCATTGGTGAAATATTACAGTGCCTGTGTGGTAGCCTGACTTTTCTGAGGTCTAGGAATCTGGATCCATCTTAGATTCTCACAATTATTGAACACAGAAACAGGAGACCACCAACACCAGCTTGTTCTTTGTCCCACCTACATTCCTGAATGTTGACACACATGGTATCAGTATTTCAATAATGCCCAGATTTGAAACTTGGCATATGGACAGAGGCATGCAGGAGTCACTGTACCACTCTGGCTTTAACCTCATTTTCCATAGTGTGAAAGGCTCAGAGATTAGCATAGTGGATTAGTATATCCATTATGCTCAGAATTTTTCAGATAAAATAAATATAGATTGAAGCTCTGCATTTCTCTGCCCTGAATGCTACTTGGAAGTAGCATTTTTGAGTGTTTTCATGTTATCTCTAGCAGGACCTTAAGACAAAACAAGGAGGAGACTGAATAGAATAGCATGCAAAATCCTTGCAGTGTCTATCTTCCTGATTAACCATGAAAAATTCTAGTATCTCCTCTTGTGGAAACATGGCTTTCAATGCCATGGCCTTTACACAGACAAATCTTCCGGTGAAGTCAGTAACAGATATTTTCTACTGACACCAAACATTCCTCACACAAGCAAAACTCTTATGAAATGCAAGGTACAAGATCCCCTGTAGAGTGCTCTCTGAAGAAAACTGCCTAGAGCAGCTACAAGTGAAAAGGAGGAACTGAACAAGGTATTTACTGATTGCACAGTACTGAAACAGTTCCTGTTCATGTCATTATTTATAGCTCATGAGTTTCTTTTTCTGTGTGGGCGTGTATTTATTCTAGGTTGAAGCATGTGACTGTGCAAAATCTGTTCTTAACTGGTCATCAGGGATAGGATGCACAGTCCCTTTTGTTAAACATCTAACAGATGTCCACCCTAATTACAATGTAGTCAGTCCCACCAGTCAAGGAAAAGAAGCAATTGTATTGCAAAACTAACCATTTTTCCTTAGACTTTTTCAGGATGCCAGGACAGCTTATTCCTACCTTACATAACTGATAAAGAATTTAAAGAAGATGTTTCCTTTACAGGATATGCCACTTGAAGAAATTCAGTCATAAACAATTACTAATCAGTGGAAACTGCTGGTTTTTCTTCCTTAGTCTGTTGGAAGTAGATACTACACTTATTAGACTCTTACCAGCAAGACATCAGACAGTCATTCTGTCAGCATTTCTAGATGTCATATCTTATTACTTGCAAAATCAAAACAAAATTAAACTCAGAAAAAAAAATTATACCTCATACAAGAAGGCGAAGTCTCTCGTAATCAAGTCAATTTAAAGGAAACCATGTAAGGTCAGGATTCCATGGGAAAAAAGACCTGGCTACATAAAAGCCTTAAGTAAAATGAAGTTTTGGCAGGTGAGGATGAATAATTGCACAGGCTCATCAAGTGACTTTTCATTTAAGGTTCTTATGTTATCACTACTACAAGTCTTTTTCTCCTTTCACTCTTTTTGCAAGATTGTGAGCCAATAAACTTAAAAATCGCAGAGCTTGCAAATACATGAATGTATTGTAATGTTGTGTATCTGTCTTTTAAAAATAAATTTTATCTCTTCAGAGAAATGCTGAATACTCTTATTGAAATGTGTCCTCCCAGGAATCTGAAATTAAACACATATGGTGTTTTGTGTTTGTTTTTTAAGTATCCCTTTTTGGTGTAGTTACCTTAATTTGAAAATGGAGCATTCACATATATTTTGAGAAACATATGCTATCTAAGGTATACATAGAGAAAAGTTTAAATTACTGACAAGTTCATTTCATTGTCATTCATTGTCCTAACAGGGGCATGTGGTGGTTGTGTTCTCAATGACTGTCAAAAAGGGAGCCTGTCCCCATAGATGCAGAGATTTGTACCCTAACAATGTCAGTTGACTGCTAAAATGATTCTATGAGCTCTTCACTGCTGCCTCTGAACATGATGGTCACTGATGGTGTTGCACAATGGAACTTCTCTCCAGTAGAAAATACAGATATAGTATTTTTATTTCATTTCATGTAATAGATCAGACATGCTAAACAGCACTGAAAGGCTTAGAGCTCCTTAATAGGTAGTAGCTTTTTGCTGCTATGTCAGCACAAAACTAAATGTCTTGTGAAGCATGTATTATGAGCATGTAATAAGTCACTAAACACACATGAGCAGCAGAAATGCTTTCAACCCTTACCTGCAGGGATTTAACAAAACCTGGAACTTTTATAGTCCGACTGTCTGTGTCACTTTTGCTTCAAGTCTCAATCTCAAGTACTTCTAAGGCATTCACAGTCATAGTCACACGGTTGCAACTATTTGAAATACCCTCTGGGTCTACTACAGGCATTCTTTTTTGATTCTTATATTAGCTGAATGAGGTTGGCATGTTACCTTTCATTCAGAAAAAATGCCAAGGAATTAACACCTGGGTTGTTATGGGTAAACTGCTCAGTCTTGATTATGCCAAGTCAGTAATAATTCTCCTAATGAGAGCAGGAGTGAAGCAGAGCACGTGGGGCTCTGTAAGGAGCTGGGAAAGCCCATACTCCACTGTATCAGATGACTGGAAGAGCAAAGCAGTGACAGAGAAAAGGAGGCTGAAGGCTTGGATGGAAAGTTGTAGTAGTGGAGCTTTCTCCACAGAATGGGGTGTCCTCATGTTTTACCAACTTTATCCAATGTTGGAAAGGAATCCAACATTGAGAGAAAATTCTTGAGCTCAGCATATCCATGCTATGGCAATGGAGATGGGCTGATAACTACCCATCCCTGCATGCTTGCAGGACTAGGCCTGATTAAAATCTTCCAGTAAGAGAACAATGCCACAGTCCAACCTCCAAAGAAGTCCTGACAGGAGGGTACAGCTGTGGATGAGAGCACACAAAATCTGAAAATGGCTGCAAAATATCCATCAACTTTGGTGCTGCTGAAATTAGGGGATCAGAATAGCCTTCAGTGCCACCCTATCACTGCAGGTAGGCTAAGGTTCACCAGCAGCTGGCCTAACTAGGATAAACGAAGTCTTTGCTTTTTGATTATGCTTCTTAATTTGGCAGTCAGTTCTATTTCTATGTCCATAAGGAGCAATAGATCCAGACTGTTCTAATCCTTTTTGAATACATGTGCTGTCATCAGTGGAGATTGAGGTTCATAAAATGTTTCTGTTTGCGTGATTAACACTCTCATTAACATTCTGTATGCCAAACTTGATAAAAATCTTTCTCATTTTGAGATGTTTGGGAGAGTTAGATGAAATTATGGTATACTGAACTATAGATTCTGTGAGCTGATCTTTAAATATTTAAGAAATTTAGAATGTCTTCTGACACTTTCTGGAAAGAAAGTATTAGCTTCCAAAATTCTTTAAGACAGGTCTCATCTCGTCCAACTATTAAATGCATAATGATCCATTAAGTGACATTTTACCAACCTTGCTGTGTCTGTGAGATTCTCATTAGTGCCCAGATGTATGTCTTGTGTTGTGAGGAAGGAAGGATGTCCTCCAAGGAGAGCAAATCCTACAGAGAGGACAAATGAAGAAAGAAATTAAATACCAGTGCCTTGTACTTACAGCCAAGACTAAAAATCTTCTGCATTTAAAAAATTTTTACAACAATAAAAGTAAAAAACAGCATGGCATCCTAATGTTCCAAACACTTACAGTCTGACACACGAGACACAAGTAAATGCATTTTGTAATAAAACCACTCAAATGTGATGCTTTTCTGAAATCCTTAGGCATGAATTCTGATCTATGCTTATAGGAAAAGTCATTCAAACTGCATGGTTACATATTGCCAAAAGCATCACTGTGCATCCTGGTTAAGAGGTAGGTAATCTGTTCATCACATTGAATTTCTAATTCACAAGGGTCTTAGCATCCTAGAAGAGCCATAGGAGTCACCAGATATAATTCCACATCCTCGCAAGAAGCTTCAGGTACAGTCATTCAGATAGAAAACTAAGTCTCCTGATACACTATAAAAAACTCGAGCTTCATTACAAATGACCAAGTGCCTTAAAAACTGTAATGAGAAAGATCTTGAGCTCTGCCAACATCCCTCCACCATGCACTAGTTCAGAAACGATAAGGTGAGACAAAGAACTAGACAGATTAGTTTTGACAAATTAAATCCTTTCCTGAAAGGTAAACCATGGAAAGATCTGTACATCACTTAAGAATTTAAATCACTTTTGGGAATTTGAAATGCTTCTGGGCATTATTATGGGTAAAGACAAATTTCATGCTAAGAGCAACTCTCAGGTTCTGTCTCACCTTATTCTTACTGCACCACAACTAGAAAGCTGACACAACACCTAAGTGTCTCAGCCTTTTCCTGGTTTAAAACTAAAGCTTCCCTCCATTGAATCTCAAAGCAAAGTCCATCATGGCCATGTAATAGGGAAGATAGGTTCTGAGAGTGGCTGTTTTATGACCTGTCACAAATGGTTTAGCATAACCCTATTACAGGACACAGGGTCTTACAACTGTAGGGTTTAAACCAGGCTGTAGGTAGCCCTGTAAAGCATTTTCTGTGCACTGGGAAAGATTTTCTGCATAAGAACTACTCCCTTCTAGTAGACAATTTGTCAGTGAGATCGTTCGCTGTCACCAACAGCTATGATGGAAGAAATTTCCAGAGAATCTTGGTGTGGATAAACCAATCATACTGTGACACAACACTGCAGGGGGAAAGTGAGGCTTTTATTGTGCCAAAAATCTAGAAAGATGCCTATCTTGTTTTTATTGCCACAGAGAGAAAGGCTGCATCAAACATAGTGGATCAGAGACCTTCCTTCTCACTGTAATCGCCTGCTGGTGTTGACAAATTTCATACCGTTAAAAAAAAAAGGAGGGGGGAGGAAGGTGGGGGAAAGGAAGGGAGAGTGGAGAAAAGACAGGAAAAAAGGTTAAAAGCTGCTCTGCTGGCTGCAGCCATTAGGTGGCACTGCAGACACCGTCAGGACTGCAGCTTCAGCATCATGTTTGTAGAGGCCGGTCAAAGATTACAAAGTCGGTCCCACAGCTACTCTTCAAAACAAGGAGCGAACACTGAAACCTTTCACAGATAAACCTAAGCGGCAGTCCTGGTTCCCACATCTGGGCCCCTGACACAGAGCAGTCCTTATTAATTTCCATCCCCTGTGGGATGCAGGCTTGAGGTGAGGTCTTCCACTTTGCATCAATTCAGCGGGTCTCTAAATTTTAAAATGCAGCAGATAAAAATAACACTGGCAAACCATTACCTTTTGACTAGTTCATTCTCCCTAAATGTCAGATTAAAAGTGATGCCCAAGATCTCACCTGAAAGGCAAGTCTCTGCTCCATCCAGTCAGTGTATACTAATTTTATTGAGGGGGGCTGATTTCACTTTCCCTTCATCTTCATTAAGGTTTGCTCCAAATCTTAACAATTTTAGAGTCAGATACAGTGAACTTTTAAGAATTATGTATAGCTCAGTTGGGAGAGCATCAGACTCCTAATCTGAGGGTCAGGGGTTCATGTCCCCGTCCAGGTATGAGGCTTGTCAGAGTTGGGCTGATGGTTGGACTTGATGATCTGAAAGGTCCCTTCCAACCTTGATTATGAAACTATGAAAATATGTGCCACTTATTCTACCATTACAATTTGCTGTTAGAAAAGCACTATAGATTTGCTGGTTGTGTTGCCCTCCTTTTTGATTAATCACAAGAGTTTTTGTACTAGGAAAATGTTTTGTGTAGGAAAATGTTTAGGTTTCCTCAGATACTTTTACCACATCTTTGCCGTTCAGTCACAAACACGGTATTTATGGGAATGTGTATTCAAACTGTTGCCTAGATAGTACAGCCTATCTATTTACACGAGTTTTTAAGTCAAAACCTCAAGGTTGAAATGCCATTTGTAGTAACTTTTCCTGTCCAGTTTCTTGTGGGTTTTTTCATAGTCATATACAATTTTGTCAATGATTTATCCCTGCAAGCTCCTCACAACACAACAGCTCTGCCTTTTAGGCTTCTAAATGCCTACAATTTGGTGTATGTTTCACAGTCCAGGCAGGCTCCCTTGGATGTGTTCTGTTTTCTATAGACGATGCGATGCCCAGGTAGAAAAAAAAGAGGAATCTGCCTATTTATTCAGAATTGCCAGACATGAGGCAGCCCAGTCGGAGCTACCACCTGGAGTCTGTGTACACAGCAGAGTCCTAATGTGTTGGGCTTTCTGCTTGTGAACTGACCATCTGTGCAGGGCCCGGGAACATATTTCCATCCCAAACTTTCCATCTGGAAATACAGGAGCTCTGTTCTCTTGTTCTCTAGCTTTGTATATAGTTGCAGGGAAAGAATCTTTGCTTTAGATCCTTTAATCCAAACTAGTAGTAGAAAGAAAAAAATTATGACTTTTGAAGATATGCAGACACCAGTTCAGCAAATAAGCACATACTGGAGTGCTGTGTAAAACTCGAAGATTCAATTCTCTCTGTTGTCATGAGCTGGTCAAATCCAAAGCCACATGCAAAGTGTCTATATGAATCACGGGATCATCAGCAAACTGTTTAATGTTCATACTGTAGAGCCAGGATAGATTATTACCTCATGTCAGCACTTCGTACTACTGTTGGTTTTCATAAATGGACAATTTTATGCCTTGGGCTGCAGCATATTATTAAACCCATTAGTCCAAACTCATTTATGTAGGACAGGAGAACTGGTGGGTGGACAGACATGGGTTAAATCTCCATTCCAGCCTTTCCCTGCTACATTGGGTAAGTATGCCAATGCAAATCTTCCGGTTCACACTTTGGATATACATTTGTGGTGCTGCCCCACTGACATGAAGAAACATAAACAGCCACCTTCTCAAACTAAAAGGAAAGATTATTTTTCGTATTTCAAGACTTCTGAATTTTATTTTCTTAGCTTCCTCACCACTGGTCATAACTTGCAATCTAGGAAGTATTTTTTCAGTTTAGATTGATAACAAAGAACTTGTTAGCAATAACAGAAATATTCCTAAATTAGAAACCTAAAAACTGATAAGCATTTTCTTAAAGCTACCCCTCTGAGTGGGTAAAGGACTTCTCTTGCTTCCTCTGTACTATGGCCAAGCTAAATAGCAGTAGCCATTCCAACAAAAATTAAAAAAAGAGCCTGAATTTCTGCCATGTAATATTATCCCTACTACATAAGAAGTAATGCAATTATTTCCATGACTGTATGTAGCAGTCTTAATGCAGGGATTTTATGTTCTACTCATCCCACTGGGTAAGAAGAGTGAGTTGGGAGTAATTCAACTAAAGCCAGTGATGGTGAACCTCTGTGAAGCTGTTCAGACCTCCTTTATCTCAGTGCATAGTGAAAGAATGTACACAGAGCTTTCCTGCTTGTATTGTTTCCTTTCTACTTTCACCCCACAACACATTGTATACATTCAGTGTCTGTGAAAGGGTTTGATTTATTTATAATTTGTTCACTAAACTGTAACTGCAGCTGTATATTTTAAGGGTATTGATGATAATAAGAATCTTTTACACCAGTTATAACAAAAACAGGGCATTCACCTTTATGCCATGCCTGAGCATGTTTATTTTACAAGTAATATATGACCATGCAGAACACCTTCATTTTCAGAAACTATGCAAGATTTTATGCAGAATGGATATGGGATTTTGACTGCAAACAGATGACATTTTCCAGTGTAATACCAGAGATGTCACATTTTCCATTATAATAGCCAGTGACAACAATAAATCTAGTAGGTTCCACACAACTGGATTTACTTTGCCAGTATGTAAGTAACTTGCAGATCTTCATTAAACTTAAAACACCACTGCTACTATTAGAAAAGGTAAAATAATACACGTTGCAGAAATGTGTCTTATGACAAGATTATATTTCTTCAAGGGAATAAAGAGGCAATGAATTATACCATAAGAAGTTGTACATTCTTTAGTACAGTTGCAATGTCATCAAAACAAAACACTTTAGAGACACAGAATATTGGAAAAGCCACAAATGTTAACTGTTCTTCTACAATAACATTAATGTTTTATTATCTTTGATCAATCTTGCTGACTGGGAGAAGTGCTCAAAGAATGGAGGAAAGTGAATGCAACCCCTACCTTCAAGAGAGGTAAGAATCCAGAAACTCAGAAAATAATAGGCCAGTCAGCCTCACCTTTATTCCTGGAAAGGCAATGCAGCAGCGAATCCTGAACATGTCCAGGCAGATTAAGGGCAAGAAGTAAGTTAGCATGGCTTCATCATGGGGAATTCATGCTTGATAAACTAAATTGATGAAATGCTTGGCTTGGTAAATGAGGGGAAAGCAGTGGACACTGTCTACCTGGACTTCACCATGGTACTTGACACTGTATCCCATAAGGTCCTCAAAAGAGAAGCTGCTGATGTACAGGCTGGATGTAAGGTGTAAAGAGGTAGAGCTCATTAGTGGTTCTTTGGGCACAAACTGAAACATAGGAAGTTCCCTCTGAACATTAGGAAACTTTATTACTGAAGGGGTGATTGAGCACTGGCATAGTTTGCCCCAGAAAGTTATGGAGTCCCCACCCTTGGTACTATTCAAAAGTCATCTGGACACAGTCTTGGGCAGATGGGCAAGTTAAGCAGGAGACTGGAGCAGATGATGTCCAGAGAGCCCTTCCAACCTCAACCATCCCATGATTCTGTTTATTTTTTTTCATATGCTTGTTTATAATGGTGTTATTTGTAGGTGTAAGGACAGCAGGACTTCAGAAAATAATTCCATGGTATCAATATACAGCAGCAATCTCCTAGCCATTGCACAGATCAGATTCTGTAATCAGTGCTTTCTATGCTTCTTCTCCTTTATAATGAAACCCATTGATTTTCATCTAGTTGTTCCTGAGAGCTGCAAAGTCTGTTTAGATTAATCTCATCACTGGGACCTTGTCCCACATTTGACCTTTTTCAAGATATTGGAGGTGCAACTTGTGGGAAACACTATTTGAGATGACTCAGGTGTTTTATAAATAAACACTCCAATATGTTTCAATGTCCACTTTCACTGGAGATTAGAAAATTGCTGTTAAATTAGTTTATTTAACTAAAAGGAATACATATGACCCCACATCTGTTTTGAGGTAGAAATTCAAAGGTAGGGGTCATGTATGTTAAAAAGCAACTGAAATGCAGAGAGTTTCCATAAACAGCAAATACTTGAGTCTGCCTTTGAAACAAAGTCTTAGGTTTAGAGGACTTAAGAGCAATTAATTGAAGGTGTGAAGTTAACGCACAGAAGTTAAACTGCATTAAACTCCCTTGTGGAAGCTTTCACACAGAAATAAATTTGTTTTATTTCACTGAAGCTTAATCCCTCTTGGATGAATTTATGTGCATTAACTCCCTTCCTTAAGTTAATTCATCTGAACTTTCCTGAACCTCTCCCTTCCATAAGTTTTCAAAAGCTGAAGACTAAATAGTGTCTGAAAACCCAAGCATGAAGGATAAACAGATTCAGTGAATTTGTCTGCCCATATACCAGCTTGGCAGGCAACTAGAAATTGGACTAAAAACTCTAGAATTAAAAGGTGGGGGGTCGTAACAGAGAGGGGGCACACAAGAGAAATGCATTCCTAAGTCCTGCTTATCTATAGAAAACAGAAAGCAACAATTTTACAAAAAGAGCAGGTTCAGTAGGTAAATGGCTGTGACCAAGGATACAAAGGCAAGTTCAGAAACAGTCGCAGCTAACATATCTGCCTCTTCCTTGTATTATTTTTACACCTTGCAAAGAAATGTGAATACGTAACAACTTCACCAGGGAGAAGTCAGCCTAAAGAGTGCCAAGTCAACTTAAACTTGAGACGGGCCAGCTTATCCTTCTGTGATGCATTACCAATTCAGTTATTCCTTGCTAAAATGTGAGCACATAAATAAGTTATTTCAGCAGTTCCACTGTCTTCAGAACAACTACCCATGTCAAGATATGTTTGTGTTTCAGTGTTTCCTGGACTGTATTCTGAAACAATAATATTGCAGTGTTTGTCCTTGTAAGACTAATACCCTGGACTATCTGTGAAGGTATCTTCTCCTGTAGGAAATCATGTTCATTTTTTTCCTGACAATTTATATTAAGGCATTACTATGATACACAGTCTAAACATAAACTTCAAAATGTGACAGTAGTAATGCATAATACATTAGAAAAATATTTACTAGAACTGGCACAGAATTGAATTTGAGATCCTTATTAAAATAGATGGTAAGAAATGTTCATCTTGCCAGTACATCTAGGAGCTTACACTAGAAATTATCACTGTTGCCTGTTACTTTATTTCTGGCTTATCATGTCTTGGAATAATCTGGTGAAATTTCAGTGACCAAAGTGACGTGCTTGTGACATGAATATGCAAAGTGAAACACAATTAGCAACCATTCATTTCCTATTTTTACTTTCAAACTTGAAGTTTCTCTTGATTAGAAATTGCTAAATACAAAATTCTATAGTGTTTTTCAGTATATACTTAAGTATACAATTTCATATAAAATCTGATGTACCTGTCTCTGCAGATAATCTTGTTCTTGTGCTCCTCTTCTCAAAAATCATGGCCAAAGATTTTCCTTGCATCAAAGGCAAATACTGGAACATGAAAATTGAAGGCATTTTGGTTTTATGGTCAATATAAACTTAACAGTGAGACGTACTTATTTGACACTTTAATTTAGCATTAGAAAATTTACGCAGGTGTGACTTTTATTGTAGCTTTGTTCTCCTGCCCCTGAAGGAATTTATTGACAGTGTAAGGTTAAAGGGGAAAAAGTAATTCCAGGGGCATAAAGCAACTGCATTTTGGCACTGAATTTGAGCTAGCATTAAGAAGCATTAAGGAGAACTCTGAGACTAATTTAATAGCATGCAGGGAAGCATCTTCCATTTCCTCCATTTATTGCTGCATATACACTACAGGTCGATGGATGGGGTTAGCCTTCAATAGGGAAGTTAATCTGAACAGCTGTTTAACCTTTTCACGGGTGAAGTCCTTTGAAGTCTTTAAAGAATATCTCTAAACACTTTACAGGAAGGCTTTTTGATTTGTAGCACATGATTTATAGTATAGTATAGAGTTCAGGTGGTGTTTAGAACAAGACAGCTGAATGTCTGTACTCTGCAACTGAATGCCTGTACTCTGCAGAACAATATTTATTTTGATGTCTGAGTGACCTAAATGACAGTTGAAGCATTTTACCTCTCCTTTGTGCTTTATCCTTTGTTTCAAATCTGAGGCCATCCACAACAAATACTTCAGCTCTTCTGCTTCATAGTTTTGCAGAGTAAGGAGGTCCCGGCCTTTCAAATGAACATTCATTTGAGCTGGTGGCCTGTACCTGTGTCAAAAGAGCAAAAACTATACGCTTTTTGTCATATAACATTAAACTGTATCTATGTTAAAGACAACAAGTAGTTGAAATCTCTCCTACTCCTCTCATTTGACCCAGCTACACCAGGTTGAGTTTAAATAACTTACTGTCAGACATACACAATGTGATATTATGCACAATATCAATCATCCTGTGTCTCAAATTATATTATAAACTGTACACATGTGATGTAATTTCCTTTGTCTTCTGATGTGCATATGCACTGACTGTATGCTACCTATTCAAATAAGCCTAAATACATAAAACCATTCAGGACTTGGTGAAATGCCTCATACATAGACTGCAAATGTGCCCTTTGGGGACACAGAATACAAGGAACAGATCTTGTTGCTCTTTCTCCCTCCTTTATGCTTTGTGGATTAAATGACCCTTGGTATGTTCCACCCCCACTGATACAAATAGTGCTGTTTAGATAAATGTGTGAGAAATCTTTTGATTACACTGAAGAGAGTAAAAAAACTCCAATAAAATAGCTATGTGCTCTGATCTTTCTCCTAAAACACAAGAGCCGTGCTGGGCATCTGCAGTGTATTCGGTGTATCCTGTCCTCTAGCCAGATGTGTGACTTCAGAATCACATGAAACTGGATGCTGATAATCACCCACAAAAGTTACATGACCAAATTTCCTCTAGCTTAGACAAGGTGTCTTAATGAAAGTCTACATCCAATCTTCTGTTTTCAAAAGCTTAAGATTAATAAGGGGGAGTGGCAGCTTAGTATCTTCTCTGGCACTGTATCTACAGCCTGCCTTGGCATAACACAGCCCTTCCTACTAAGGTTTGGATGTATACAAGCTAAACTTACCTTTAATTAAAGGCAGAGTTTTTAGACTGGTCTGATGGAATAGAGAAAAAAACAAAGCAAATAAATGAACTGAGAGGGTATTTCACTTTTGCATTTTCAAGTAGGCTTCCCTTTAATTACCTTTGAGGTCAGGCTCAGTTATAGCACCTGCCAATTGTCAAGCCCTGGCTGGTACCCACTGCAAGGAAAATTCAGAGTAAAATTAAGAAGAATTTCTTTTCATTCCTTTGTTAATTTCAATGAGCAAAATTCCAGCCAGTGGATAGGCCTGTTATGGCTTCTAAAGGTTTTGGTGTTTTATTAGTTGAATCTGGGGGGAAAGACTTTTTCTGCAGAATTTTGTGGCATAGGCTGCAGCTGAAAACATGAAAAAAACAGCATTTAAAGGAATGGCACCACACATAACTACTGTCCTTTTGACATCACAGAAAAAAACTGCACCACTTTTTAAATGGTATAGCTGTATTTTCTCTTTAATTGAAGATACCTAAATGCTGTGTAAAACATCTTCTGGACAGTAAAAAAGTGCTTTAGATGCATTATAGCAACACAACCACTATAAAGACTTCTTTCTCTCCTTCATAGGGAGAATGATTATGTGTAACAGCAGAAACACAGAGAATACATGAAGATGTAGCCCATGCAGATGCTCTGCAGATTAATATTGAAGAAACTCAGTATATGCTGTCATATATCAGGGCAATGTGCTTCAGAGATTATGCAGCCTGCCAGAGGATCCAGCACTAAGCTAAACACAAAGCACCACAAGGATTCCTATCAATGCACATCATGGTGTCCAGTCTCTAAGCAGGTTCCTAGACTGCAAAAGCACTATAGTTTTGTGTTAGCATCATGCAGATAAAGTAGTGGATTTCTCATTTTTCTAAGTTTTGAGTAACGCTGCTTTTGCAGTTTTTTTGGAGTGTCCCAGAAAACTGATCAAGTGAAATACAATCTAAACCGTACGTGTGACATATGTAATGAACATTTCTGATAAATACCATTTAAAACATTTCCAATCCATCAAGAATAGTCTTCATAGCATCCCAATCATTAGCAAAATAAAGTTCCAGAGTTTGCTGTAGGCATTATGCTTCTGTCCCTATGTTTGCCTCCAACATGAGGTAAACAATCTAAAGCCAGAAAGAATTCAAATGCCTTATTTTTTAATTTGGAGTGGGTGCCTGTGCTTCTACATTCAACAGCTTCAGAATAGAATATACCTGACATTACAAGAAAGACTGGGCACTCACAAGTCAGGTAACTTGCACCACAGCATGAAAAACAGCTTACTAAGTAATGCTACTGAAATTCAGCCCTGAATACCAAGGCTTTTAGCTGATATACAAGGGGTTGGCTCTCACTTAAATATTCTGAAGGAAATTAGTTTTCTAACTGTGACTTCTATTAAATTTTTTCAGAACAGGTATTTGCTACTTGATTCAGTTTGGGACAACAAAAGCATATTCATCCTTTTTAAAAACCTACACAGCAGCTTGGTTGCTCTGTTCTCCATCTCTGCATTGTTTCCAGAGCAGCTTTGGTGCTGTTTCTCAGGTTTCTAATTGCAGCCTAGAAGTCCAATGGAGTTAGAAATTGCCTAATCTCAATCTGCCAAGCAGTATCTTCTCTGTTCATTGGTCTTGTTTTACCACTTGGCATAACTGAGAAATGCTCTGAGAAATATCTACCACTAATTTCTGAGCAAAGCGCTAAAATTATTACCCAAATTGGATCTGAAATCACCCTCCTCGGAGATTTTCAAGATGTGGTTAAACAAAGACATAGCTGATCTCATATGCTGTTTTCAGGCTACACAGGATAAAGTTGCAAGGTCTGCTCCTGATCTCTATGTTCCCATGATGACTCTGTTTATTGCTATGACCTTCAAGAAATGTGTCCCTTCCCTGCTGTCCCCATCTGAATCAGAGGCAGAAGTGGACAAATAAAGTCTAGAGAAGGAGCATGAAACAACACACCAAAGTTAAAAAATAACAGGAAAAGTTGCAAGGTCAAGAAGTTGATTTTTTTCCTTTCTGAGGAGGGGCAGCAATTACTTTGGACTGTTACCACAGAGAGATAGATACTAGTTGTCAACCACTGTGAGATTAACTTGTTATGTTCATAGACGGTTTTGGTAGCTTATGCCAATGTTACAACAGAATGCTAATAGAACCCTAAAAATAACAAACAACATTATGTGGGGAGCTTAACAGACTGGCTTAGTTTATTGGAAAATTAGCTTTACTGCAGTTGTTTTCCAAATTTGCTTTTTTGCCATCTCACTAAACAGAAAAAGTTCATAAAAAATTATGGACCACTTTAAAACCGCAGCAAATAAATCACAGAACTTGGAAAATATTTTTATTTTTCATCTGATGTAATGTAGAAATGATAAATAAACTTGACCTTTTGCATACTGGAATTTCTGCAAATGTAAAATTCCTGTATATTGTTTTCCAGCACTAATAATTTGTTATGTAACACTGTTAATACTGTTCTTACTGACACTGACGTGAAAACATAGGAAGCTTTGGAATTAAGTTTCAAGTCTTTAATTTCAACTTGATTCCGGAGACGTGACAAGCATGAGAAGCAGCTTACTGTGACACTGCCTTAGAGGCACTTTTCTGAAGGCTCAAGGCATAGGCACATCTGTGTGGGTGAAGAGGGAACCCAAAGCCAGGACAGAGCCAGATCTATGTGGTTAACTTTGACTCTTGTATCACGCCATGTTTTTCCTGCATGCTTCCTCTGTATACAGAGGCAAAAAAAAAAATCTAAGTAGAGATTCACTGTGAAGCTTCGAGGAGATAATTTCCCTCCTGGTACTGGCCATGATAATTGTCTAAATGTATAAGAATTTCCTGTACTTTATTCAGATAACTACTTACTGATTACAGCGCATGCAGTGTACATTGACCTCAACAAGAAACATTCCTTCTTGACTTTGCTGCTAAATACCACAGAAACAATTAACAGCATTTCATAAACATTAGAAGGGGAAATCCTCTAGTCTCCTGAAAGTACAGAGCCTGGTGCCTTGGAAAGCAAAAAGGCACTAAGAATGTAAGGAAAAAAAGCACTTTTCTCTGAAACACTCACTCCTTCACAAGTTTCTGCTGCTTTTGTCTCCAAGTTTCCAAGTGCCACTGAACATCAGACAAAAGGAAAGGATAATCTTACCAAAACTGTCGCAGCAGCTTGTTGCTGGTCACTGTTAGTTTTCCAATGCTGAAGACATTCCTCACGTTAAACAGCATCTTCCATTCGTGTTTGATTTCTCTCGGTGCCACTAATTAAGTTGAGAGAAAGAAAACGGGAGTATGAAGAAGACAGCAAGCTGTGCTGCTGTGCCAATGAGGAAAAATTGAGAACAAAAGTCTTTGCTTCGGTTGTCCCTGACAGGGCAGGGTCTGGTGGGGGCTGACCGTGAAGTTTTTCTCTGGTGTAACTCCACCAGCAGGTATTTCTCACAGGACCCATTGCACCACTTGCTGTTTGTGCTTCTCTCTGTCAGGAGGTTTGCTCATCATATGACACCCGTGTCAACACCATTTCACAGCAATTCTGTGTTTGTTAAATATTTGGACATGAGCATGTGCTAGTAGAAAAAGGCATAAGAAAATTTATCAGCATGCAGAATGAGCAGGGTGGCTCCTCTGGGGACAGGAGAGGAGGAGACCCTCAGCCCCAGCACGACCTGGGTGGTGACTCACAGTCCTGCATGGAGCTGAAATGGGTGCTCTGGGCCTACATGAGTCTGCTTGACCAGGGCCATTAAGGCTTATTCCTGCCCTCAAGGCTCTGACAAGAATGCAGAAAGGCTACATTAAAAAAGATGTATTTTCATGGGGGGGTTTTTTGGACTAGTTTTCCATTGTGCTATGGTAGTGTTAAACAGCCCTTGGTGAGGCCCAAAAACTTAAATAATGCGGCCTGTATACCTCCTTATGTTAAATTGCCCTCTGTATAATGCACAGTGATTTCATTTAAATGTCTGCCTTCAAGTATATAATTATCAGAGAATATTTTATGCCACCTGCACTGTAGGTGGTTTTGAAATATGACCATTGCTGTCTCATTTCCTCCTCTGTGTAAGGAGATAGGTACCTGTGTAAATCCAGATGATGGTATATCTATCAGAGAAGGAGACGTTGAAATTGCAATGTGGGATCATATAATTAAAACACATAAAAAGAGCTTGACTTCCCCAGAAAGAGAGACTGGCCATGAAAAAGTCATTCAGGGTGACAGGTCTTGCTGGGATTTGTTTGGGACACCCCAAGCCAAACCAGCTCTGAGGTGCTTGGAAAATGCAGCAGTTGCCAGGAGGAATGTCAGTCAGAGGCAAAACCCAACAGAAATTAATAGGAATGGAATGAAAGAGCCTAAAAAGCTGCATGTAGAGAAGAAAGATGGGCAATGGCTTCACCCTGGGTTGCTCTTCTCTGGTAAATGATTCCCAAGGCTTTCAAGTCCATCATCTGGGGATGGAGACTGTGTTACTAGTGCTATCCGAAAGAAAAGATGGTGGGGAAAGAAAAGGTGATTGAGGTGTTCAGGCCACCAGTCTCATACTGCAGCTCCAGAAGCAGGGGACTGTGCCAGTGCCCCTCTGTCAGGTTGATACCAAAAATCAGCTTGTAAAGAAACTTTCTAACTCAGAATTTTGTATCAGAAAGCAGGCATTCTTTATTACAGTGCTGGGTGCACAGAGGACAAATTGTGCACACCATCATGTCTCTCTCTCCTCAGTATATCTTGGGGTTTGTGCATTGCATATTCATTACTGTCTAGGAATATTCATTATAATCCCAGGGAATCATTATCATAAGTGCCTGCCCATTCAAGTATGAGTAATTAGATGTAGGATAGTTGTCAGAAGTCTCTGATGGTCTTTTACTGTATCCACTCCTCTTCCTCACTGTGTCCTGTGTTTGACGTCTGAAGCTCTGTCCATCAAAGCTGCTGTGCCCAGTGGTTTGTCAGCAGTCCAGCAGGATGGCCTTAGCTCAGACCAGCTTCAACCTATCTTGTCATTGGTCTAGTAGGATGGCCTTCAAGCCTGGAAACGCCTTGATAAGGTATATAAGCAATATTCTCTTTGTTATGCCTGAGTTTTATGGTCTCCCGCTTGGGTAATTGTAACATTGGCATGATGGATGTTTAACTAACAAAAGATACACATTTAGTCCAAGTTCTCATTAGGATAATGAAAATTCTACTTAATAAAAAAAAACCCTCTACCTGGTTTTAGTCTGAAATTTATCAAGGTCACCCCCATACAGGGACTGTCCAAACTCAGTTCTCATGTGGGCCAATAGCCTGGTAAGCTTCTGTAAGTGAGCAGCAGCAGTGGGTGCAGAAGGAGAGTCAGATTGGGGTTGTCATTGCTCTTGGTGTAACGTGCTTCTCACATGTAAGGTGACAGCAGTATTGGTCAGTGCAGAAACCCAGAGCTACCTCCCATTCCTGCTAGATGCCCAGGATGCTACCATGTGAAAAACTGACTCATCTCTCAATGTCATAAAAAGCTTCTGTGTTGAAATTGGGATTGAATTGTTGTGCCATATTTCCACATGTAAGGACTTGGAATTGAAAATGGAGGAGTAGAAGTAACATGGTTGAGACACACTAGTGAAGACAGAATAATGTGAGAGAATCATAGAATCATAGAACAGTTTGGGTTGGAAGGGACCTTAAAGATCATCAAGTTCCAACGCCCCTGCCATAGGCTGGGACACCTCCCACTAGATCAGGCCGCTCAGTGCTTTGTCCAGCCTAGTCTTGAACACCTCCAGAGAGGGGGCATCCACAACCTCTCTGGGCAACCTGT
>VZTY01034208.1:3046-55449 GCA_013400935.1 Turnix velox | reverse complement strand
TCACTGGTTTCCACTTGGACAATGAGCCATTGACTGCAACTCTTTGAGTTCAACCATTCAACCAGCTCCTTATTCAGCGAGTGGTCCATCCATCAAACCCATTCTTTTCCAGTTTGGTGACCTGGAATAATGTAATGTAAGAGAAAATTTGATTAGGATAAATGAATTATATCAATATAATCTTCTCAAATGTATATAAGAATTTTTCTTTCATCTCTGAGCTAGCAGGATACCAACCCTTGACACCTCACCTCCTTTCTTGAAGGAGCAGTCAGAGTAGGGAAAAGCAAAAAAAGCTTTTATACATCCATGACTGTGGAATACTGCAGCAAAAGTGCCCACGGTGCTTCCTTTCAACACAAAAGAAACAACCTGGGAGGTCAATGTCCTTTCACAGCTCATCTGCTCCCCAGCCTCTGCCCTGAGGAAGTACTACGCATTAGTTCCTCTCTTTGTAGATTAGGGTTCTAGCAGCTGGGGCACCTCCAAGGGGGTGCAGCTCCCAGCCTGCTAATTCTATGATCTTCCAGTGTTACATGTCTTCCTGGACAACAGGAACAAATGGATACCTGCTAGTATGGCTTTTGTTTTGTCTGAATGCAGTGGTTGTCTAAAACCAATTTCCCACTCTATGAACAAACTTCTGAATCCATTAGTGATCACACTTCCAGGAGCTCAGCATTCAGCCACTCACGGATCCTGATAACATTGTCCTTCCTCCATCATTCCTTGTTTAAATACCTCTTTACCATTGCACTAGCAGAGATTCATTTATCCCACCTTGTGAGGTGGCTTCAGTCTCTCACAGCCACATGTTGATCCTCAGACAGGATTCCACAGTTACAAGAATCAAAAGCCTGCTGCAGACACTTTCTTCCCATTAATCTTCCTAATTGTTTTGCAACCCATTTACATTCTTGGCAAGCACAATATGTGGTAAATACACTCTCAGGCATCACTTCATGGAACAAAGTTTTTTCAGTTTTATTTTGAACAGCTTTTGATGGATATCCCTTTGTTCTAGACTCTGGAGAAGCAGTTAGGGCAGAAAGCATCAGAGGGGTATTGGGGTTCAAAGAGATGTCATCCCTGCCTCATATAGGGTTCCCTTTTGAAAATGTGACCACCCTTCTTTGTATGTACATATATGGCTCTCTCATCTTGTGAGAAAATAAGGCATAAATTGGTTATCGAGGCTGCCAGCTTTAACCTCTGTAGCAGTACACCATCCTAAAAGCAAGACCTTTTTCTTTCAGCTAGGGATGACCTGGCATATCTGAAATACATTGTAACTGCAAGAAAATTGAAATTCATAAGCAGCCACAGATTTTTTTGGGGTGAGGGAAAAGCACCACTGGGAGTTTGGGACAGTGCATTTAATATGGTTAAAAGGCTACACACCCTGGACTTACTCCAGTGGGGTTCACACAGCTGCCAACATCTGTCTATGGACTAGCTGTACGGATGATTGAATTTCTTCTCACGCGCCTGAAAGGAAGACTTCACTTAAACATCCCAGTGGATAAGACACAGTCAAACAGAGGAAAGCTGGGTTTTTTTAGGACAGCATGGCAAAAGAAAACTGATGGTAAAACAAAGGTTTTAGGTTCTGTGTTCTGCTCACCCATCTCAGGAGAGGCAGCACCTCTGTACACTCAGCAATGCAAGCTGAGGATACCAGGGGCCTGGCTCTGCTGCCCTGGGCACTCAAGGCAGAGCCCTGATGGGAGATGGCAGCTGGAGGCAGGTACAAAGATCATTGAATGGTTTGGGTTGGAAGGAACTTTAAAGATCATTTAGTTCCAACTGCTCTGCTATGGGCAGAAGACACCTCCCACTAGAGCAGGTTTTCAGCCTGCCCTTAAACACTTCCACCACCTCTCTGGGCAGCCTGTTGCAGTGTCTCACAGTAAAGAACTTCTTTCTTATATCTAGCCTAAATCTACTCTCTTCCAATTTGCATTCAAAGATGGGGCACTACACGCAGCCTTCCTTTCGCTTCCTTAGCCTGCTGGCTATAGCTGCCTGCTATGCCTCTGCCTGGGCATCTTCCTCCAGGCCGATGGGGAGGCTTTAGCATGAGTTAGTCCCATCAATCCCTTAATTCCAGGGATTTTTGTTTTGCTTGGTTTTTTTCTTCTTCTTTCCATCTTCAAAATTGAAATAGATTTAAAGCTGTTGCCTCAATTTAATTCCCGTTATTTCCACCTGCTCTCTACTAACCCTGGGAGAAGTTAGGAGTCAAAAAAAGCCGTAGGTATTGTAGAATCAGTGGTGTGAAGTGTGCTGAATATCTCCAGCCTCCATGCTCAGGTGTCATCCAGTAACGGCAGAGGGTCAAGAGTAAGAAGCTGGAGGCAGAAGCTATGCCCAGGCATGCAGGAACGGGGCCAGGAAAGAAAATAATCACAAGAGCCCTTCAAGGGAGGCGATTCTTCCAGCCTTCCCTGCCGTGGCTTCTTTCCTCTCCTCTTACACTGAATGGGGGCACGAACTGGCCGCCACCGGCTCAGGGGACCCTTAAGATGGCGGGGAGGGAGCAGTCGATCTCACTAAGCGCAACCCCGCCGGCCACCAGGGGGCGCTCCCCGCCGCGACCTCCAGCCCCACCGGCCGGGCCCTGTCCCGGCACCGGCTTCCTCGGAGGCCGCCGCGCTGTGCTGAGCCATTCCTCGCCGCTCTCTATGGCCGTTGCCCGTGGCAGGGCCTGTGTTTACTTCCGGCGGCTCGGTGCCGCGCTGCATGGGGCGCGGGGGCGGCCGCCCGCCGCCAGCTGCTATGGCCGAGCCCGCTGAAGAAGACGAGCTGCCGGTGCCCGGTGAGTGGGGTGCCGGTCGCTCACAGGGGGCAAGAGCCACGGGGTGGCTGACGGTCCCTGCCCGCTTCTCCCACAGCGGCGGCTCCGCAGTGGGGCCATCACCAGCGCCCCAGTGGTTGCCTCCTTCCTCCGGCCTCTGGCTGTCGCCGGCCGGCGAGTGGGGGTACCCAGCGGCCCGGTGTGGCCGCCGGCTGGGGCCGGTGTCTTCCGACAGAATAATCTCTGACGTCAGAGATTATACCGGAGCAAGTTTGCTGCCGTCACCGGGATGGCACGGGGCCGCGCTGTGCATCAGGCAGCCTTGGTTTTCCCAGTTAATAAATGAGTTTTGGTCCCTGGTTTGACCTACGTTAATTTTTATACGCTTGCTGGGTGCCGAGACGACAGAAAGCCTTGTTAATGTTCTGTGGGATTTAATTTTGTGAATTTATTGAACTTAATTTCCAAACCCATGGCTGAGGTTTCTGTTGTGGAATGAGTGAGACACAACAGCCATAACTCTCTGCTTTTTCTGTGCATTGTATTAAGAAAATGTATATATATTATACGACGTTAGGAAGAATTTCTTCACCGTGAGGGAGGTGAGACACTTGAACAGGTTGCCCGGTGAGGTGGTGGAGGCTCCATCCCTGGAGACATTCAAGGGCAGGCTTCATGACGCTCTGAGCAGCGTAATCTAGTGCAAAATGTCCCAGCTCACTTCATGGGCTTGGACTAGGTAGCCTTTGAAAGTCTCTTCCATCTCTGTGATATTCATATGAATGCTTGTGGAAGAAAAAGGAATGAACCAGAGAGGTCACTTTGAGCACATTCAGGTATGGGCAGCATGGTTGGCTGGCTGGAGATTTGAACTTTATTTTAAAGTAGAGGTTTCAGATGCCTTTTAGCATGTCTGAGGTTGTAGATGTCTAAATAGAATGAATAAAAACTCAACCCTTTATTTAAAAGGCTTGAATCCATCTACATAGGGCTTGTTTTTAATTGTGAAAGACATCTAGAGAGGTAGTAAATACAATTTTGTATGTATCTGCTGAACTTGATGCATAAAGTAAACATTGGAAACATGCATTGAAGAATAATATTGAAATGAATATATTTGCAGTTGAAGTAAGAACTTTGGGGTTGGAACTGGGGTACAGATGGTTGATGAAGTTGTTTTCATTGAAAGTGAATGCACAAAGACATTTCAACATTAGTATCAAATTATCTGCAATTTTGCAGAAACACTTTTAGTGTCTCTGTATGTATTTGTGTTATTGTATCTTGCGCGTTAACAAAAAGTGCACTGGAGAAGGCTTGGGTTTTCCAGAAAACTGTTCAATGCTTAAAGTACAACGTTTGACATTTTAAAATAGGTCTGATTGTACTTTGCCATATTCTCTGCATGGCTTTTGGCAAATTATTTAACTTGTGTGTTTACTTCCATATAGAATGAATGTTTTCTTTGATAAGCTATGTACTTAACCAAAAGGTGAAAGGATAGTTAATATTCTGTGCTTTCAGAAACAATGTTACCACTTTTGAAAGCAGGAAGAATTTAGAAAAACAGATTATTACAGCAGGGAAAGGCCATGTTGACTTTATTTTTGTCATTGTTTTGTTTGGATTTTTTAGAACACGGTTGTATGATCAAAGATTACTTGTGACAAACTATTTTGAAGGCTGAGAGATTTTAGGGGGGTCCTTTTTAGAGCACTTTTATCTTTTCAGATGAGTGAGGAAGAGTGGTCGGTTTGGAGCCTGTCACCTCTTTATAGTCTTGTGTCTCTCTCTAAGCCTATTTAGAGAACCTGTTTGAATTGAAGTGTAAGTGAGAGCTCTTTGGACCTGTTTTCTGGATGACCTTCCCATTTTACTTTTTGTGACAGTCATTCAGTTTTTTATTTTTTCTTTTATACACCTATTGTTTTTTCCGAGAGAGTGGTGATACAGTACACTGGTGTACTTTAAAATAAATTATTGTATCCTCAGAATACAATGTAACAATACCTAGTCCATTAGGAAATTCATGGAGGCTAAGAATCAGAAGGACTGAAATGTGAGCCTGAAAATGAAGTAGTCATAGTGAGGCAGAATAGAAGGAAATGCTTCAGCCATTTTTTAAAAGAAGAAGAAAATGGGAAACTGAAAAGTACAATTCAAATAATAGGAAATGACAATTTCAAAATGTAGGAGGCAAAATTTGTTTTGATGGAAATTGACGGTATCTCTTTGTATTTTAGAATCAGGTGCTGTTTTCACATTTGGAAAAAGCAGATTTGCTGAAGATATTCCTAGCAAGTTCTGGTTCAAAAATGACAAGCCTGTACTTATATCGTGTGGAGATGAACATACCGCTATTGTTACAGGTCAGTGTTGGAAATTGTCTGTATGATTGAATGGATTGCAAAGTTATGGTTCTTATTTGAATCCTGAAATAATACATCAGATGAGGTTGTGGCAATGAGAGGGGACTGTTCTGTGGATGCTACTGGGTGTCTTTGAATTTAGTGTCAAGTTGTTGAAGGTTTTAGGAAGATGTGCCCAAAAACTGTCATGAGGAAATCTGTAATAACTGAATGTTTCACACAAAATTTAGAGTAAGCATGACTTTGTTCAGCTTGAATGTTTCTGTGCATCTGACACAGTGTTTAGTAGGTAATCCTAAATACAGAGATTTGCATTATGGAAGTAAGCAGAATCTGCTGAACACAGAAGTCTGCTTAAAATAATAGATAAAATTGTATCTCCAAAATGAAAACTTGAATTGCTGTTAACTGTTGATTGAAAATAACACGAGAGGGAACAACTCAGAACTTTGAAATAAATTGCAAAAGCATTCAGAGAGGCTCAGTATACAGTTAGCAGTATTAATCTTTGTTTTAATTTCTTGGAAATGGTGAAAACAACACTCATTGAAGAATTTGTTCTTGTGTAAATAGAAGTGACTACTCTTTTGTTGATGACCACGTGTTAATTGTATTGACAATCAACTGCTGATAAACAATAAGACTGTGTTACAAAATTTATATGCATATTTTAATGACTTGTAAATTGGAATGTATTTATCCCTCATTGATGCTGAATTGGCCATCACTCATAAAATAATTTCCTGAAGTTTTCTTGCTATGTCTCCAAGCAAAATTGAAGATGCTGGATTTTTAGAATGAATTCTAGACATGATAAAAAAAAGGGAGTGTAGATTTCATGGGCTGCAGAACATCTTGAGGTGAAATTATACAATTAATTTTTCAAGCCTAACTTCATAGAAGATGAATTATCCATGAGTAGTTTATTTTGAACAAAACTTGATGCTGTTCCTTGGATTGAAGCCGTTCCTGTTAAATTGCTTGTTGCATAGAATTAATATGAATGTAACCTAGGGCACCGTGAAATTTTCCTTTTGAAATTTTTTTAATATATGCTTTTGTCTGTCCACACTTGGTCTGAAATAACACTAGTGTAATTCTCAGTTTAGACTAGTCAATTTAAATTGCCTCTTTGAGTTCCCCCCAGCTTATGCCAGCACCATGCTGAATAGCAGCCGTTTTTTAATTCCCATGTCACCACAACAGTGGCCACTCAGATAAAGCTTTTGAAGAATTCAACTTCGATTGGCTTGCAGGCATCACCATTTCTGTACTATTTCCCTTTTCCCCTGTTATTTTGATACATGCAACATATTCCAGCAGTGTCTTTGTGGCTGGCCTTTGCTGTTTCACTGTGCAGATACATCACCAGGAAAACTCCAGATCTTTATTTTCTCAAGGCTTTTGAAGAGAGGGAGCTGTAGAAGTGTGAGAACAAAGCTTGTTCGATAACTAAAGGTTCTTTTGGACCTTCTAAAGCAGAGGCAAAGGTGAGAGTAAAATACTGGTTTGCAATGAACAAAGGTATAGAAACTGCAAGAATTGTACAAAAAAGCGAAGAAGGGAAATGGCAAATATTTGTCCCTCATTTGTTCTTCACGCCGATGCATGCCTGTGAGGACCTCACATTTATGCTGTTAGATAGAACTAGAAAATATACTGGAATTACAGATCTTGGTGAATGCACTGAACTGCAGTAACATCTGGACTAAAAGCTCCAGAAGTGTATGCCAATAATGAGTTTACTGAGAAGGGTATGGAATTTGTGGGAAACGAGGAGCTTCTTGAAGACCAGCTGAACCTGTCCTAGAAAAGATAAAAGACAAACTTCACTAACAGAAAAAAAGTGGGTATTGCATTAATGCATGCTTCATTTTGGTTTCAGTCTTTATTTACAGATCACAAAATCCCCTTCTTCTTTTTTTTTCCACTCCTGGAAGAGGTAGTGACACCTATGTACATAGGGAGCAGTGGGAATTTGAGGCAATTTAAAATCTAATAAAGTATATCCGTTTTACACTAGCATATTGAGACAATCATAAGTAAAACACTTGCCCAAACTGATATTAAACTTTCCTTAAGGCTCGTTTGGTGCACGAGAGACAACTACACTGAGCACTGAATCTTGACTGAATGCCTTAACTGGAGTATCCTAGGCAGCTTGCCCACATTTCATCAAAGAGACTGATCTTATTCATGAGAGGGAAGATGGTGATGATGGAAGACACGTTTTCTGAACTTGAGCTCTGAAGACAGTTAACCCCCAGTGGTAGAGAGTGGAAGGAGAGAAGTGTCAAGTGTAAAAGTAGGAGTGAAAAGAGGTACATGCGGAACCTCAACAAGAAAATATTTTTATAATTTCCAATTTTGTGAGGCATTAAACATTCAACAATTTACACCAAAGATGCTTTGGAATCTCTCCAGGTCTTTGGACACCAGATGCCTTCTGATGCCCACAGGCCATCAGAACATGACCCAGTATCTTTCACACCATCTGCAAGGGGAAAATTAGGAAGATGTTTGTGTTGATCTCTGCTATGTACAGGAGCAAGGAACATACTGTGCTTTTTTTGTGTGATGCCAAATGTCCCAAGCATAACTATTCTTAGTGCTCAATAAAGCTTTTATTTTGAGAATATCATGACTTGCCCAGCAAAATTGTTACCATTCCCATTTTCATGAAATGTAGTTGAATAGTATGTGAATTTTATAATGGCTTATCTGCAAAGCAGCATAAATAAATCAACAGATCATGGTGTCTCACTCGTGATGCTCTGTCCAGAACGCTACCTTCTACATTTTATTTAGATATGGCTTCTCCATAGAACCTTGTAATAAATGCTCAAGTCACATTGTCACAGTGTTTTGTTTTCCTCCCACACTAATAAAATTTAAAAAACAAGACAGTGAATGTGTAAGCATACCTTTAAATACAGGTGATTGGAGTACTTGGCTGCCTGCTGTTATCCTGAAGCATGTCAAGGATTTCAGCTACTATTTCCCAGCTGCTGAATGAATGTTTTTGGTAGCACTTCATGAACTATTGCTGATATGGTTCCCAGGAATAGCAGTTGTGATAGCAGCTGATCATGTATGCTGATTAGGAGACACACTCTTCCTGAAGTCTCTCCCAAAACCTTTGTACCTAAAGATGTAAGTGGCTTGTAGCTTTGCTGTTAGCCCAGAATTTATGTTGGTGAACCATCTGCTAGTGCTAAGCCAATGCATGCGTACTTTGGAGAAATACTCTGATCTTGCATCAGATGACCAAGACTGGTGTTGGAAGTAAGAACTCACTTTCTTTTTAGCCTGTAGTTTCCCTTCTGCTGCCCAGAATCATAATCTTTGCTGCCCCTTTCGTCTGCCAGGCCTCCCAGATGGCCACAATCCTAGTATGTCAGCACCAAAGTGAAAGCAGAAAACTGAGAGCAATCTGAAACATGATCCTTGCCTGTTTGTCTGCTTTTGAATTAGTTCTCACTTCAGTGCATCTGTGACAATGGCTGGAGATATCTCAGGATGCAATTATGAAAATAGGCCACTACAGAAAAATATAAAGTTCTGGCATATTTCCTAGCCAGCTTAGATTGAGTTGTGTTTGTTCCTAAACCTGATTTCCTGAGCAGACCCATATATGTTACTTCATTACAGGCATTTGTTCAAGTTCCTCCGTAGTGTTCATTCACGGCCTGAATTACCTGCTTCCAGTTTTCTTATTTTCTGGTATGCTGCTAATTGTTGGAAGCCTGAAACTGTAATAGGCTGTCACTCACTAGCAAAGGAATGCAAAAAAAAATTCCTCTCATCTTATTAAGCTCCTTGACTTACAAAGAAATGTGTGAGAATTTAAAGGATGGTATAAGAAACAGCAGATTATAGGATGAAAAGCATGACCTGTTGGAAATTTGAAGGGATAAAAGAAAATGTGCTTAAACTGAATTCTGGCAAGTTGGCATTGTATGACCGTCTTATAAAGGCAGTTAAAAAGTACAAACAAGTGTACAAGGAAGCCTATCCCGATACAAGATGCTATTTGCTAATAAAATTCTTTCTGTTAAGGGACTTTTTGCTCTCTGTGACAACTCTGCATGTATTCTGGTGTGATTGTGAAAATCAAATTGGTGATGTAAGGGCTATTAATAAAGCACCATGAGTGTGTTCTTCATCCCTTCCATTTTTCTTAGAAAGACATAATATTAACAAATGTTCCAAAAATTGGAAAATCTTACACTGTGATTGGGAATTTTGAAGCTAATTGTTTCTGATTTTTGGTGGTCTGTTGTTGGTTTTTTTTTTTAATTAACTAAGTGGTTATATTAAAGAATTGAATTTATCAGACTAAATATTTTTGTTATATTTTAAACATTTCAAAGGCTTGTAAATCATATTTGGAACCTTCACTGGGAATCTACTGAAAAACCATAAAATTTTTGATGGCTAGGGTGACACAAAGGTTATTTATGTGACCACCTTGTGAGGTAGGATAACTCACAAATCACTGCAGACCTTCATCAAAAGTAAACAAACTCCTAGAAAAAGGCTAGATGTTTTGACAAATCAGTTTCTGTTGGTTTTCTGTTGGAACAGGGGTTTCATCTTTACAAAGGTAATAGCTTAAAAAATTAAATTCAATGAGATTAATTTGTTCTAAGGTATTGTCACTAGTCAGTTTGGGCTGTGTAGTTTGAGTGCCTGATTACAAAAGTTTCATCTGTTCATAAACCACTCTCCTGGTTATTCAGAATTCCAGCAGTTTGTTGTTTGTGGAGGTCAAACCTGCAAGTTCAATGACATGCAGTACTGGCTTCTGAAATGCTCTTCTATCATTGTTCCTGTTGAATTTTGTTATTTTATTGTTTGTATTTAGGTATATAATACTCCCTGATAGCATGGTGGTTTTATGCATTCCTTCTTTTTATTAAGCAGAATAACAAATTGTTACAGTTTGTGAACACATTTGAAAATTTGTCAGAAACTGTGTTCTGTAGAAGTGCAAATTTCTAAATCATTGTAAGAGAAGACATTTATCAGTAAAAGAAGTACCTCCTCCAAGCAGTGAAATAAGCTGAATGTTACAAATTTGTGTTTTTATAAATTAATCTGGCTGCATTATTCATCTCACTTTTGGTGTTGAAGTTGTAGGTCCTGTTGTTTATAAGTAGGCCCATATATACCGTGTTTCCGAGTCTGTCCGAGAGTACAACATTTTATTTTATGAAGACCACATTATCTGTGCTGTTAATTCAAGGGGATGATGGTTTTTTCTGCTTTTTGTCTCTTCTTCTGGCTGTGGATTTCTTACTTGATGCAATTAGTACTTTTGTACTGAAAGAACAGATGGACATTAATTAGTGTTTACACTTAAGCATTAAATTGTCTAATCTTAAACCTCATGTTAGAAAGGAAGTAGTATGTAGCATAGTGTATGAATGAGCATCTTGTCTTGTATGAGGTATTGAAATACTTGTATGGATTATGACTGTATTCCTTTACAGGGAAAGGTAAACTGTACGTGTTCGGCAGTAACAACTGGGGCCAATTAGGACTAGGATCAAAGAAAACTGTCAGCAAACCAACATGTGTTAAAGGTTTGTTTCCTTTTTCTTTTTCTTTTTTTTCCTGTCTTTTGGAAAGGATGTCCATGTGAAAAAGTAGTTTGTAAAATGCAGTTCCAAAACAACGGATTCTGCCTTCCTTGTAGGAAGTGTAGCATGTTACTGCACAAACTCCTAAGGATATCTTAAAAAGATCCCTCATTGATTTTCCATCAGTTGCAGATTCTGCCTCCTTTTCTCTGTGAAGATTACTTCAGAAACATAGGAGCCTGTCTTTTTTGAAGGCACACATTTTATGTAATACTTGGCTTTTCTGACAAATCGCATCTTTATTGTGACTGGAAAGACGTTAATCAGATGCCTGGTCTCTGCAGTGCTGTCTGTGCATTAGAAATCAGAGTTCCAACAGCATTGTGTCACCTTTGTACCACTTTTGTCTTAGCACCTTTATAAATGAAAAAAAAAAAAAAAAAGAAATTTCTACAAGTATTGCTACACTTTAGCAAGTAAGAAGTGCCCAAGGGAGAATAAATGTTAATATATTTGTATGAAGCAGTAGAATGCCCATATTCTTTCACATGTTGTAAGATGTGTTTTAATTGCACTGTTATTTCTTGATCTTCCCCAGCCAGTTTTATCTTGTCAAACAAAACTGTCAATATTTTTTCCCTATCCCTTCCCTATGTCAAGTCAGATCTATCCCATTAGCACATTTCTTTTCACCATTAAATGCTTATCCTCATCCTTTCTGCCAGCAGATCGATCTGTTAGCTTATTGTTAAAACCAAATTATCCTGCTTGTTCAAACTCTTTTCTTCCCAATTTAGTTTATTCTGCTGTCCTTTATCTGCTCCTCTCTCTTTATTTCACTTCAGAGGGAGAATCTCAGGTTCACATCTTCTGTCAGCCATGTGAGAGATTGATTCTTACCTTGGCTTAAATGGATTTGGTGTCAAGTTTTGGTTTTACTGTCAAATTACAATGGAGAACAAAAGATGAAGAGAAGATCACAGCAATTCAAACCATACTTGGCAGCCATTAAAAAAAGTCACAAGAGGGTCTTTCTTCTCTTAGCAATAGGCAGCAGAAGGTTCTGGAGCTTTTCTGACTACCTTTCTGTCACCACTTGACTGTGGGAATAAGGTTGCAAGGGCACATTTCAGCTTTCCACCTAAGAAAAAATGCTTGTGACTGTATGTTGTCTGAGAACATATCTTCTGGGGCTCGATTAGATAGATACTCATGAAAATGGTTATGAAAAGTTGCCAGCAGTGTTGTAAATGCAGGATGGCTCATCAAATACAGCTGATTTGCCTAAGTGGAAGAAAGGTTAGGGAGCACAGGCTTCTGAAGGGCTGATTAAGATCATCTCTGAAGTTGGAGGCAGAGTTTGGGATATAAAGCAACAAATTCAGATTGTAGGAAGAAATCAACCTTGGAAGCGTTATTGGTTGCAGCCTGGTGATAGTGTAGGTGTCAGACAGGGTAGGCAGGAACCTGATTTTGGACAATTTATGTTTGTGTCTGTGTGATACACCAGAAGCTTTGTGTGCTGGAGTGGAGAGATTTATGCAGCGACTGGAAGGTAGAAGGGACTTTAATCTGAATATTAGGGAGCTGATGAAAGTTGGTTTGGAAGAAATGAGGAAGGATATGTGGAAGGGAGGATGATTGTTGGCTTTTTTATTGCCTAGTGCAGTGGAAAAGCAATTAAAGATATATCATGTAGAAACAATGCTGTTTTAAGAGGATTGTGTGGGGCACATGGACATGGTTGAGAGAAGATAAATAGTTAGCAATGATCAGTAATTGGAGAAAGGATGGAAAAGTTAGTGAGATTTTTGCCCTCTGTTTCTTTTTCTGAAATTGAGTTCACATGCCATGGGAGAAAAATCTCCTCTGTATTCTTTCTTATGTACATTCCCAGTCTTTCACAATTACCAGGCTGCAGAGAAGTGCATGCAGTAGGTAGGTGGTAATTGGACCTACAATGAGACAGGAGAGTATATGCAAAAATTTTTGGTGCTCGTCCAGATAACACTGTCCTTGACAATTGAGTTTAGTGATCAGTAAGAGGGTGGTGCAGAGCAGAAGTCTCGCAAAAAAGGTAGCTGTGCCTAACAAAGGAAGGTAAGAATAACAAGACAGAAAAGGTACAATTTTAAAGATATTAGGAAATGTGTAAGCAGGGGTTAAGAATAATGCTGTTAATGAGAACTGAGGACAGCTTTAAGCATGCATTTTTCCTGCAGTGGAGTATATTCTTTGAAGCATATCTCATAAATAGTTAAATTCTGGAGAATGAGTTATTGAGATGAATTTGCCATCAACAAGTTGACCTGATTGTCAGGGTATATGCTTTTAAGGTCTGTATCTATTTTCCTGTTGTGTGAAAATACCGACTTAATAAGTCACGTGCTATGTTTAAATGGGCAATGAATCTTGTAATCATTCTGTTGGTAAAAACAGACAAAAAGCCCTCAGGGCTATCTGTAGAGTACAGAACATTTTGTTGTTGAACCCAGGTATCAGCTTGCTTATAACTTTCACTCCACGTTTGGCTCTAATTCATAGCTTTAAAGCCGGAAAAAACGAAACTTGCTGTTTGTGGAAGAAACCACACTTTAGTTTACACAGGTATGTAACTTATATTGTGTAAATATTAAAGATTAATTTCTTTCTTCAGATTCATTCAAAATTACATTAGGAGCCCCAGGAGTCTTGAGAAAGGAAAAATAAATGAGAATGGGACTCTTAAAATTTGTGAGTTTCATACCCAGTTCTTTGAAAGTTTGATTTATTCTCAGCCAATGTGTTTATAAAATGACATTATATAGAAGCTTGCTAGCAAGGGATAGATGAAACATTTTCTTGCTGGCATTTCAGGTGTGGTTAACAGTTATCAATATTTCATGTAGGCCCTGTGATAGTATAGTAGTATTTTTATATATCCATACTCAAATTACCTTTGACAAGTAAGTTATCTTTCATAGTAGTTATATGTTTCAGTGAATATCACTGAACTAAATGTTTTGAAGTCTTTAAGTTTTGTTGCATTTTGACTAGACAAGTTAGCCTGCTATTTCAATAACAAGTTGCTTTATTAAGTTATAAATAAATAAACTGTGAACTTAAACTAAAAAATAATTTTTTTGAGAGACAGCATACAGAAAACTTATGAAAATTCATGTCATGCTTCTGAAATTTATGTAATGGAATAGCGGTCTTTGTGGTTGCAACTCTTAAGCTTGCAGTGATATTATAAAGAGAATTGTTTGATTATTAGGAATTTTATATATGTGGAGACCTTGAGCATGGTAAATAATATTTATAATAAAACAGGACATTTTAATAACAGTTGGGTAGGCAGGACTACACAGGGTAAATATTAGAAATTCAGAATTGTATGTCAGTTGCTTATCACTTTTGTGTCTGGATTTGTGTGGATTGTGCTGGATGAGCACTTTACATGTGAAACATTCTAAATTTAAAAATATGAATCTTAAAGTTTGCTTCAGTTGAAGATATTAATCATCAGTTTTAATTTTATCTTTGAAATTCCTAAAATAAAGACCTAATTAATTAAATCATAAGTGACTTAAATGTTAAAATGAGTAAAATATTTCTAACTAAAAATAAGCAAAAATATATTTGATCCACAGTACTCAAAACTGTCAAGTCATGCATCTCTTAAATTTATGTACTAGTACAACTTCTGTTTTCCTGTCTATGATATCATTCACTGTTTTCCTCTTGCTTTGTCAAAAAATATAAATTATTTGGGGAAGAAGCTGTTTCTGTCTACCAGGGCTATGAATATTCATTTTTTCAGAGATTTATATTTACTTTCTTGATCAGTCTCAAAAATGGTGGGAAAAGTATGTGTAAGGTCTTTAGAAAGTTCTGATCCAAGCACGTTCAGGATAGCCTCCTCCTTGCATGATACACCAGAAACTGCTATTTTGAACTTGAGGATATTTAAGGACAGTAGAAAATAGAAGTAAAATTAATTTCTGTAATATTTTTAATAGAAAATAAAATTGCTTGCTCTGCTTTCTCTGACTTTTTACTGCCAATGTCATTTTTCTTTGTATTACATGTGCTTTTCTTTATGCAGAAAAAGGAAATGTGTATGCTGCTGGAGGTAACAGTGAAGGTCAGTTGGGATTAGGTGATGCAGAGGAAAGGACCACATTTCATTTAATTAGTTTTTTTACCAACCAGCACAAGATCAAACAGCTGGCAGCTGGATCATACACCTCAGCAGCAGTAACTGGTAAGAGCAACCATTAATAAATGTGCATCCAGCCTGGTGTTCCAGGGGGACATTTATTCCAGCATCCTGTCTCCGTATCTGGATGTGTTCTGTGCCTTCCTGTTTTCTTTCTCTAGGAGTCATAGTAATTTTTTGGTAGCTGGTTGGCTCTTGAAACACATTTGGGCAAGGGGTGACAATCTTGATATCTTCCTACAATTTTTGTGGAAGTAAGATATTTTCCATGAACAGTGACTGGCATTGGGTTCTCCACCTGTACCAGTAGGAATCCTTAAAAAACAGAAACAGCATGAATACCTTCATAAGGGGAAATACATTCAGTTTGTTTCCAGGGAAGCAGCTGTTTCTGTATGAGTTTGGGGTAAATTATTGAGACTGTCATTTCAGAATGTGGCAGAGATCGTAAGAGCATGAGAGAGAGATGGCAGCCTGCTCATCTGGTTTGCATTTTTTCGTGTATTTTCCTGAGATTTCTAAGTCAACTTTGAATAATTTTGCTTCCCAACAGCACCTCAGTAGCATCATAGATGTTGCTTTTTTTATTCACAACTTATTTTCCACAAATAAGAAATACGCAGAGAGATAATCTCATCTCTTCCATAAAAGTCTAGCAGTTTTTCATGTCATTTGTTACATTTTTTGTTTTTTACTCCTGCCATTGGTCTTTCTGTCAACAGAGACTGATCTTAATAAACCTAGAACAGCTATTGTAATAGTTAAAGGAAAAAAAAAATGAAGCTGGGCAATATAATCACCTGAGAAGATAGTTGAAAGATAGGACAAGAGTAAGTGGGATGTGTATCAAAGTCAGATCAGAGTATAAGTGTGGAAGAATGAGAAAGTGGTGACTTCTGCTAAAAATGAGAATTCTTCATAATATTTTCATACTGACCTCTGGCAACTGCGTTAACTTACATGCTCAATCTTACTCATTTTGAAGACATCTTTCTACATAGTAAAGTCTCCTGTTGATCACTGGGTGTTCTGTTTCATTTTTGAAAATTTAAAGTGATACCTTCTTACTTCAGATTGTTTAGTTGCATTGTGTTAAATATTAATACCATTTTATGTTCCCAAGATCATGACCTTTAGTATTGTCATACACAGTGTTTGTGAAATGCACTTAAATGGGTAGGTGAACTTTTATTACTCTTGGTTTTTAATCTGCTAACTATATGTCTTCATTTTAGAGGATGGGCAGCTTTTTGTTTGGGGTGACAATTCAGAAGGTCAGATTGGCTTGGCTGATAAAGCCTGTGTCACTCTCCCTTGTCAAGTGGATGTTGGAAAACCTGTTTCCTCTATATCCTGTGGATATTATCACTCTGCCTTGATAACAGGTAAGAAGAGATGGGAAATTGTGGTTAGTGGAGCAGTGGTTCTGAAATTGTTGACTTCGTATAGGTAGCTAATGAGGCATTCATTACTTTCAAAACTACATAGGCCAGAGCTGTTAAAAGTCACCATGTGGCAGACAGTCGTGTGTGTAGTTTTGTATCACATTGGGGGAGTTTTAACAGATTTCTCTAAAATGTGGTCCTAATTATTTGAAAAACTTGTATGTAATCTATTTAATTGTATGTTATTGATGAATGAACAATACTGTGAGAAAAAAAATGCAGTTATTTTTTTGCATTTGGACAATATTGTGCAAAAGTATATTAGAAAGAACTATCTTCCTGCACTTCATTTTCATGCATATTATGACAAATAGTATGTAATTACATTATAGTTTTGAAAATCCAGCTTTACTTGAGATTATTAATCTTTTGTGATGATGAAAAAAAAATTTTCATCACCTCAAGAAATAGATTTACTACGTTTTCAAGAAAAACTAATCAAATTTGCTAGCAGTACAAGGCTATTGTCAAAGTTTGGTGTTTTGTCTTTAGTTTTAGGGTTTGATGTGAATATAGCAGGTAGGACACAAAATAAGGAGAACCATGTGCTGCAGTGAATCAGTGTCTGATTCTAATCTCCAAACCAGCCCACCTCTCTGTTAGTCTCCAAAGTGATGATGCCACTCATTTCCTAATAATGCCAGTATAGGTGAATTTTCCAGTCAGTACCAGTGGTATTATATATGAGCAGTCATGAACTCTAGGGCATATGGATTTATGTATTGAGCTTTACAGTTTAGCCTCCTAAGGGTAATTAAAGATTTCAAAGAATCAATAGTTTTGAGTCTAAAGCTTTTACTGGGTACCCAGAAACTTTTCCATCATTTACTTTTCTCAGGTCGCTTGATAAATGTTATTTTTCTACATATAATATCTATACAGCTATTATGAGAATATGCTAGTTACAGAAGGAGAGCTTCCTCTGAAAAATACTAATTAGGTGTTTTGACTGTAGTGTGCAACTTCTATTATAGATGCATTATTACAGTAAATGAATGAAGTTCCTATCAAGGCTTCACCACCTATTAGGAAATCCACAGCTTCCTGAATTCAATAAATGGAGAAAAAAAAATTAAATAAAATCTTTACTTCAGTGGTATAGTAAAGAATGTATTTCAGCCATAAAGGCAAAAGCAGAAATTGTAACAAGACTGCAGTAGGATGTAACAAAAGCTCTCATTAGAAGAAAGATTGAGGACAAGCATCTAAGAGCAAGGAGAGAACACAGTGTTCCAAGTGTTTTAAGGATGCAGCAAATTTTAATGGAAGTATTTGAAAAAAAGGATTAGAGTAGTAGCTGGGTTAGAGAAACAGAGCTTCTTAAAATACTAGTTGGGAGATGAACTGGTTTTACCTTGTGAAAATGGGGAATTGTTGAATCTACTACTCTTTAAATAGACCTATATGTGAGATGGGGAAATCTTAATTTTCAGCCTTAGTATCTGCAAATCCTGTACAAATTGTGCTTCAGTTTGTCTTGCTGAAATCATGTAAGTAAAAAAGTACCAAATTATATGCGATCTTTAATAATAAAACTTAGTTGAAGGTTGTAGGGCTTGATACATGTTGCAGGGGGGAACTGATAAGCCTGGAACCATATGGTTCCCTTTCTTAATGTATTTACACTTGACATAAGCTGTGTACTGTGTAAGCAAACTGTTAGGACTGCCTGTGTTAAAACTAAATGGTGGTTAATTAGAATTCTAGAATACAGTGTATGGTCACAGACTGCCCTCTCCAGGGCAGGATGTTCATTAATAAGTGAGTATTGAGGAAAAAAGCAGTGAAAAGTGGATTCCAAGTTTCTTTTTTTTAAGCTAAAGTTGTTATCTTTTTGAAAGAGCTGATCTCATAATAGAGTTTTTAGTACTCTTTAAAGTGTTTAACCACTCCAAAGCTGAGTGGAATACTGATGCAAGCTTCTGGTAGATAAAAGCATGTTTTATTGAGATTGTACAGCATTTAGTCATCTGAATTTGTACTTCAGTTCTGGAACTCTTCCCCCCCTGAAGTTTCTCAGTAGTTTCATAAAAGATAATTTGTTGCCTTTCTTACTTTTGCTTTTTACAATGCCCCTTTGCTGACTCAACAACTAAACATACTGGTAACCTGTATTCTGTCATGTACATGTGGGCTCAACTGATGCCAAAATTAGTTGTTGTATAGAAAGTATCCTGAAATATTTTTAATAAAACACACTCTTGAAATTTAGACTAGGCATAAACACAGGAAATAGCTAGGTTATTTCCATATGGCAATTAGGAAGCTGGTCTGTTTTCTCACTTCATGTTTTTAAGATGATTCTTTGCTTCCTTTTCCTCTCACTTCGCATTCTACAAAGACTTCCACCAAAAAAAAAAGTTTTTAGTTTATAGGGCTTTAGGACTTTTACTCAGTACATATTTCCTTTCTTTTCATTTTGCAGACTTGGGATGTTAGCTCCCCATATTAGAGGTGTGTCTCAAACAAAGCAACACAGAAAGACCAAGTTCAAAGAGGGTAACAGTGAGTTTGAGTTGGCACACAGGTTTTTACCTGATCAGTCTTTGACCACTCAAGAGGGGGGGACAGTTTTTCAGAAAGCATTAAGCTTGGCAAGCACTTACAGCTCATTAGTCCACTGGATAAGATGAAGAGCAGAAGAAGCCCATTTATTTAAGCACTCCTTTGGGGTCTATGGCAGAGTTGCATGTGTGGAACCAGGAAGGGATTGAATACGTTAGAACTCTTGTGGTCTTTCTCCTGTCTGAACTGTTATTGTAAGCAAGTTCAAGATATATTTTCACTGAGGAGATGTCTTTTCATAGAGAGCTTCCTGAATTCTTTGCATTCCTAGCTTATTAATGTATTTTGTCATGAATTTTAAGGACCAGTTTTAAAGTCATCCATTCCACAAACACTTCTGTGTTCACAGTTTCAGCATTTGAAGTGGTTTCAACCAATTTGGTCTTAAATAAGTACTTTTTTTTCCTTTTCAATCTTCATTTATTTATGGGAGCATAGACTGATGCATTTCTTCCTTCTACTACCCTCATTTGCCACCAGTTAAGTGTCTTGGTGTTGCTCATCTGTTGTATGTACATTTACCTTTGAGGGGCAGAGATAGTTTTCCATTTGCTTGCCCATTTCCTTGACATGCTCCTTTGACCTAAAGTTTAGTGAGACAGAAGATGTGCCTCTCTAGGGAAGGTTCAACATGTGAGATTGTGACTCATATAAGAGAAGAAAATAAAATAACCAGGTTCCATTCTCTTATGTCCTTAAAATGTAGATGTACTGCACACATACTATACTCAAAATATATCTCGATTCCTTCTATGCGTGACAGCTATTCTCCATACTTTGTAGACTATTATTTACCTTAAAGGGATGCGTAATTTATTCAGAATTGCTTTAATAAATGGGTTTATCTTTGTTAGCTGGATTATTAAGTTGAAAAATGTAATAAACTTGATTAATTTGGGAAGTCAGTGGTAGCTTGGCCATTCGAATCTCTAATCCTATTAATTAGATTGTGATTGTATTAATATTTGAAGTGCAGGAAGTGCTGTTCTCTTCAAAGAGAACTGGCTAAGTAGTAAACTCCCAAGTGCTTTTGGGGGTTTATCAGCTTGTTTCTAGAAATATGTGGCAAATCCGAGAGTATTGAAATATCGCTTGCCTTCCAAAAATACAAGGTTCATTTTGTGTTTTTTTTGTTTCTTTTCAGTTAGAATCCCTAAAAGAAAAATCTCTTTTTGTTGAAAAGCTGGCATTTAATTTTTTTATTATTAACTGGGCTGTTGTTTAAAATAGAAAATTGATGCTGCTGCAAGTAACTACAAAGTATTGACATCATCATGGTATTTTTGCATGTAGATATAAGGATAAAGATCAGAATTAAAGCAGAAAATCAGACTGAACAGTGAAGCCTAAACACAGTCTGCAGTTTAGAAGTGAAATGTACCTTTCTGTAGTTGTGATCATTTAATACGTCTTAAAAAACAAAGATGGAACTGACTGCAGAACATCTCTGATGAAGATAGTTGAGAAATACATCTTCTATCCTGTTTCATTCTCGTGCTGAGGAGAATGTAGCTCTCAGAATAGATTGTGAATGGCTACTCTTAATAGCGTGATCCCTATGAAACCCTGCAGGAAGCTTTACATTCAGTGAGACTGTATTATTGTCAGTCCCTGATTGCCTCTCTGTGCAGTTAGAGCATTCACTAATAGTAATTCCAGTTGCTAGCCTTAGTGACACAGGAGCATGGTACTTGAAGAATCTGTGCAGATGTGAGAGGCCAAAGTCTTATTGGAAAAGATAAAATTGTCTGGGGTTCCTTTCTCTAAGCCAGAGGCTAAATTTCTTAGGTCTTGTGAGCCTTATGAATAAATATTATGCCATCACATTCAGGTTCTAAATCTTAGTATTGACGTTTATTCCATTTGAAGCAGGAATTTAGTTATTATTATAAAAAGTACTTTTTACAATTTTTGCTCTAGTACATCATGCATTTTCTTCAGAATTCTCAAGCTAATTGATAAATTTATGCTTGTGCTAACATTTGAAGTGGATGTATCTTAAAACATAATAATTCCTTTTTCTTTTTTTTTTTGTTCTAAATAAACTTTGCCATAAAATAAGAGACTAATTTAGAATCACAGAATGTTTTAGGCTGGAAAGCACTGCAAGGCTCATCTAGCTCCAATCCCCTGTCCTGAGCAGGAACACCTCCCACTAGACCACATTGCTCAAAGCACTGTCCTGCCTAGCCTTGAACACTTTCAGACATGGGTCTGAAAGCAAATTGCATTTGCTTTTTAGAGNAACCTGTTCCAATGCCTCACCATTTTTATAATGAAAAATTTTTTCCTGAGATCTGATACAAATCTACTTCCTTCCAATTTGAAGCCATTAATCCAGATCCTATCACTACATGTCCTGAATGTATTGCTAGAGTAAAGTTCAGGATGATTCTATAAAAATTACATATTTCTTACTGACATCTGTTTTGACTTCCTGGTCATCACAGTTTAAAATTCAAAAAGATAAAAGTCTTGTCTTTTCTTGGTTTGCCTAATTTTTAATAAACCGTAGTTTTTAATCTTAGATTTCAGTTTTGATTAGTATGATTTTAATAATTTGACTAATTGCATTTGCTTTTTAGAATGCATATATGACTACACTTTTTCTGTTTTACATTTTTAGTCATACATTCTTTATTTCCTGTTGGTTGTTGTCATTGCTTTTAAATTCCCAAATTTTAAGTTGTGACTGACAAAATGCAAGGAAAAAGCAACTGTTGAAATAGGGGATTATAAACAGAGGCTAACAGAAAATTAGTTACAAGCTTCTTCTCATGTTTTCTAGCTACGTTCAGTGGAGGGAGGAATGGACTCCTCTAATGATCAGTCCTGAGCACTTAAATAAGGCTTTGGCTTTGCAGCTGTCTTTGAGCTCATCTGTTTTCAAAGTCTGTGTGAAAAGACCATCATTTCTAAGGTGAATCCAACTTTGATGTTGGCAAGGAAATCATGGTTTATGACTGTGAATCTCACAGATGCTTATGCATCGTGCAATAGTGCAGCAGCCGTTAAGTGATTTAAAGGTAAATCTATGAAGACTTTATGTAGCCCTCTGAAAACACTAGGTATATCCTTCTGAAAGCAGAAGTACATTTTGTACTGAAGTACGAATCTTTATGTTTCCAAAAATATTGCAGATATGTGCTTCTGATGCCTTAGCTTTAATAACAGAGTGTACATCTGGGGTTTTTTATTGATTTCTTGTTTATGTAACTGTGGCTTTATCTCTGAATTTCCTTTAGCAGAGGGTTCCTGCACTAGTTTAGATGTTTCTTTAGGAGTAAGTCCATGTGAGAGTTTTGTTTATCCTCCTGCTTTGTTATATCCATCTGGGATTAAAAGCCAAACTTTTTCTTACATAATGCTGTGTGATGATTTTTTCAGCAAGTAATTTCAAGTTCAGATTGCAGGCCACAGTTTGGTATGCTATTTCAGAGCGAGTGTGCTACTCCACAGGTAATCTTTTTAGGTGTGGAGAACGCTCAAGTTATTAACTTGAAGCTTTCCTCACAGTAGGAAATGGTTTTTACCTAAACCTCACTATGACCTGTTAGAATAGTTTGGGGGCACTTTGCACAGAAAATCAGGAATGTGGATGTAGATAAATTGTAAAAAAAAAAAAAAGGTAGATAAAGTGTAAAAGAAGTAGATAAATTGTAAATATGGCAATGGAAAGTACATTTTATAAGTTCCATTTCTAAATATAATGGAAATATATATGGAATGCTGGCTTCAGACATTCATAGAATTGAGAAAGAAGAAAGATTGACTGGAAAAGATAAAACAAGGAAAACTTGTAAAATTAATTTCCCACATTTTGAACTGGATTCTTAAAAAGTGTGGGTGAGTGAGAAGGGGCATCTTGTGATTATGTAGCAGATCAGAAAGAAGTTAAAGAGATCTATAAAGATGTTTTAGTATTTTCTTGAATTTCATTCGTTTGGAGTTGTTACTAACGAATCACTGCTGTGTTCCTGTTGTTGGTTATATAGCGCTCTTCTTGGTATACAGAAAGAACAGTTTCATATCATCTACTCTGTTTTGAGGTTTTTTTCCCTCTGTATCTTACAAGAAGAGAGTGTGGATTTTCTATCAAAATGCCATGCAAAACCATTTTTACAAGCAGCTTCTGTTGTCATATATACTTAATACCAAGGGAATTGTAACCTCTCTGAAGATGCATACAGTTTAATTTTTCCCTTGCCTAGATTCCTTTCAAGCTAAATTCTGTGATTCTTATCTTGGAGAGGGACTAAAATTGAGCTCCTTCTTGTTCCATCAAAGCAAATTGCTTTGCATGGAATAATCACATTATCCTGTGGTGTTCATACACTTTTCTACCTTACTGATTTGTGTCTGCAATGAATCTTGACAGCCCAGCCTTGCTCTGTGTTTACACAGGAGATGGCGAGCTCTATACTTTTGGAGAAGCTGAGAATGGGAAGCTAGGATTATCGCCTGAACAGCTGAAGAACAATAGAGTCCCACAGCCTGTACTGGGAATTACGGAAAAGGTGAATAAGGTTGCTTGTGGTGGAGAACACACCGTGGTGCTAACAGGTATGCAATTTAACAGGCATTTTTTACAGCCCTATAACTTAATTGATAAACTCAATTTACTTCAAAGAGTTTACACGTCAGTGATGTGCAAGATGCTGTAGCGATTCTAAATGGAAATTCTCCATTGTAAATGAAGGGGATAGAAATCCTTGTAACACTTTAACCTAAGTGCAGGCCTGTGCCATGCTGTGCTGACTATATCCCTTTGCTGGTAGATAAATTTTCCCACCTAATTCTACCAGACGTGCTTACAGGTAGTAGTGGCTACAAAACCTGCATGCCCCTGCCTCTTCTAAACTTTCAGCCACAAGTTCTCATGTGAATGTCCTTTTTTATTTCACGGTATAAACAACAAATAGAGTTGTTTTGCTTGTGAGAAAACCCTGTGAGGGCTCAAATGACCAAAAAGAGGTAACCTTCCACAGATGTGATCTGTGTAGCATCTTGTGACTGGCTGGAGGTTGTTTGCTTCCACACAACTAAGGATTTTGATATTTGATTGGGATGTAAAATTACTGGTATGCTCTTTTTTTTTTTTTCATAGTGTTAGCTCAAATAAGTTGCACTTTAAGAGATATTTGATGTAGTCTGATTGTCCTTTTTATGGAGATTATTAACAAGACAATGCAACACAGGTGATTAGTGTTTCCTCTGAGGAAGCTGAAATTTGTTTGAGGTGTGTGTGGGGAAAATTTTAGAAGAAAGCTTCAATTTTTTAGTAATTTAAATGGCCCCAAATACTTTAGGAAGTCACTTTTCAAGTAGTTCTTTTTAAATAGTGATGGAAATGTACAATCTACTGGATACCATAATGGATTTTTCTGATACAGAGTTCGCCCATAACTTTGGTCAGAATCTTTACATACATCTAAAACTAGTAAAGATGCACGCATTCAATGTGTGTAGGTTGTAAAGATAGTGAAATACAATTGTCATTTGTTCACAGGTTTGTATGTGTTGCACTTGGAAGACAAAAGATTGTGCATTGTAGTATTAATTGTGATCCAAGCTAAATTACCTTTTCAAAGACATATGTGCTAGTTATTTATTTGCATAACTTCCATCCTGGGCTATAGCACTATAGAAGAAGAAGAGATGTATGAATTTGCCCACAGATGATTTTTAAAATGAAAGCTTTGGCCTGTAATGAATTCCACAAGTGTGTAATATGTCTGTAATTACTCTCCCACCAAAGCACAGAAGGCATGAAAAAAAAAGGGGTTGTATAAATAAATATCAGTCCATAAATTTATGTTTTGAAAATGGTAAGTCAAAATTTCTAAATTGAAAATCTAACCAGATTTCTATGCAATTTGATGTGGCTTTATACTGGAAGTCACCAGATAGGGTAAAGTTGAAAGTGACATGCTACAGAATGCTGAGTAAAGCTGCAAGTTTCTGGATAGATTAAAACTCCCTTGGGAAAACTTATGAGGAGGCAATAACAGTAGCCAATCCAGGAAATAGTGCAAACATCTGTCTACATTTCAATGCCTTTGTCTTTTTTCTTCCACCAACATACAGACTTACTCTGCCAGTATTCTATGTAATAAAATAAATTTATTTACATGAAATCATATGATAATTACTGTGGGGAAAGTTACCATAAATTTTGGAACAGCAAACTTATAAATCGTAACTTTATTTTATGGTTTATAAAGTGAAGTTCTGCAGAAAGAATTAGATTATCATTACTGATTATTTTTTTAACCATAAATCTGAAGCCAGCCAGTAGATACTTTGTTTTAATATAGTTTCATGCAATAAAAATTCATGTAACAAATATCAAATGATTTAGTAGGAATACATAGATGTGTATGACATAAGCATTATAGTGAAGTCTGTACAGGAACTAGAACAAAGAGGAGAAATGTAATGCCAAAACCCAAATACAGCAAAGAAAACACCATAGTAAGTCACTGTCTTAGTAAGATTTACTTGCTTATGGAAATAGATTTTGTAGTCAAAAGCAAATGAGAAATTCAATGTTGGCTTAGTGAGCTTAGTCAGTGATCAAATTGCTGAGTGCAGAAGATCCAGCTGGATCAAAGTAAGAGTAAAACAGTGTCCTCCAACAAAATATATTTTCCTAAAGAGTAATAGTTGTTACGAATGAAAGGTAAGAAAGATGTTTTTAAATGCAATTCAACTATTATTCAATAAGCTCCAGGTGTGAACGTCACCTAAGATACTTGAAACAGAAGCGTAGAGGATAATGGAATTACTGTTTCAAATCAGAGATACTTCATGAGGATTGTTGTCATATAAATATTTTTTGATTCAAAAGAAATTTTGGTAAAAATACTTGGGGAAAAAAGTGGAAAAAGAGATAGATTTGGACACTAATAATTTAAAAATTGAGTGTTGCATAGATGTATTGTAGATAGGCTTTGTACCAACTGCTTGACTTGAAATCAGTACTGAAGTGTATACGCCATCTTGAGATGAAGTGGCATGACCACGAATTAAGAATTCTGATGAGAGATATATCTCTAGAGAGAAGCTGAAACATTTCTATATCTTTTATTTCCTAAATTAAGAACATTGTACAATTTTGAAGAATTTCTGATTTTTATGTAGTGTCTTTTGTGAAAATGGGTAGTTTGGCATTAGTAATGCAATATATACTGGTGCAGTTTTCATCTTTTTGTGGTTTTTCAGGGTATGTTAATTCAATCCTTAAAGATAATGAGAGAATATCTGATTATTGTGTATTCTCCTGTTTTATCCATCTTATTTAACATAGAAATGGGGCAGGAGAAAACATCATATGGAGAGGTTGTTGCACGTCTTGACTCATGTCTCATCATCAGTTCTACTTAGGGTTTATCAAATTAGAAGAAAGCATAATCCAGTTATCCTACTGAGAACGAGGCAAGTTTCTTCCTGACTCTCATACATAATTAGTCTATTCCAAAGCACTTCATTTGATTTTATTTTTATGGCTGTCTTATCTGTTCTATTGGCAATTTTGTACATTAAGAACCACTGTTATCTGAGTTATTAAATCAAAGTACCATTTGGAATCTCTCCAGCAGGTATCAGAGTAAATGATTGAAAGTATATATTAAAATAATCCTTTTTTAATTCTTTGTCTGAAATTCCAAAATGGGAAATTCAGGATTTTTCCCCAGACAAAAAAATTGTTGGGAGGTGTAAAAAAGATAGATGGGTTCAGGGAAATACACCTCTTCATGCAAAGAAGACAATGTAGGAGGTAAGGAGGAAGCAGTCCTGTCACTCAGCTGCTGGAGGACACTTGAAACAGTAAAGCTATTGACTTCTTTGCAGGCTTTGAGGCCGTTTCTCTTCTTCCTTCAGGGGCCCTTGTCATGGGAGAGGCAGCAGTTCCTTCTTGAAAGCCAACGCACAACGTCAGTTTCTTTTGCGTGTTGTTACTGTGGCTGAGCTGTCTCATCATTCACTGACATGTTGGAGTATTGCACTGTGGTGCTTGAACATTTCACAGGAAACTATATCAGCATAACCAGTTTTTCTGAGCAGAATGGGATCACCACGTAGACAGTGCAAATGGGGACTAAAAAGAAAGAACATGGGAGCAAGACCTGCCTTGTTACTGGCAGTACATTTAATTTGTGTCATCCAGCCATATCTTGACTGGGACTGAGAACAGTAAGATGGAGACAGTGGAGCTGTGTCCACCTTTAGATTCATGTTGGCAGCAAATTCATTTGCAAATTCAAGTTCAGAATGATAAAATTGACCCCTGCTATATTATCATCACTAATTCTCTGTGACTGTTTGCCAGAGATTTTTCTTTCTGTGTAGACAGATTGTAGGAAATACTTGATTTCTACTAAAGTGAGGTTTGGCCTCATTTCGACACCAGGGCAGTGAATAATCAGCCAGTTTGTAGATGACACCAAGCTGTGTGATGCAGCTGATACACCAGAAGGAAGGGATGCCATCCAGAGGGACCTTGACAGGCTTGAGAGGAGGGCCCATGCCAACCTCATGAAGTTCATTGGGGCCAAGTGCAAGGTCCTGCACCTGGGTCAGGGCTATCCCAAGCACAGCTAGAAAGTGGCTTGAGTGCAGCCCTAACGAGAAGGATTTGGGGGTGTCAGTGGATGAAAAACTCAACATGAGCCAGCAGTGTGTGCTTGCAGCCCAGAGGACCAACCAAATCCTGGGCTGCATAAAGAGATGTGTGACCAGCAGGTCAAGAGAGTTGATTTTGCCCCTCTACTTGGGTCTGGTGAGGCCCCACCTGGAGTGTTGTGAGCAGTTCTGGAGTCCTCAACATAAGGACATTGAGCTGTTGGAGCAGGTCCAACGGAGGGCTGCGAAGATTATCAGAGTGCTGGAGCACCTCCCTTATGAGGACATGCTGAGGGAGTTGGGGTTGCTCAGCCTGCAGAAGAGAAGGCTCGGAAGATCTCATGGCAGCTTATCAATACCTGAAGGGGGCCTACAGAAAGGCAGGGGTAGGACTTTTTAAAAGGGTTTGTGATGGAAGGACTAGGAATAACGGATGTAAATTGGAAGAAGGGAGATTCAGGTTATATAAAAGAAAGAAATTCTTTATGGTGCGGGTGGCTAAACACTGGAACAGGTTGCCCAGAGAGGTTGTGGATGCCACCTCTCTGGAGTTGTTAAGGCACTGAGCAACCTGGTCTAGTGGGAGGTGTCCCTGCCTACAGCAGAGGGGTTGGAACTAGCTAATCCATATGGTCCCTTCCAACCCAAACCATTCTATGATTCTAAAGTTTAAGAAAGGTGCATTAAGAAAGTTTTATGTTCTCTGGTGCTTTGATAATTTACTATCAAATGAATTATAGGAGAAGCAAAATTTAGGTGACCCTGGTCCACACGGGCAGTATTACAGAAATCATGCTTCCTACAAAGGACCTCTAACCTGTGTTTGGATTGGCCTGTTCTCCTCATTGTAATTAGAAATTGGGAAAATAATTCCCTATAGTTTTAAAGTTGTAATTTGAGAACATCTCCTAAGCACAAATGCCTTTACAGGTGTAACTTGTTTTATAAAAAAAGCCTTCCATGTTTCAAGCTGGCTTTAACCATGGTATGAAAACCCTCAAACTTCACTCAAAATAATTACATTAATCAGAGAAAACAATATAGTTTGAAAATTACCAAACCTGCCAGTTTCCAAAGAAGTATTAAGAAAAATGCTATACATATAAATAGAATTTATGGTACAAAAAATTTACTAAAGAAGATAATCATGAATATGAGGCCATTTTTTGCTTATAGAAAGTTCCTGTCTTCCAAGACTAGTTTCTTGATTCTTATGCAGAAAGTCTAGATGTTACAGAAGATGTCTTCTCTTACATTTTAAAGATCCTGAGGTGTATTGCTTTCTAGCACTGTAATGACCAGTAGAGGGAGCTTTACAATTAGATTTAATAAAAACCGGATTTACTGTTTATTTTTAATCTACAGTCTGAAAACGTGTGAGGGCATTTGGGCTTTTTTATGATGTGAATTCATATGAACTCATATTTATTGTCTTGATATGGAACAATTTAAAAAGGGGCAGAAAGGGCAAACCCTTTCCTCGGAAGAAAATTTCCCTATGTAATGTTACAGTATTTCACTATGGTTTCTTTGAAATTAGAAAGTGTACTATGGTAATAATATGAAATCTGTTCTATCCTCTGCTTTCCCTTTCCCTGACAGTAGTAACGAATTAATTTGGGGGAATAGTATCCCAATTTGTTTATAATAACTGTGAAGCTTGTGGCTGGTGTGAGAATTTGATTGCACAGCATAAACTACCTTTGTGGTGCTGAAACTTCTTTTCTATTGCAGTGACCTGGTTTTCTTGAAATAAAGAAGTGCTCAAAAAGCAAAGATTCTCTATCAGTTGTGTTCCACACACCTAGCTGTTCCACACATTCCTCTTACTTTTGAAGGTGGTGTGTTTTTTGACCTGATGGCATCTGTGCAGCAGGAGCAGGCATACTCTGCACCATGATCATGACAATGATGTAATGGTGTATTACTTCTAAGACTTAGTTCTTTTTGCTTGACAGAATATTTTTTATGTAACAGAGAGTATTGTATTTCCAAATCTTCCACAGCTTTTCATAATGATATTTCAAGTTTTAATTAGTATTTCTGTATCTTTTCTTTTGTTGCTTACATGAAGAATAAAAAAGCACAGGGAATATAATTCCAGGAAAACATATCCTTTTCCCAAAATACCATAGTGTTTGCATTTCCCTTTTGAAGCATGATCTCATCAAGATTTCCGAGCTTCACAGTCTTCCCCTCTTGTAATGGAGTGCCAGGGATGGACACACCAAGAATCTTTATTGCTTTGGAGCAACTCTAATTCTTTTTCCTGGCACAGACAATCCATTAAATGGACAAAATATAAATGTGGGAAGACAATTATTCTGTCACAAGATAACACAGTAACAATATTTAATGCAGGGCTGATTTGGTAGCTGAACAGAATACTGAAACTTATTCTGGTTCTGTTCCAGTCATCTTTCATAGAGTTAGTACTGGTTTAAAGAGATCTAGGTTTCTCAATTTAGAGTCATGCACTGTATGTGCAGATAAACAGAAGATGCAGTTTTTCTCTATACTTTTTAGAGCCTTACTTCCTGATTTTTATTTCTTTTGTTCATAATTGATAGAATTGATCAATTAGCTGGTACATTTTCTTAATAGATGAAACATTGCTTTTTTGATGCTGATATGATTTCACTGTCACCGAACTAAAAGAAAGCAGGTTATAATGTATATATGAGCATATTTGTTATTAATATGCCTGTTCATTTTCAGAGAGAGATGTATATACTTTTGGACTTGGACTGTATGGGCAGCTGGGACATGGTACTTTAATTTTTGAAACTTCACTACCAAAGTCTGTGAAACACTTGAAGAGGCATAAAATAAGTAACATTACATGTGGGGAAAATCACACTGCTGTAATTGCAGGTATGTAAGTGAAAAATTCTGAAATGCACTTCCAGTGAATATTACATTGTAAAATCTTTCTTTATAAAATGAGCATCAGAAGATGTTTGTAGAATTAGTAGTTCGGTAGGTTAAGTGAGCCAGTGAGAAGGCTAGATTTGATATTAGGAATTCTGATTCACAGCCATGCCATACATTGTTCTGTACATGCTGAGGAATTCTAACCTCATTGTCATGTTTTGGTAACAAGTATTCTAGTTTAGAAGTGTTTGTTTTGCTGTTTGTTTTCTTTTCCAAAACTTTCTAGAATAACTGATCTCCAACATTACTTTGACTAAAAATATATATTTTTTGATCAAATGAATCTGTTAAAAATCTGAAAATAATCGTTCATGTTTTGATTTTAGAAGGGGAATATTCCTTACTTAAATGACCTTTTACTTTTATGGTAGTGACTTTGACCTGATTTAGTAATGAATCTTTGGTATTAATAGCATCCCCTTTTTTTTTATATACAGAGAATGGACTCATGTTTACTTTTGGAGATGGGCGACATGGCAAGTTAGGTCTTGGAGAAGAGAATTTTACCAATCAGTTTGATCCCACTCTCTGTTACAATTTCCTGAGGTTCACAGTCCTTTTGGTAAAAGTTTTGTTCATGTTTCTCAGACATCAAAATGTTTATATTTTTATGAAACATAAAAAAGAGAAGTGACATCTCATTATACATTTTCTTTCTACAAAATTTAATTGAAAGAAAAAAATCTTTTGCTTGTGACACTGTTCACTTAGTTTACTTTTGTTTATTTTTATCTTGCTAACATCTAAATTTGAAGAAATTTAACATCTTTTGCTTGTATTAAGTTTTTAATTAAGTCCCTAGAGATGACTGCAAGAAAATTAGATCCTTGTATTGATACTTGCAAATGACTCTCTTTTTGGCACTATAGGTTGCTTGTGGTGGTTGTCACATGTTAGTTTTTGCTGCTCCAAGACCTGAAGGATCTGAAGAAACACTCATAGAAGATTTATATGAGAGCCATTTGACTGCTACTATTTCTAAAATAAGTGGAGACCCTCTATTGACAAGCACCTTACAACTAACATCTGCACGAATGCGACGTCGAGAGAGAGTAAGTTCAGAGCTGTTTAGAGTTGCCATACTTGTTTTAGGAAACAAAGCAACTTTTAAAAGTATACCCAGCAAATAAATCTCCTTAAAATGCATGTTTAATCTACAGTGGTCCCAAAATCTATGCAAGTAAAAGACAGGAATTAGTCACATTTTACTTGCTTATTTCTATGAAAAAGAGTAAAAATTTTTTCATTCTACAATTTAGAACCTGTTACCTTTCATTTTGGAAAATACTATAGAAATATTAAAAAAATAACAAGAATCTAAGTCTTTTGATCTTCCCTCTCAGCCCTTTAATAGGTTAAACAAGTTAATAGTACATAAAATAACAAAGGAGAAAGTTTTACAAACAATTCTAAATGATCCTAAGATCCCATACCTACAGAAAATATTAGTTTCTTCTCCTTTCTCTCCATTCCACATTTCATGTAATTTTTTTAGCAGCACAGTGAATTAGATCATTTCATGAACCTGTCTGAAAAATAACTACCACAAAACCACGTTTGTTTTTTTAAAAATGTATCGATGCTTTGAACTAAGTAACCCAGTGTTATTTGAAAAATAAGTAGTATTATAATTTTAAATAAAATTGAAAATTATTTTTATCCTTTATCTTTATTTTAAGATTATTGCGTAGAAATGATGCAAAATATCCCAGAAATTTTGCTTATGCTTTGCTTACAAAGTTAAAACACTACCAACAACAAATTACCACTGTTAAATATGAGAGGCTACTTAATTTTCTAAAATTATTTTTATATTTTATTTTATTCCACTTTTTTACTGTAAAGGAAAGTTCACCAGAAAAATTTATTCGGATGTCACAAACTCTGCCTGCACTAGGAGAAAAGTTCTTAAAATCTTCTTCACCTGTGACTGGCAGCACTAGCCGACGCTGGTTTTCTGCAACAAGTCTTCCTAAAGCTAAATCTGTGAAGGAGAGAGACCATGAAAAAGGTGAAGTGTCTCCACATCTTGGTGTTGTTTTCTAAGATCTATGTCTGTCATCATTTGTAAATAATTGCTTGATTTGAACATGAAAGAAGGTTTAAGTTCATATTGCCTCAAGAGGGTCTAGCAGAATACAGACAGGAAAGTTGAGAAATGTATATGAGTAAATGCCTCACACATTGTTCATGTTTGGAAGATATACTTAAAGATTTAGAGGTGAGGTGCCTGAAAGAGAAATGACTTCTCATTTATACACCCAGGTTTCTGAAGCCTGTAGAAAAAAATACTGTAATATTAGTAACCACTCTCTCCATTTCACGAAAAATAGAATTACAGGAAAAAGGATTATTAGGAACAGTTGTAAAGATAGCAAGGCCTACAAGAGACCTTGAATAAGAGAAGTCTACCAATTCTTGTAGGAGATTTTGTCTTCATTTGGAAATGCAAAACTACTCTTCACTCTCTGTTACCTAAGATAATAAGGATTTGCAACATTCTAGCTAATCCAAAAGCCAGGATAGCAATGATACTGATAACTGAACTGGACTTGTGCACAGATTTTCTAGAGCAGTTCTGGACTTTATCTGGGTTCCTGGGCATGTGTGATTTCCTGGGGAAAGCAGTGCTGAAGATTCTTGAATGCAGTGCTTCTGTGTAAAAGTTAGCTCAGATTTATTGGAGAGTCAAATCCAATTTGAAAACAATTAGAGTTATTATCTGTAAAGTTGCCACCGTGTCCATTAGCATTTCTTATTCCATGGATCAATGCAAGGAAGTTTTAATTGCCTTTAGGACCTTCTGAGGCCTAAAGCCATATATAGGTTTTGTGCCATGTGAAACCTGTTGAATTTGAGGTGAACCAGAAAATGGTGTATGCTGCTATACTGGAGTTAAATTCACTGCCTCTCCATCCATTACACAGACCATGTGCAATGTAGACCACATAGCAAATTTAGTCTAATTAGTACACTGCTATTAAAGGGATCATCCAAAATAAGCTTTATTCTATGTAACATTGATGCTTGGAAAGCCTGCAAAAATGGTCAGAGATTGACAGTGCACTAAGGCCAGATTGCTGGGCTACCAATAATGTTAATACTAACAGAAAAGAGAGGGATGTGTTTCTGCTCTGTCTTGGGCTGGGGCTGTGAGGTGTCACGGGACTTCAATCCTATGTCAGTAAAACACAGAAAATCCCTGTTTTACAAGAGTGGGCTATTCTTTTTGTTAGCTATTACATGTTCCTGTGGTATTTGCTGACATACATCCCTCTATTTTACCTTAAAGAAAAGGGTCATCAAAAAGATAAAAGTAGTGAAGGATCTGCAGAAGAAGACTCAGATAATGAAAATGACAGAAACCTTGGAGATACAACTGACATCCTAAATATGGTAATATATTCAACTAATTAATTCAATTTTTTTTATGCAGGGGAAGAACAAAGCAGCTAAATCACATTTCAGTTTATAGAAAAGAACTAGCTAGCCTGGAACATCATATGTGACATGAAGAAATATCTATATACTACTGTTAAATGAGTATGCATCATCATAATCCAGTGCTAAAGTTTGATTTCATTTTCCAAGTAATGTTGTAATATGAGATTCAAGAAGCCCAAGTAGTGCAGCCCCTTCCGAGCTCTGGATATCAGAAGGAAGAGGAAAAGGACACTGGATACCATGTGGTATCCATCCTTTGTCTCATCTTGATGATTTTCAGGAGAGAGAACTGCAGGAAATTAAGCAAAAAGCTGCCTTTTCCTGTTTGAAGGAAAACTTTTTTATTACAGGTGGATCATTTTAAAGGGAAGACCAAAATGCAGACACTTTGATTATTTGATAATGCCCAAGCATGTTCCTGCATGTTTTTCATACTTAAAAAATATATTCACCTTACCATTTTTTACAAACATGTGGCAGATAGAACATGTCCTTGTCTTGGATTCACTGTAGTAAGTACGGGAGAGTTTGTCTTTTTTTTAACTTCAATGGAATGGAAATGAATGAGGACTCACTGTACACTTTACTCAGGATACATTGTCAGTTATGCTGGAGTGATTGCACATTTTACAGAAATTAACACTTAACCGTACTTAGTAAATTGACAGTGTTTGTGCATACAATTTATTTAGCAGTTATAAAACTTTTAATTTGTAAAATATTTTTTAATTCTTGAAAAATTCTTGTAAATTTTCATTTACAAGGAAGAAATTGTTTTCAGACATGATGCATAATGTGGCCTTTTTGTGCTAGTCTTCCTTCTGCTTTTTGTACCCATTGTGCATAAATTTTTAAAAATTTAGCAGAACAGTAGAAGTTCTGCCTAGCAAATTTGTTGAAATACCAAGAAAAATTATTTCTTTTCTTGAATCTGAATTAAAATAATCTGTTACTGCATAGTTGTTTCAATTTTTCTAAACTGTGACAGCGTATGTTACAAGTGTGACAAGAGGAAGACTTTAATATCGTACTAGTGATACAGATTCTTGGGATCAGAACTGTGTGGAAAAACAATATAGTGGTTAGCAAATGGAAACAGAACATTGCATTGTTGTTTGAAGTTCATAGGAAAGGATGACCAAAATTTCATTATACTTGCCCACTCAGTGGTAGTTGACATTGCCTTTTTTTTCTTTATATAAGAGAGTCAAAGTAATTACTTCCACTGGAAATTTCTGCTATTTAATGTTTCTTTCAAGGCTGTGGTATCAAAAGCCATGTTAAGTTGAAGGTTGTAATGACAACTGATTAAGATTTATATTTGTGTCCACAACTTCACAGTGAGTAGAAGGTGGATCTAAAATGTGCTAGTGGGCTGTAAGAGGGGGCATATAGCTTTCAGTCTCTACAGATAGTTTAGATGTTGACTCTCTCTCTTTATAAGGAATGAATAAGGGATTTGAAGTAAAATAGGTGAGTTCATTGATTATACAGATTTGTCTCAGCTTGAGCATGCAGCAGTATAAAAATGTTCATATATCTTATAGAAGCTTTGTTTAGTAGAAATAGGCTTTGATGCTGCTTTCCCTATTAGTTATATTAATTACTTTTTTAATAGAGATCTTATATTTTGCAGACACATGCAGTGAAATTGAATCCAAGTGACCAGTCCTTAAAATTATCACCACTCCAAAAACAAAAGGTACAGTAACTAATTATGTGTATATATATGCGTACACTTACTCTACTGTTTAAAAGACCTGTAATTCCTGCGTTATCTTTGTAGTTTATTGTTTTGTTTTGAGTTTTAGAAAAGTTAAGCAAATTTTATAGGCCTCCTATTGCTCATTTTCTAAATATCCAAGAGGCAGAATTATAAGAAGCTGGCAAAAGTCAGAATTTATGCATGCACATACAGCAACCAATATTCAATGTAATTTGAGATGACAGTATACAATACTTCACCAGTTAATGGAACAAAAGACAAACATACACACTTTGTAACTCATGCTGATAATATACATGTCTATAGGTTTGTTGATATAAGCATTTTTTAATTTACTTTTAGGACACAATATAAAAAAAGGTTTTATTTACAGAAATTCATCATGGAATCTATTTAAAGGAGGGAAAAGTACTATTTTTAATTATTAAGTTAAAACACTTCTGTATATTTCCTTATAATTTTACTTTGTATTTAAAAAAATATGCAGAATTTGTTAAATTAGAGTAAATTCAAAGCAGAAGACAACAGATTTTCAGACTTAACAGAAAAAGCATGGCAGGTATTTCCTAAGGGGGAATATGGAGGAAAGTGTAAAAGAAATGCAGCTCTTTCCTGTTTATGCATATCATGTTCCTCTTTCATCCACTTTCAGTGCTAGGATTGTGAAAAAACTAGTAGTAGTACATTTATCATCAACATGATGTTACATTTTTCCACTGTGTGTACTTGTTAATTCATTTAATCAGAGACTCCACCTTTTGTTCTGTCTTCTAGTCCCTCATACAAATTGTCTCTTTTCTTGTCCATATATTTTTGTTACCTTTTTCTTTTGCTGTCATTTGTCCTTAATCCTTTCCTTCTTTCTTTTTAATTTTCTGCTTCTCATGTGGAATAGAAGAACAGTAAAAACGTGAAACTGAAAAGAGATGGTAAGGGTGGGCTGAAAAGCAAGGATTCTGACATCATGAAAGAGGGATCAAAATTAGAATCCGGCTCTTTACAAAAGCAGTCTTCACTTTCAAAATCAATGGGACAAAATCTAGAAAAAACTAGTGCCTTTGTAGGGAAGCCTGTGGTCAAAAAAAATAAAATGAAAGGGAAGTCTGAAAATGTACAGAATATTAGTACTTTAAAAAGTAGTGATCAACAGACTACTAGATTAGTGAAAAAGGAAAAAGAAAATGTGGTTTTTATTAGAGAGGAAGTAGCTTATAATCATCCTGCTGAAAAACAAATTCTGACTGAAAAAACGAATTCTTCCAATAAAAACTCAATAACTGTTAAATCTAAGCAATCCCTTAAAATAAATGTACTTCCATCTGCATCTAAGGATCGTCCCCAGACTGATTCATTAGTGGTACAGGAATACAATCCTGTTAAAAAGCAAGGAAGTCAGGAAACAGTAGAAAGTCAAAACAAAATAGAGGGTGTTGTTGGAAAATCTGATAGATGTGAAAGAGAAGGTGTCAGAGGAGAGGAAAGTAGTGAAGAGAAGAGGGGTTTTAAAAGAAAGGATCAATTTTTAAAAAAAATAGCAGTTACTATGTCACATTCTTCATCTGAGGAAAGTAGTGATGAACATGCAAAATACATACATAGGAGTAGGGGAAAAGAGGACTACTATGAAAACAGAGTGATCCTGAAAGCAGTGAAAACAGTAGAAAATGTGACAGATTTGGACTCAGGCAAAGATGACAGTGAGACTGAGGAGATGCAAGCTACAAACAATGAGAAAGATTACGTGGAAGAGACTGATATAAAAAGTGTGAATGAGGAGGAAACAAACTTCGAAGGTAAATCTGATGAAGACAGTATGTTGCAAACTCAGAATGAGGAGGGATCTAATCAAGAGCAGGAGAGTGATGACAGTGAAAAGGATGAAAGTGAAAAAGAAAAACTAGATGAAATAGTTGAGAGTGAAGATGAATTAGGGGAGGAAGAAGAAGAGAGTGATGTTAAAAAAAATAGAGCTGAAATTTCAGTAGAAAGAGTAGATGAAGAAGAAGAAAGTGAGGAAGAAAATGAAAGAGAGAAATCACAGGCTGAAAGAGATAGCGAGAATGAGGATGCAGAAAACATTGAAAAGATTAATCAGGAAGATGACAAACAGCAAGAAGATGAGGAAGGCAGATTAATGGAGGAAGAAAAAATGCTGAATGAGGGGGAAGAGGAGGATATGGAGATGTATGCTAAAGAGGAGGACACTGAAAAACATAAGGAAGAACGGGTTAAAAGTGAGGGAAGAGATGAAAGTGAGGAAGGAAGTGAAAACAGAGAGGGGGAAGAAGAAAAAGATGTAGAGGCAGAAGAGGAAGGAGAAGATGAAAATGAAGAAGAATATAAAGGAAGAGAGAGTAAAAGAGACGAAGAGGCAGAAGAGGAGGAGTTAGAAGAATCATTGGCAGAGAGGGAAGAAGAAGAGGTATCCAAAGAACAGGAAGAGGAACATACTAATAGGAAGACTAAGGCGGAGGAAGAAGATAGAGTGGAAGAGGAGGGTGAGGAGGAAATGGAAGAGGTAAGAGAAGATGAGGAGGAGCAAGAGGAAGGAGGAGAAGATGAAGAAGAGGGAGAAGGGGTGGAGGAAGAAGGAGTGGAAGGAGAGGGAGAAGAGGAAGTGGAAGAAGAAGAAGAGGAATTTGGGGAAGAAGGGGGTGAGGAGGAAGTGGCAAGGGAGGAAGAAGATTTAGAGGAGGAGGAAGATGAAGGGGAGGAGGAAGAAGTAACAGAAGGAGAGGAGGAGGAAGCAGGTGAAGAGGAAGAGGAGGAAGAAGCAGGTGAAGAGGAAGAAGAAGAGGAGGAAGAGGAAGGGAGAGAGGGGGAAGAAGAAGAAGAGGAGGAAGGGGATGTTGTAGAGGAGGAAGAAGAGAATGAGGGACAGGAGGAAGAGGAGGATGAGGGACAGGAGGAAGAAGAGGATGAGGGACAGGAGGAAGAAGAGGATGAGGGACAGGAGGAAGGAGAGGAGGGCCAGGAGGAAGAAGAAGATGAGGGAGAAGGGGAAGAAGGAGAGGAAGAGGAAAAAGCAAAAGGTAAAAGAAAGAATGATAGTAATAAGCTTCCAGAAAAGAAAAGCAAAACCAGGATGCCAGGGAAAACAGAAAGTACTGCTTTACCGAACAGCTCTAAACAAAAAATAAAGTCCAAGAAGCATGTAGCAAATGGTTTACATAATTCAGAACAATTTTGGAACAATGTATTACCTCATTATTTAACACTTAAATAGCAGAAACTACTGAAGATGCAGTAAGTCTATTCAGGAAAATTTGGTACTATGGTAGACTGATTTTCATGACTTAAAATTATTTTTAATGTATTCAAAATACGCTATTACGCACAAACTTAAGTGCCAATTTCTTGAAAAGGACTGAAGACAGTGTTTAGAATTGTGAGATTTTATGAGAGAAATCATAAAAATTGTTGATACAGTCATTTACATAACCATCTTTATAATGTACGATGTAAATTATTTTACAAAATAATGTTGAGGAGGCAAAATGTATTTGCCTCTTAATTAAATTATAATGTCATACTGTCAATATGAATTATGCATTGTAACAGTGTAATCTTCTTTGCCTTTACATCGAATTTCTTAAGTTAATGCATTAGTTGTAGTTCCAGAAAGGCTTACTTGTTAATGTGCCTTATACAAAAGTAGAACCAGTAAGTCATCAAAGATACATATTTTAAAATGTTTATATCACTGTGTATTCCTTCCCCCTACTTTCCTTCTGTACGTATATTGGTAAAACATTTGAGTTCTCAGCATAAATTAAAGGAAGGACAAGTTGCTGAATTTACATGGGTCAGTAGATGGGAAATAAAAGGCAATACAAGCCTGGTGGCCTGGCTGTTTTTGAAAGCCTCAAGGTCCACTTCTTATTTTGGTTTCTGCACACAATTATGTGCAAAAAGACAAATGCAAGTCTCAGAATAAGCCCTAGATTACATTACAGTCTGGCTGTATCTGTTTAGGGAAAATTTTTGACTATCACATTTGGTGATTAGACATGATTAAGTATTTGAAAATTCACATCTGTAAAACATTATTTGTTTGTCTGTACTGTGCAATAAACAAGATTCAGTATCTACCAACAAGAAATTCTGAGATGCTGTAGTGCAAAAAGTATATATATTTTCAGGATCAGAGCTTGAGCTTCTCCTCATTGGTGGAGGATTGTATTTTGCCCTCCCAAAAATCTCATCTGTGATCTCCAAAAAGTGGGTGATGTAATAAACCCATAAGCCAGATGGAATAGAGAAAAAAATGGCACGAAAATCTGAATCCTTTTCAGAAAAGACAAAATATGTTAATACTTCCAGAGTTTCCTTAAAACAGACAAACAAATCTTGCTAATTATTTCTGTGACATTGTAAGATACTGCATTATTGTTTAATGCTTAGTGGTCGAACTGGCAAAGAAGGGATAGGCATTATACAGTGTTATTACTTAAATACTGTGGGTGGTCTGAGAACTTCATGTAAACAGATCAGTATCAACATTCCCTGGGAAAATAGATATTTAATTCGTATTTGAAAATGAGAACAGAAGAAAGGAATCAAAATTAATAAATGTCATTCAATAAAAATGCTAGTAGAATCAATACTTATGTTGAGATTATGAAACATTTTAAATACTGTTTTGTAAGATACTGGTATTAAACTATCTTTGTTACAATGTCTCCAGAATTTATTTTCTAAAAAAGCTGTGGTAGATTAATAATTTGCCAGCAGATTGTACTCCATTTCAATCCTTCTTATCTCAGCCACCCCTTCCTTATACCGCATTTGAAGGAAAGGTCACTTCCAGTCACGTGCTGCATGCCCTAACTGTAACAAAAACTTAGTTCAATGAAGGTATTTTGTCCATTTGACATTTATTTCAAGCTCTGGGATTTTCTGAAATGCATTGTCTTGACATCAGCATGTGTTAAGTTTTTTTGAAAAGGGTAAGTATTGTGATAATATTTAGTCATGGAGTGAAATCTTTTAACAGCTAAACATACTGCCCCTGAAAGCAGCTCTCTCTGGCAATGCAATTCTCAGTTATTTCTCACAAATGCTACATTATCATTGAACTGTTGTAAAAATATTTCCTTTTGAAAGTAGGTGAAGCTAATTTGTGTTATTCCATCTTTCTTAGGATATAACTGTGATTAAACTTTGAAAAGTATTTGCATAGACCTATTCCTGTATTTCTTGGATATGACATTTACTTATTTGTGATTCTGAAATTCAGCTTTGGAACAAAACTGTGCTGTGATAAAAACCTGTTTTCTTATGTAAAGTATTTGCTAGAGAAAGCAGGGAGAAAAAGTGCAAGCAGTTTGAAGCAAAGGATTTCCAATTCCACATAGGAATTGGGCCTTTATTTACTGCTTGGCTGTAGGTTTTAATCTAAAGCCCTTAGACAAATCGGGGACCATTTGTTGTTCATCTTGTGCTGATGACATAAAGCTTCCCTGGAGTGTAAAGGGAACCGTAGTACGGGCATCTCTTTGTTTTGTCTGGATGAAAATTCATTGAATTTAGAACTGATTTTACGTTATTTTGTGGATCATTCCTGTGGTAGGATAAAAGCAGAACATTACTCCAGTACTTGTAAGGGTTTTCCACAGAATTGTTACATAAATCGTACACTGTGCCAGTGTTTCTGGGCTTTGGGGGGACATTGGAACTCCATTAGCATAACAAGTGGAATTTTATTTAGTTTGACTCATACTGGTTTATAAAGTTTGGTACTTGTGGCTTTGTGGAAAGTCAGTATGTCCTTGGTATTTATTATGGGATACAAAAGATTTATGTGCAGTACTTAAGCAACATGGCACAAGTTCTGAACTAGTTTTTAGTAGAGAAAAATTAAATCCTGCAATGGAGAAAGAACAACAAACAGCTGCTCGACTAAAGGACTGTCTAGTACAGTATCTTTTTTTCTACCAAAGGCTACTGCTGAATGTGTGGTGAACATGCAGTGTTACTTTCCTATGCAATCAGTCACTATACCAAACATGCAGTTTATTTAAAAATTAACAATTGAGTGATGTTTGGACTGTATATAATTGACATTTTGCTTACTTTAATTTCTTCCAATCAGTTTTAAACCTGTTTAGAATCTAGTACGTGTTTTGGCAAACAATTCATAGATTATTTTACACATAGCTTGAAAAAGTAATTCTTTTCCACTTGAGTGGAAATCTTTTGATGCCTGTATTTGGTGTCTTTATATTCTTGTATTAGGGAAAAAAGCATTTATTTAATCTTCATGATTTATTTTCTTGTGATTGTCCCATGGAATATACTGTTCAGCTAGGTGGTTTGAATCAAACCAAGACAAAAGTAGTTTACTGGCTAATTGTTATTAATAAATCAATAATCAGCAGTCTACACATTCAAGATCAAGAGCAATAATAACAACAGTTAACACCACACCTGGACATCCATAAAATGTTAATAAGCAATAGCAAATTTGCAATCACCCTTCTGCAGCTAATCTTAGAAGTGTTAATCCCCCTTGAGATGCATACATGTTCACATATGCAGTTACATATTTACTACCACTGAACTAGTTATGTGCAATTACTTAGGCACTTACTGCCTTTTTTAGCAGGCGTGATATCCCATTTTTGGGAATGCAAGTCTGTTCTTGCCACACAGTTCCTGTTAGAAGTGAGGGTGCTTGAGTTTTCTTTTGAATACTCATACACCTGCAAGTAAATTTTCAGCAAGTAACTTTTTCCATTGTATCTGAAAATATCAAACTGTTTATTCAGATAATATTTCTTTTTGCATAATCCATGCCGAAAAGTGAAAATTACTTTCTACAAAGATACCTGGTTTCACTCAATGTTTTTTTGTTCCCACGTCTTATCTGGAAAGGCACATGGTTATTCTTTAGAATGGAGCCTTTAGCAATCATGCAGGAAAGAACATTTAGGGTTTTTTTTCAATTGCTTTTGGCTTTTTTCCCTAGCATTCCTTCCTTAGCTTTAGTCACCTTCAAAGATAAATTTTAGCTTACTGTATCTGAAGATAACCCTATCTTCTGTATCTTACCTCTCAGAATAAGAAAAAGTCTTTTAAAATTTATTTAATTTGTAGTGTGAATATACTAATTTCACAAAAGTATTGTTGAATACTCGTAAAACAAATGACAGCGATTAAAGGGAGCATGTCTTTTTTTTAATCCAGTTTGAGTGTGATTCTTAGTGTATAAGCTAGATTTATGAACTGTGAACTCACCTGAACATCTATGTATTGTTTTTAATTTTATAATGAATTTTTGTGAAGCAGAATCAAGGTTAGAAATAAAGCAACTGAACAAGGGTTTTTCTTGCACAAATGGCAAACCTGTAGTTTCGTTCTCAGTGAAGTTCTGAGTGTGTTTATTATATCACTGCATTGTAATTTTTTGCACACTATCTCAGGTATTTTAATGGAGAGAGGACAGGTTAGCTTTTCCATATTGAAAGGATTCTGGAGAGATTGCTTGGGCCGTAGGATATTGAACTGCTGAGAACTACAGAGGCTTTATTTTTCTATTGCCAAAAGAAACAGCAAGTATAGTTAATCGCTGTCCTTTTTAAGGATTTGTGATGGTGCCCATTACTTCTTTGCTTGGCAACCTCATGCTATAATAATTTAAACAAATAATAACACCATTATCTCCAAAAGCCATACTTAGCTGTGGAAATATTTATTATCGAGGCCCTGAAATGTCAAACATAAAGATATTTACCATTCTGCTTTTCATAAATATCCTACTAGTGTTGAAAGATTGAACATAACTCTTTATGTTGAGGTGGTCTTCAGGGCAATTTGCTGGAGTGTCCTAGGTTCAGCTTTATGGGTTTAGAGCTTTATAATTTGTGATGGGTGCTCTTCCTTTCACAAAGTGTTGTATTTGTTGGTTTTTTTGTGAAATGTAAAGTATTTGTGATTTCACATCTAGAGTGTGATAGAGTTAAACAAAGAGAGCTCTAAGCAGAATTTTATGTTAAACAAAACCTTTATACACAGCTCTACAGGATAGAGATGGCAGTAGTATTGAAGAGTAAGATTTCTCATCCCACATGTACCAGTGAACGTACAAGAGCGTGTGCTGTGCTGTTCAACTGAAAAGTCAACAATAATGACCAGCCCAATCTGATTTTGGGGCTGTGAGCCACCCTGGAAGAGGCTGGGGTTTTTTTTACAGGAAGTTTAAAATAGTTTCATTCTATCCAGTGTCTTGCCAAGGCACTGAACAACTCTCATAATTAGAAACACAGCAGCAGAACGGCTGCAAAATTTAATGTCTTTTACTAGGCACTTCATTGTCATCCTTTTTGGAAAACACAAAAATAAGAAAAAGAAGAAAGCAAACCTGAACATGGCCTGTATCAAGAACACAAAAAGAAGTTGAACTGTGCTTTAAAGCCCATCTTCAAATAGCTAGGATGAAACTTCCACATGTGCCGGTGTGACTTGGAGAGCTATGGCATGGTAGGACTTTAGTTACTAAGTAGGTTGTGTCTTGAAGAATCTACTCATACAAGATGAAAATGGGTTTAAAAATTAGTGATAGCTGTACAGAAATTGCCACTTTTACATCAGAGTATTTTGAACTGGAGGATCTTCATCTTCTCCGTGAGACCCAGCTTGCAGAAATGTTAGCCATAGCTCATGAGGGATTCCTTTCAGCAATGTATGAAGAACAGAGAATCTTGAAGAATCTTCCTGCATTCTCTGTTGTTGTTGATGAAAATTTGCTTTTTTCACATATTCTTACTGAAGCACTGAATAATAATCAGCGTGGCTGAGGTAGGGTTTCAGTGAGAAGCATAGGATTTTGGAGATACATGCAGTACTTTAATCTGTGTGGCAAAATAAAAGCAGAAATAGTGACTGTCCTCATTTACTTGCAAATACACAGAAGCTGCATGACAAACACCAGACACAAAAACTTTTTTGCTATAAGAATTTGGAAAAAGTGCACAAACAGCATCCAAGTGTAGGCTAATATTCCCAAGTTAGATTTTATCTGTGTCTTTTAGCACTAAAAATTCATTGTATGCAGCTTTAATATTTTCCAGAGACATGCTGAATTTTTGAGATAACATCATTGTGTTCTAATTGGAAGTTGCTCATTATATTTCATCTGTTTTGCTTAAGTATCCAGGAGTTATTTTGGTATGCTATTTCCAAGTGACTGAATATTAAAGGCTATTTATGTTACCACATAAAATAGCTCCTAAGAGATCATACTTGAGCTAAACAGTCTCCAGTGTGTTTTACGGTTCTTCAAAAAATACCTTAGAAGTTCTTTCCAGTTCTATAGAGGATTTTTGTGTTGTTGGTTTTTTTTTTTCCCTTATCACTCCAGAAATTGATATTATTTATTTTAGATCCAAAGAAAGTAAACCTTTTTGAGAAGATAACTTTTATATATGTGAAAGCTGTAGTACATCTGAGCTATTTCAGATGTTGTTTTATCTTGGGGAATAAATAATACAAATTCATTCTGAATTGCTGAAGAAAGAGATTCCTTTGGATGACTCTCTTTATGTTGTTTTTTTTAGTGAATAGTCAAAAGCCAAAATAAACCTGAAAGTACAAATACAGTCTTTTTTAGAATGTAGTGTTATGTTAGGATTTTATACACTGTTGAGTAGCTATTATTATTCAAAAAAGAATGCGAGATGTTTCTTGCTCCAGGTACAGCTATGGCAGCAAGGTGGTTAGCCACAGAATAATTATACCAAAGCCTGCTGAAATAATTTTTAATATAATGCAGTGAAAAAAGGACTGTCTACTACTGTGTAATAAATGTCAGTGTAGTATCTTGAAATGACACCCGAAGTCAAGTATGTGCATAGCCAGCCTGTGACAAACATTCAAAGATCTATGGAAACTTCTAGGTTCTTGTATTTAGCTTTAATAAAAAAAAAATTGCATAGCAAAGTATCAGCAGAAAAAGAATTCAGAGAACAACAATGAAAAATTACTCTGCTCAGTGAGTTTCTAACAATGTTGTTTATAGCTATGTATTCACTATTTAATTTTTCTCATCCTGTTGTAGGACTGAATTATTACAAATACTATTGTAGTAATTAGTCTTCACATGCTTGGTGTAATCACCGTGTCACTATGTGAGCATTTGCTACTTCTAAATGTTTTCTTCCATCACATTTACAAGGAGGCATAACTATTGTTAAAGCTCAGTTTTTGCTTGACTTGTAGCAATGGAAATTCATGCCTGACATAAAAATGATTTCCAGTTGTTTCACAGTTGGCACAGTGTGCCTGAAATTGTGAGTGCAGCATTGTGTTAATATTCCAGGATGCTCACAAGACAGCAGCATTAAATGAACTCTTACAAATATCAGGTAGTCCATGTCAAGTACTCTTGACATAGAATTGCACAATTAGGAAAGGAGTAAAATTTAGTGGATGTTCTAGTTTTAACTTTTAGGCAACTTACAGAAATAGGCTGGGCTTTTTACTGAAAATTCAGTGTTCTCAGCTGATCCATCCTGTTTGTCTCCACCACAGTATACAAGGGAAGTCTAGTTTGGCTTACTGCTTGCCACTGAACGAGTAAGCCTGCTAAAGCTCTCATTTGAGTACTTGGTTCTTTGAATTTTGTCAGTCAACAAACTTGACAACTCTATCTTTAGTTATCACTAGAGTGAAAAAAAACTTCTAAAACTTAAGGGTTAGAGTAGCTGAGGTAAAAACTATTCTATATCAATAGCTACGAAATTCAGTTTGAATTCCTGATTACAAATATGGATTTAAACGTGTTAAACCTTTCACTCTCACAGATAAGTAAGGAACTAAAAGATACTTATCTTAGAGCCTTATGTCCCGTAACTTCACTTCAGGTAACATCACAACAAGATCAATACTGGTAAAATGTTACATGCCTAGTCATTATGTATCTCCAACCAGCAAAGTTTAAAGAGCTTTTTTTTTTTTCCTTTCATCTACCCATAAAATCATGGTTAATACTGTTATTTTAAATGCTAACACCATTCATTTTTCCAGTGTGGACAATTCTGAGTTGACATTGATGTGCACTATGTGCACTAGTATTTTGGAGGGTAAAACCACATCATGTGAGGAATGAGATTCCTCTACCTATTCCTCTTTGATCCTACATTTAAAAAAAAAAAAAATTAAGATGGTCTGTAGAAATGTATTTTGTACATTGTCTTTACCAGTGTCTGGTAAAGTGTTTTGTAGTCTTCACCGGTGATCTACTTAGGGCGAATTGCTTAGTCCCCTATGGCAACATTATGCCCATTGACCTGATACCCATTCACTAAAAGTCTTCTACTTCATAGTGAAACTGTCATGGCATGCTTTTGGCCATCTACAGGTCATGGGCTGGACAGGTGATGGAAGAAATCTGTTCAAAAGCTCTGCTAGGCAATTGCCATTTTATGGCTGCCTGGCAGAACACTACCAAGGAAGAAGCAAGTGGCTAAGTACCTCATTTTTTTTTTCTTTGGTAATCTTCTCTGTGTATTTTCAACAGTTTCCAGGGCAACAAGAAACAGAAATATCTTTTCTGTAAACCAGAGTTTCCCGGAACTCTATATTTCCAAGTAGTACACATAGTAATTACATATTTCTTTTCATATCCAAGTTTTCACCAGATTTTCAAAAGATCTGCAACTAAATTGGTCCTGTCAGTGGTTTTAAGATTTTCTTTCCTAGAAACATAACGTGGTGGCAGCAGAGATAAAATATTTTGATTTCTTGAGAAGGATTGGAAAGATACTGCAGGCTTTCCTTTTTGAAATGATAATTATGAACAGCCCTTTTACCAGTGCTCAGTTTCCAAGTATGCCAAAGGAATCCACAATTCAATAGTTAAGGCAATATAGATAAACCTAATTTTCAGCTGGCATATGAGCAAGGTCTACCATGAGACAAGTGTTCAGTCTTCAGTGAGATAGCCTTTTGGCCAGAGCATGATACCAGGTGAGATAACAGCATGGAACAGAGTGAATTTTTTCCTCTTTCTCCTCTAGACGTAAAGGCACATTTTTATAGGGTAACTGATAAATAAATGCCTTTTTATCTGTATTTATCTGCCTAAAGAAAAGCTAGCTACAGCCATTTTAGCAAAAGACAGTTATATCCACTGAGTGCTACTCACTAAGGCAATACAAAATGTTGGGCAAGGTCATTTGTCCCCTAAAGCTTGGTTACAGCAAATTTATCTTTAAGAATGTACTTGTCTAGGTTTACAGGGAAAAGTGCAAATGCATACAAAAAAACTAAGCAAAAGAACACAGTCATACAAAAATCTATATCGTTTGTTATATCTGCAGGGTCATCTTTTCAAGACTGATGTTCCTTGGTACTGATGTGTTATGCTAGAGGTACAAAATGTTTAAGGCTGTTTGATTATAATGACCAGTTTTGTGACCTTCAAGAAACTGCAGCCTTAAGCTTAAATGAAAACCATTCCAAATATTTTACGGTTGTGTTCTTTACTACTTTTGACTTTCTGTGTGTGCTTCTCTGCATTTCACCTTCTGAGGAGAAACTGTGAAAATATTCCTACAGCGTTATCTTTCTATGAATCAAGAATCTAAAGTGTAATAAAGAAATAAATCTCCTAAAGCACAATCAAAGAGAATAGCACAGAGATTAAACATTATACAAAATATGTAACATCATATATACATACACAATACATATTGCAATATGTATATAATGCATACAATATGTACAATAAACATACACAACACATATTACATATATATATAGATAGTTATTTGCTTTAGTGAGTAGCTTCACATTCTTCAGAGATTATTTTTAATGTCCAGATGACTCATCTTTTAAAGTAAAGAGATTATCTGTGGTATGATATTCTTATCTTTCCCTCACTACCAGACAAATGGGCAAGCAGAAGTGACCTCCGTTACAAAATGCCAGTTTGGATCACTGTTGTGTCATGCTACAAAGGGAACTTTCTGCTCATGGCACACACTGATTTGCTTTTATTTCATTACTAACATTTCTAGATCTGTATTATGTTGGTGGCAATGTAACATACTACCAGGGTTATACCTCAGTTTCCCAAGCTCTTTAGCATCAATGTGTAGTTATTGTGTAGCTTGAGCACTGTACTGGATTCATCTTTGTCGGTGGCCCATTTCACAGCAGTTCTGAATATGGTGCATGCTGCACAGGTACAAGATACTGTGGAGAACTCCCTCTACCTCTGCTGGACATGCTGGTATGCACAGTGAGACTTTTTATCCTACGTTTAAAAATTTGGTCTTTGAAGCAATAAAGAGCACCAGACATGCTCATGGACCATGGAGCAAAAGCAAGCCATGTAACTGGTATAAATGGATTATCTGTGTTATCATTCTTAATTCCAGGTGTGCAGTTCTGTTTAAAGGGGTGCAAAGCTTCTAAGTAAGGTTCAGAAATATTTTGCTGCACAGTTAACTCACCCACAAGACTACAGGTCAGGAAACAACTAGCCTATTAAGCTTTGGCATGCCTCTAATACTGTGGACTAAGCAGTCTTGTTAAGACATCAGCTAGTGTCTCTTAGAATCAAAGAATCATAAAATGGTTTGGATTGGAAAGGATCTTAAACATCATCCTGGTCCAATCACCCTGCCCTGAGCAGAGACACCTCCCCCTTGACCAGGTTGCTTAAAGCCCTATCCAGGCTTGTTGTCCTGACTAGCATGTCACCTTTTGATGAGCATGAAGGCAGTCACAATGGAGACAATAAGCAAAATTTTAAAAAAGTAACAGAGTGTAAGGAAAACATTGACAAAAGGTAGGAGGCAGTATTTGGATCTCAGTATAGGAAGGTGTGCAGAATAAGACCCATTCTTCTAACAGACTTTAAAGCATGCAGTTTATTTGCAGGAGTTGCCATCATGACTTCAGCTGGAGTGGAATACAAGTATTTTGTTGTTCAAATTTCTTTAATATAAAATAATGATTCAGTACCTGCAGTCCCATCATAGAAGAAAAGCATTGGAATGCAAAGATGTTACAGTACATTTGGGCACTCTGATGCAATAAGGGCCTACTTGATTTGATATCAGGTCCTTGGACTTTGTTTAGGCCCTAATATTTCTACAATAGGAGGGAGAATATTTCTGTTTTAAAAATCATATTTATTGCTGTTATAAAAATAGAAATGGCATATAGAATTGAATAATAAGGATATAAGAAGGTTTTTCCCTACACATTTTTACAAAAACATTTGCACTGTAAAGAGTTTCTTTTATAACACTCCTCACTATTTTATTTCAACATATTGAAGTTTTAACCTAGGCTGAAACTAATTTCAATTCAAATTGTAGTGTCTGTATTGAACCAGGTGAATGGCAACATTGTATACAGTATTGTTTTATTAGTTTTCTTGAGGAATAGATTTTAATGATTTTTTTCAGTGTTGGAATTACTACTGCTTGTGCTACTTACGCATATTTCAAACATTTAAAATATGTATTTGTGTTCAAAACTGGTTGTTTGAATTGGTTTTTTCATGAAGGAGACACATGTTAGCAAGCTTAAGGTCAGCTTCACTCCTAATATTCACTGAAAGTCTGTTTTTTTAAAACCCGTTAAAATTAGCAATCCTCAAATTAGGACTCCTGTCTTTGTCCTTACTCTGTCTACTTCTTGGAACATTTTCTTTTGAATTTTCTAACTCTTAGCCAAATTGTGATGTATGATTAGCTGGTGTAGGATGAGGATTGTGATATATATCATTGTGCAGTGTAAGTTTCAAAGTTACATTTTGGCCATTTTGTCAAAGGATCAAAACATGTATGGAGATGAAGAAACAGATGATGATGATGATGATGACAATGATGATGATGCTGATGATGATTATGAAGAAGAAACAGAAGAAGAAGCAGAAGAAGAAGCAGAAGAAAAAGAAGCAGTAGAAGGAGAAGAATCAGGAGGAAGAGGAGAAGGAACTGAGAAAGAAGAGGAAATAGATGGAAAGTATGAAAAACATATTGAAACACCTGAAGGGGAGAAAAACAGCACAGTGGAAACTGTAAAGGTAAAAGCACTCAATTATTGATCTCTGAAATAATCTGGTTCTGTTGCATTCGTTTGAATATCTTGGAAATTTAAAGCTGTTTGGGATGGTTTTGGTAGAGGGAGGAACAAGTATGTAGGAGTTAAAAGCATTATTTTTCAACAAGTTTGTACACAGAGATTTCATTGTTTTGTCTCTCTATAGACAGAAGAGACTACTCAGAAAGAGACCATCACTCAGGAGGGTAAGAACACAATTCCTATGAACTGAACCATTACAGATATCCTAAAAAAATAAAACATTTTAAAACTTCTAGAAAAGATCTCTATTATAAAATATTGAAGAACACAGTTATTGTCAGTAGTTTTTGAGAGATGATGCAAAAAAGCATTCTACAAAGAAAAAATACTTGTCCTTCTTATGTATCTTTCTTGCTAAGAGCAGATCTAGTTTTGTGGTGACAAACTAATGGCAACTGTATTATCTCTAAGAAGCTGGTGCCATGTTGCTTCACATCAACAGAGAAGCTTGTCAAAAGTCTTTCTCATCTCTGTCAACTGATACTTCCTCATTATGTTCACAAACACATTTCTGTAGGTGAAATGTTGTAATTAATGAACACTGCTCAGAGGTGCTGAAGATGTCAAGTGTAGGTGATGCTTGTAGTTTCAATGGCAGTTTGAGTGAAATGTACATTCCTTCAGAAAAGCTGAGGAGCATGAAGTTGTATGCCCTAATAGAAGACAAGTCAAAAGTACTTCTTTTGTTTTAGAAATTTTGGTATAATCTACAACTGTTCTTGTGAGGGAAATTAACATGTGGTATTCAAAAGACCACTGCCTTAATAATGAAGAAGCAATGCCATTTGTTTTTAGTATTATAACAGCAACAGCTTGTCCAGCATGGATAGTGAAATATTTTTCCATCAACCAGTGATCTGGAAGTTTTGATACTGAGTTCTAAATTTATATCATTCATACAGGGAGTATAGGAAAATTTAAACACAGGAGCATCAACTCAGATGGAAAGTTTTTTCCTCTTCCAGAATTGTTTCTATGGAATAAAATTCATGCTGAACCAGAACTCCTGCCCTGAAAGTCAGCTTTTCCAAATGCGAATATATCCAAAATCAGTGTGTAAGACATTGTCTTCTGTCAGCAAGAAGGAAATAGGACTGTCAAGTCAAAATATTTTATATAATGCCACTGCCATAAGTGCTCTTTTCTTGGAAATCAAGCATGTAAAGAATAATGGCATTGTGCAAAGACATTTTAAAAAGTGAAAACATTCTCGTCAGGTTGGACATCAAACTGAACTGAATATTTTGCTTTTTTATGATCCACATTTTATTTAGTGATTTTTATTTCAAAAATAATTAAAGGAACATTTTTTTCTGCCCTTAATTAGCGAGAGTCAGAAGGAAATTAATATAAAGGTTTATATTATTGTAGAAAAAGAAAGCACTGACAATCACACTGTGAACAGTTCTGCAGAGAACACTGGTGACCAAATAACTGGAGGAACCACTGTAAGAAAAAAGGTATGTGGCATGATTTTTCCTTCTAGTTTTACCAGTAACCAAGAAGGCTGAAGCAAGTTACCCAGTTTACCTGATATTACCCAGTTTACCTGATCTGCATGAAGAAAATGCTGAGTGACCTGTTTTGTTTAAGATTTGGTTTTCGTTTGT
>VZTY01034204.1:0-10762 GCA_013400935.1 Turnix velox | reverse complement strand
CTTCAGGTATTGATAAACTAATTTTATATATATTCTTGATGTCCTTACTCTTACCTGCTGCACAATCTACATCTCTACATTTTATTTTTACAAAGTGGATTTCAAATTCTCAACCTCATTAATATTTGTAGGGCCTGAACTATACATTTTTACAGCATAAATACTTCATACAGAAGCACAATGGCACATTTTATTATTTTTTCTCAATCTAGAAATGCTTATACTTTCTGCTTTCATCCTCTTACATCCCTCCTGCACTGAAATGGTAAGGAAAATAAGTCTTTGCATGCTATAGGAATCCTTTTATACTACTATATATCAACACAACAGTGTATACTGTGTCATCATTTAAGAAAAAATTGCTTTTAAGAAGATTCATCTCAGGATCTTAACTCTCCTTTAACAATTAGGTCTCATTTTACCTTGACAGGGAAGCACCGTTTGGTCGATTGATGAAAAAATTACATCACAGGCATTAAAAAGAAAAAAAAAAAAAAGATGGGCTCAAATAACTCCCCACAGTGAGCTGACAGCAGAGGCAAAAAATTAAACCAATTACAGGAGCAAGGATTCAAGAAATCTGTTCGAGGCCTGCCTCTGCTCTCTCTCTCTCTGCAACAAGGAAATTCGTTTCCTTATTCCGTGCCTTTGTTGACATCTGTGGGATGAGAACATTCTCCTCCTTCAACCTTTGGCTCTCTCATCTCTTCAGAGAGCAAATTTTGAAGGCAGGATTGTGCCTCACAATGCATTTGGGCAGAGAATAAGGTGATTGTTGTCTCTGCTGCCTTGTTGTGGCTGTGGAGCAGCAGCCAGTTCGCAGCAGAGAAAAGCTTGGTTTAATTATTGGTGAAAAAAGATAAATTCCAACTTCTTTTGTGCAAAGAGGTTTTTTTTGAATTCCCTCTGGAAAATAAGTGAGATATTAGTGTTCCTGCTCTGGCAGGGGGATTGGACTAGATGATCTCGAGGTCCCTTCCAATCCCTGATATTCTGTGATTTTTTAATTAAGTTAGATATATGTATCTATTTAAAGATCTAGATTAAGTTTTAGGTTTTGTTGGAACTATATTTAAAAGTCACTGTAAGGCACATATTTTGTGTTCTGTAAAAGATGATGCAACAAGCTCTCAAAGTCTTACCATCAGTTTATAACTATCAAAACACAAGATAGTTCCTAAATTCTGTGCAAACGATGATACCCCCTTGAATTTACATGTCACACCCCTGAAAGATGTCTTATATCTGCCCTTCTCCATCAATTAAGAGTATGATTTTATTCAGTGATGAATGTAATGGCACATATTTATTGTATCAATAGAATTTGACAGGACAAAACTACATTTGCCTGATTGAGTTAGAAAGCTTGAGGTGAAAAACAAGAAAGAAGTTGAGGCCATCTTGCTTAACCATAGATAGTGGTTAATGTCTCCTTCTCTGGAGACATTCAAACCACACCTGGATGCCTTCCTGTTTTACCTGATCTGGGTGTTCCTGCTTCAGAAGGGAGATTGGACAAGATGATCCCTCCAAGTCCTTTCCAATCCCTGACATTCTGTGATTCCGTGTGTGAATTGATCAGGTCACACAGGAACATCCAGGTGGAATTTGAATGTCTCCAGAGAAGGAGACCCCACACCCTCTCTGGGCAGCCTGAGACCCTCACAAAGGGTCTCACCCTGACAAAGTTTCTTCTCACATTTCTGCAGAACCTCCTGTGTTCCAGCTTGTACCCATTTCCCCTTGTCCTATCACTGGATGTCAATGAGAAGATCCTGGCTCCATCCTCCTAACACTCACCCTTTCCATATTTATAAACATGACTGAGGTCACCCCTCAGTTCCTCTTCTCCAAGCTGAGGAGACCCAGCTCCCTCAGCTTTTCCTCAGAAGGGAGATGCTCCAATCCCCTCATCATCTCACAAGAAGCACCTTTAGCATATTACCTACAACACTATCTGTGAGAGGCCCATATTTGACTTTTCATTCCTAAATTCCACACATCTGAAGTATTTAAGATGACAATTCCTAACTCAAACAAAGGAACCCGAGGCATTTCAAAGCCAAGGCCACATTGGTGGAAGAGCAGAAGTTGGATCAGTTGCATATTGACCATAAAAAAAAAATGTTATGATTACACTAAACAACATAAAAGCATCTAATGGTGTAATCAACAGAGCAAGCAAAGAAGAAATAAGGTCTGCTCCAGACAGCTAATACCAACCACTCATGGTGGACGTGTCATTTAAGCCAAGAGCATCCAACAGTTGAAACACCCAGCTTCTGAGTAACCATCCTCACAGAGGCACCAGGGGAATTACTGCTGAACCCCGTGGCTGAGTGATACCAACTACAGAAAAATCCTTAATTTTCAAGACAGTAAAAGCCACTAAACCCTTAACTACCTCAAAAGATGGAGGTAGCAATGCCCACACAGTTTTGGAAAGGTCATTCTCAACAGCATCGCTTCAAATCTCTGCATTTGGAGCTCAAAGTTCAGCTCAGGACTGGTTTTGCTTTGGAAAACACCCATCTAAAGAGACTTTTTTAATATATATTTGTTGCTATGGTGCAGCAGCACAAAATATCACATTTGAGATGTAGCTTTGGATGTGGTGATCTCACATTTATTACCTTGAAGTAGTGGCCAAGAGAAAAAAAAAAAAAGTACTTACCAGCATTCAGGGCACAGATGCCACTTGGCTCCCAGCACCACCACATTAGGAAGCTCTTGTGAGACAACCTGGAGTATTTCCCCCCCTCCCACAAGCAGTTGATGGTGATTGATGAGTCTGTGTCTTCGTTGCTTTCTCTATGACCCTCAACACCAGGCAAAAAGCAATGGTTAAGGGAGGGTTTTTTTAAGATCTCAATTCCTCTAATAGAGACCCAGTACATTTTTGAGTTACATGGGTCAGAAAAGGCTGGTTTCATGATTTCTCCAGCTTATGAACTTCTGCCTTGACCTGGTTTTCTAAAAGAGAGCTATTAAAAGGAAGATTTATCTTGTAAAAGAAATATATTCATATTCCAACTGCATGTATGTGCAGCCCTGCCCAACTGATGCTTCTCTCCTCCACTACACCCAGTTGCCTCACCATGTTCCACAGGTGGTTTCAAGGATTTACATACAACACCCACACTCCACAAGGCATTTTCCTACCCCACAAGGCATTTTCCTTCCATTTTTGAGTAAGTCTGTTCCTTCCTACATCCCTTTCCCCACTGAAACAGTGCATAAAGTATTAAGTTAGGTTTTTTTCCCCCCACTGGGTACATACCAATGAAATGTCACACAGGCAGTATCATTTCCAGGCTGTTATGTGCCTACTTTGTTAACCAAACTATTTGGAATTCCTCAGGTTCTACATTCTCCAACTCTTACTTCACTTTGCTCCCTGCAGCTCAACTCTGTAACTCCCCATTCCATCCTCTCTCCATTCCTCTTCACTCCAAATAATCATTAAATCATCATTTCATCACTCCCAGCCCATTTTTGCCTTCACACATAATCGATTCAGATCATTCCTTGCTTCAGGACTTCACCACAAGCAGTCACTGCTTTGCTTCTAGGGTAACAACAAAATATTTTCCTTATTTGTGGGCTCATGCTTGTATTTTGTAATGTTATACTCTCTTGGCTGAGAAGAGAAACAACACACTCAGTGTAGTCTGGGACCCCAGAATGCTTGACAGTGTTCTTAACACCCAGTTTGCTCTCTCAGCCCAATAATCCCCCGGTTTAGGGATTTTACTTACTATTTCTTTGCTGGTCACTCTCAGAGAAACCTTTGTTTCCCATGTTTTGGTCCCAAACCATATCATAACTCATTTCTGAAAATAACTCCAAATTAAAAAAACCCACAACCCAAAAACTTAGGGGTCATCACTTCCCAAGCTGACATCAAAAATTCAACCTTTGTCCTATGTCATCCCACACTCTAAGTGCAAAAAAGCCAATTAAAATGGGAAGGAATATAAAATCTATCAGAAAAGAGGTTGGATTTACTGCAGTGAAGGCATTATTCACATTTAGCTCAAGGAGGTATTTTTGCCAAAGCTATCAAAAGCAGTTTGTATTATCAAAAAATCCATATCTAGCTCATGACAAACCATAAAGTGTTCTATACACAACTCATTTACTATGTCTACCTGGTAACAACTCAAGCTTCTGAGCTTTCTGCATGCACAGACCCAAACTTCCTCTTCATCACCACCTTCTTTGGAATGATGGGTGTCTTGGTGTCACCAAGTTTGTTTTCTTGGAGATAATAAAGTCCTCCCACTGGCCAGGCAGGCACTGATAACTTAGAACAGAAGAAACAGGGAGTAAACCACGTACCTAATCACCATCCTAAAATACTCACACATTAATCATTATCTTTAATAAAACCTCACTGGAGTTTTGCTCTGCTCATTTCTCTTTATTTCCAGTCAGGGAGATGCATTGTGTATAATCTGAAGGTGACAGATCAGATCTACATCCCTGCTTAGAAAAAAAAACAAAAAAACTCAGTGTCCATGTGGTTCTTCTAATGCTGCTTTCCTAAAAAGCTCATCTGTACAATCTCACATCCACCCCCCAACTCCAAAATCCTCAAGAGTAGGATATAAAATCTGATTACACGTTGGATTTCTCACCAACTGACATGCAGAAACCTGCAGTGGGTTTGTGGCCAGAATATTTCTAGCCTTGGAAACTCTTTTTTACCTTTCCACTTTTGTTGCTCCATAAACTGTGTCCCAAGTCTGAGACTTTGGAACTACAGGATGAAACTCTGTATGTGCTCCCTTCTACACTCAATTCTTCCCAAGCTTCTTTAGTTCTTAAAGGGGTTTATGCAGGATGTGGAAAGAAAAAAACAAAAACAAAAAGGCAGCACATGTTAAAACCCTTTCCTCTTAAAATAGTTAAGTGCTCTTCACTAATTATCAAGTCACTGAGATGAAGAAACCCACCTAACACAGCCTTCAGCTTTCACAGGCCAGCAAAAACACTACCTGGAGAGCTCAAGTCTCCCAGAAATTAAGGAATTCCCACTTTATCTTATTAGAAAAAAGACAAAAGGTTCAGAATTTTTCCATCAGAAACATCTAGAACTTGAGAATTCTTGCAACTTAATGGTTTGGTCTTAACAAACAGTAAACAAAGTGTTTGTTTTCCAAAAAAACCTATGGGTATTTATTGAACAGTTGTGACAAAACATAATGGGGTGCCATAAAACATGGAAAGTTTTTACAAAAGTTTACTCAAAGTTGCCTCCAGGACTGAACTAATTTAGCTACAGGCAGAAGAGAAAAAAACAGTTTGACTAACATTATAAGCAGGAAAGTAAGGAGAGATTAAAGACAGAATATATAAACAAATACATCTTGGTGAAAAACACCACCAGTGCAAAGATTGATCTTCTCACTTCTTTCAGTTTAGTCTTGTTAGAAGCAGGTGGCACCTCTTGTAGAGAAGCATCAAAAGAAGTCTAAGTAGACCTGAAACAGATACAGCAAGCAATATTGAGAGTAACCACAAGCAGGTAAAACATTCAACAGTCTATAAAAATCAGGGATGTGTAAAAAAACCACTCTCATTTGTATCAAGACACAAAAGGTCAGGATTTAGGGACAAAAAAAAGCTGATTTTGCCAAGTTTCCTTTATATAATATATCCCCCACTTTGATGAACCTCAGAGCAAACTGCACAGAAACACCAAGTGATTCAAATTAACATGCAAAAAGTTCATTCTAAAACAACTATTAGTCTCCTACAATAGTCTTAAATAGCTTATTTTTTAAAAATAAGCCAGAGATGAGTCATGCTGCTGCACCATTAATACACATGCATCATTCTTAGTGCCCCGAGGTTGGCATGAGCAACTTGTAAATGTCAGAAAAGCATACAAACCTTGTTAATGTTTTCAGAAATTCATTTAAAGATAGAAACAGGTCCAAAAAGATGCCTGTCTAAATGCATTGCAATTACGTTACAATTATTTTCCAAATACACAGATATGCTCTGTCTTTTCTCAGCTCATTACTGACTCAAACAATTTGCCCTTCTGGGATCAATTGTTTGCTAATAAATAATTGTTTGCAGTCACAAAATGATATTAAGGAGTATTCTTATTAGTTTTCCTTCTACAGCCTAATAAGATTCCAAACTAGCTGATTCCCAAGAGTCTAACCTTAACCTTGCTGTGTTTAACAGCCCAGGAAATGATGAACCATCTGTTTCAGAAAATAATGGAGGGCCAAGAGGAAATATTGTTTAATTGTAGATTAACCTCCTCATGCAGCAGAATGAAGCATCTACAGAATTAGCCACTCTAACTAGCAATGAAAAAATTACTGAAAGCAGCTCTTACTACTACAAGGCAAGTAACAGCAAATATTCTTTTATCACCTCTTTTTTACTTTCCCAAATACATGTAAAAGTACAAAATAAATCTGAATTATCACCTTTGGATTTATTTTTATTTTCACCTGAGGAAGCCCCAGAAATACTGAAATAGTTCTTGTTTTATTTTTCCAATCAAAAGTTATTTTAAAGACAAACAACTCCAAGTGAGAGACAGTGTATATTTATTCCTCTGGGACTTCCACCTCACATCTCCCCAGAAATACAACGGTGCTCTGAAGCAATATACAAGTCACTAAAGGTTTTAGAATCTTGAGGATTTAAAATCAAGCACTTTGATCATTCATGTGTCTATTTACACAGTCACTTAGATAGCAAATATTGGAAATAAAAAGAGTGTAAAATAGTTTGAGTACTACAAGAAAAAATACCAGCAGCAATTATAAACCCTGCAAATTTGAAAATAAAAACAACAGCTCACATGAGCATTATGAAGAGTAGAGCAATCCAGCACCATGATGGCAATTTTTCTGTGTAACATTTAAGCCAAAGCCAGTTTTAACAGAAATCTTTTACCTCCATCTATCAGCCTGACCCATTTTGACAGTAACAATGATAGAAAAGTGTGTTATCAGAGGGCTGCTGCAAACTCCCATACAGGGGAGCTGAGATTTCCCTTCCCCTGGCACAAACCTTCCTAGAAGAGGATCTGGATTCACTCCTGGCTGTGACAGCTGGGAGCACACTCAGTGTGTAAAGATTTCATTTCATTCCCAGCTTCAAACATCCAAACAGGGTAACATTTACTCCAATAAATTATTCTTGAATTCTTCCCTTAATTTTTGAAGCAATGAGCTAGCAGCAACTCCCTGGCTGTGTAGAATGGCAGCTATTCACAAAGGATAAGGGTTTGACATTCTTCTCCTCCTTAACAAGTAGGCACAATTTTATCCATCAGACGTCTATCAACCCACGGATATTGAAAGCTTGGGGCGAGCCAGATAAAAATCAAAACCAACCCTTACTGTCAAGCTGCATCAATAATGCTATTCATGAATCCAGGGAAATTAATAACTCTGGGGGGGGAAGAAGGCTGAGAAAAGCTCAGCTAGAGGTGAAGGGTACTCACTTAGGTTTGGTCTCTGCGTCTGTCACTTGGCGAATGTAGATACCATCTTCAGGATGTTCTGTGTCACCCATCTCATACATGTATGAAGAAGCTATGGCCAGGGTAGTCCCATCGTTGCTGAAGGCAAGTGAGGCTATACTGGTGGGGTACCGGTGGAACTGGCACAGCCTCTTTTTATTGAAAGGATCCCAAATGTTCACAAATCCATCAGAACCTCCTGAAAATTCAAGTCAGAAAAAGCATTCGTAAATTATAACGGGAGGATTAAGTTTGAAAAGGTACAGCAAAAATAAAATTTAAAAAAGGAAAAAAAAAAAAAAAAAGAGAAAGTTGCTGGAATTATTTATCCAGTAAAGATTTATCAGTAAAGAACCTAAGTATTTCCCAAAATCCATGTTATAGCAGTTAACTCTCACTGCACCAAATCATTTAAAAATTCAAGTTGGAAAAAGCGTTCATAAATTATAATGGGAGGGTTAAGTTTGAAAAGGCACAGCAAAAATAAAATTTAAAAAAAAGGGAAAAAAAAAAGAGAAAGTTGCTGGAATTATTTATCCAGACTTTAATTCAGTAATGAATCTAAGTATTTCCCAAAATCCATGTTAAAGAAGTTAATTCACTGCACATTTAAAAGCATTTAAAAACGCTGCTCATTGCAAGAAATATTATTTAAATGCTTCAAAGTACAGACATAAAGGTTGATCTGCTTAAATTAAAATTAACAAATGAAAAAAAATTAAAAATTGAGTCTTTACCTGTGGCAAAGGTGTTGTGGACATTATGGAAAGAAATGGCATTAACTGGATAAATGTGCTCAATGTTGTTCTCCTTCAGACGGTGACATTTGAAGGCATATTTCTTCTTCTGGATTTCTGGACTTGGGTCCAAATATTCCACAGCAACACGACCTTCAATTGAACTTAAAACATAACCCTAGAAAGAAATTTGGAGATGCACATCTTAGAAGCTTCCAGCTGGAACAGTTTCTCTTATACCCTTCTAAATTCAATGAAATGAGAATTAAACAGTTTTAAATTGTGTACAGCCAGAAACTGTTAGCACAGATCTATAAAATCTACTTCTACAAAATATAACAATAGTAAAGCAGAGAAAAAGCTGATTGAATTATTGTCATCCCAGCTTTAAGTTGACAGTAATGCTTTTAAATTATCCCTGCAGATCCAAACAGAAGTTGATTTGGGAAAAAAAAAAAAAAATTAATTGCCCACCTATCTCTCCCCCAGGGCATGAATATCTCAAATATTAGAGATACTCACACAACTATTTGGTTTCAGAATCACGTTAAAATTAGTTCAGAGCTTTGTACCCAGCAACTAACCACTCAAATTGAAATAGTTTTTTCAGTGAAACTTGAATGTAAGTGGTGTCCACTTATCCAGTTAATTACAGCCCTGACTCAGAGCAACCTGAGATGCTTATTATAACTTCAGAGTTATGCCCATAATAGATCTTTTCAGAAATAGGAGTGTAATGATATCTAGCCAGAGCAAGGTCCTTTAAAATCCATAATACAATACAATCTGGTAGATCAGCTTGTTTTACCCTAACTAGAGCTGAAAACAGACAAAGTGTCCATGTCAATTCAAGAACTAGCTACCAGGTTTTGCAATTCCTGTGTTAGCACTACATGCAAGAGAAAAATGCCCTCCAAATCAGCCTGAAAAAGCTATTCTTTGCTTAGTTTCAGAGAAAAACTGTGATTCTTCTCTATGTTAACCTGCATGGAAGAGCTGTATGATCACATCAGTATCATCTAAATTGCACAATTCTCCCCAGAAAATGGATCTTGGGTTCTTGAGTGCATGACACAGTCTGATAAAATATATATTTTTATATATATATATATATAANGGTGCAAACAAGACTCCTATATTTAATTTATATTTTTTTTATATATATATACACATTTCAATGGTATCTATAGATCTTTAATCCTGCCCCTGTTTGCAGGGTGTTGAAAAAACTAAAGCTAAAACACATAAAACCTGCTGCCAGTTCTAGTCTCCCTCTTTTCTATTGCAATTTGGGTCAGGTTTATTTTAGTTAATTAAACACAAGTACTGTGTTATATTAAAAAAGGAAACAAAACTGAAAAAAAAAAAAATCCACAAAACATATTAGGTTGCTAAATCAGTGGCAAACACTTCTGAGTTCTGTTATCCAAATGAGTTAACCTGGAAAATGAGGCAATGACAACAACATTTACACACTTTGCTCCCCAACTTTGATTATGAAACTTTGAAGTCCAGAAATTTTCATAAAATGAGAGAATGATGCAGAAAAGATTCAGCAGAGGTATAACTGCCATACCTGTTTGTTTGGAAAAGCCCTGATGCAGCGGGTCTGGTATTTCAGACTGGATTCTCTTCGCTGCTGAACGTAGCCCATGTTCCTTAAATCCCACACCAGCACTCTCCGACCTGCTGTCCCCACTATCAGCCTGTCTCCAGACACAGAGAGTGTGTAGACCTTTTAAGAAAATAAAAAAAAATAATAATCACCACAATATTTAAGACTTATCAGCCTGAATATATCTCTTGCTCGATGCAAAAGAAGTGTCAGCAATATGCAACAAGAGGCAACATCTACAATAAAGGCTACAGCTATTGTTACAGTCTTTAGCTGCAATTTATAACTCAAATTTGGGATAAAGAGGAGTGGTGTGCAGCTGGTCAGAAGTAAGAGATTGATGTCTATTTTGAAAGTTCACCCTGAATTATGTAACTTAACACAGTGTGGGGGGAGTGAATTAAAAAAAAAAAAATCAAGCTTAATATAGTACTATCACATCACTAGCAACTTCAAAATTAATTTTATTTATTGTGGAATGCTAAATTTCAAGCACACTTGTTAGTTGCCAGTGATATCTAAATCTTCTGCACACAGGATTTCTTCCTTTTGCTGGTATTACCCATGTTCTAAATGCTACCCCTGTGCAGAAGCATCTGGGTGTAATTCAAAAGGAAAATCGGCATTACTCAAGTTTTCTGCAAAAATTATTTCATGCATTGAATTTATAGTATATTTGAAGGCAAGAGGAAAGGAGATAGAAAAGGAATTGGGGGAAAAAAAATTGGGGTATTGGAATTCATCTTTGCTTGGGGTTATGCAGAGCTTGCATTCCCCATTATCAATTTATGATCCTACAGTTCAGTCCTACAATATCACGTCACGTATTCTTCTCAGTTCTCTCCATCTGGTAAACATGCGATTTTCTTTTAAACACAATAGTTCATGTTAATAAAAGGAAATAAATTGCCA
>VZTY01034197.1:49645-96439 GCA_013400935.1 Turnix velox | reverse complement strand
GAAAGTACACCCATGTTCATTACTATGCCAATGATTCTGTGCAGGGCTCTCTATTGGACCGAGTGCTCATGTAAGTTTCTGCCTGTGTTCCCCTTGCACTTGCATTATCGATCTGAAACTGAATACTGTAATTGCAGAGAGCCCTGTCTGAGGATTTTAGCCCTTATCCTGAACAGAGAGACTCAGTGGTGCCTTTGTGAAATGACAGGCTGATGGAAACATCTGTTGCCAAGGCAGGGGCATCCCAAAGGCATTTCATTCTAGCTGGAATGGCGTGACACTGCACAGTATCTCACTCGCAAGGGCATCCACTTCTGGCAGTGTTTCCCTTGCTAGCTGCTCTTATGCAAATCTCTTAATTGGTAAACCTTAATTTATATTCTCTAAACAATTTCTGTAAGGGAAAGCATGTGCAGGAATTTGGTGAAGGAGTTCAACGAAACTCCTTAGCACGTGAATATTCCCTGAATTACAAGGTCCTGTTATGCATATGCAGAATATCTGGCTTGCAAGTGTTAATATAATGAATAAAAATAATTATAAAGAAAAAAGATTGAAGAATTACATTATAATTCAGAAATAGAGCAAACTTTTGGCCTGCAAAGACAATATTCCTTGAAGTTTAATTTGCAATTTTAAAAATATTGTTCTTCAAATTCTGAGAAAAGGCACTAAAATCATAGCTTTTTGTAAATACCTTTCTATTGAAGGCATTAATTTTAGTGGAATCTGCCAACTCATTTTTATTTCATTATGGTCAACATAAGACAAGTTACCTTAGACTTCACATTTAATGGCTCTCTAAATAGTTTTCCTGTATTTACCTCCATTTGCTCATATTACTTTCATTACTTTGAGTGTTGTTCAAATGCTTTTTAACTTTAATTTAATTTGTATTATGCATCTGGCAAACTGCATGGCAAATAATTTTGTTTTGCTTCACCATAGTAATAAAAATTAATGCATTAAAATACGGTGGTTTAACTTCTGTTTCCTTGTCTTCTGAAATCCAAGGCTAGACTTACGCTTCCCTTTTCTTCACATGTGAGATTTTCTAGCATAGAATCATTAAATACCTTTGGGACTTTATTTTGTGACTTACGCTGTAGCCTCCTAGTATGAATTACAGAAAAATAAACAAACCCCACACTGGATCTTGTAATGTGCTAAGCTTTCAGTAAGACTGATTTCACCAGGCTGAAAAGGTTTATTTCATCTTGTGTCCTTGGGTATCTCCTTTTATTTAAATGACTTCCTGATTAAAACCAAAGTATTCCAAATGCTCTTTTTTTCCTAAAAGCTCACTTTTTATAACGTTTCTGTGGAAAGTAAAGCAGTGTAGGATTTTCTTTATCCTGCAAATCCTTTCTTTGAGTTACATACTTCTGCATTAGGTCCCAATTCAGAGCATTTGGAAATTGCTGAAGCAACTAATTTCAGTCCTTTGGTGTGAAAGTTATATAAAAAAATGTTTGTTTTGTGGTTGCAATCTCATGATAATTCACTTGGGCTACTTTCTATGCAGTAATAAATAGAATTTAATATCCTGATCACTTGCACTGTGGCAAACATATCTTTAAGATTCTTATTATCCACGTCTGAGCCACACAGGCAAATGCCACCTGCTGTTTACAGATACGCTATTGTTTGAATATGTCTAGAAAGCTTTTGAGTCATGCAGTCTTCTTCCACAACACAATAATATGGTTACTGGCAAAGAGCTATAATAAATATTAGAATAAAGGTCAGTAGCATATATCTTGATTAAATTATAGGTTGATTGATTCCAGGCTTTGAGGTCTCTGCTCTAAGCAGCATTTATTCTATTTTTGCCACAGATTATGCTTATTTTCCTTCCCTTTCTTTCCTTTAACAAAACAAAATGCCACCCTTCCTTTTATTCTCTGCCCTATATAAAAGAGCAGACTGCTTCAGACACTGGAGAGCTGTATAGAGATTTTACTTTGCAAATGGAGCGGCATGCTGGCAGCATAAAGGATGAAAGTCTTTGAAGAACTCTTTTGAGGACAGAGATCAGTCCACAATCTCCTCCAGGCTTCAATCTTATTCATAATTATTTCCAAGATTTTTTTCAAACACCAAGATAAATTCTAATTTTAATAAAGAGTCCCAGTGAGATGGTTATTTATTATATAGATTCACAACACAGCTATGGTTAATGCTCTTCTGATATCTCAGTATAACATAAAAAACCTATAAAATCTACTACCTTCGCATCACAGACTGAATTCTATGCAGGAGAATGGAAATATGCCACAAATACAGTTGCACCCTTACCAAAACTTCAACTCCTCTGAGCAGTAAATGGTCTCTGCAGACTGCAGATACAGCAAGCTTTTTGGAGCACTGCTGCTTGTATAATGCCTTTCCTGTGATCCAAAGATGTTAATCTCTAGCTCTGCCAAGCTGCAACTTGAGGAAAATAATAAATTGTATAAATGTTTTGAAGAGAAACTATAGCACTGTTATTATCTAGAGTAATACCATATTTTACATGCTATTGAGAATGGTTTATAGAAAGATGTAGTTTCAGAACAGCAAATATTTATTATTGTATTTAACACATCTGTATGAATGTTGCTATATAAATATACTAGCCTTTGGATCTTAAAAAGAAATCTGATACTGATGTATATATGTAGGAATGATTACTGTTGTTCTGGTACAGGTTAGTTGTCATTAATCTAAATATAGATTTGAACTAGACTCCATGTTAAACTTGCCTCCTAACACTATGGTGTAGGAAAACTGTGTTTTGACATTCTTTACTATACTAAATTGTGCTAAGCAGTGGGTAGATCCCATCTCACCACTAAATTCTGTTGCATTTACTAAGAGACTGGATATCTAAGCTGCAGATTTGGTCTCTTGTGAGATTTAACCCTTCAAAAGGTTGTCTTTTTTTTTTTTTTTCCAGTGTGAGAATACCTGTTTACAGAAAGAGAAGTAATAGTAAACTTCAAAATGTTTTGAGAAAGTCTAGCTTTAATCCTTTGTACTTGTTGGGGGATTTTGCTGCTGCTCCATTTTAAGTATTGAAGTAGTACTACCACTGCTCAATTTCAAGATAAAACTACAGAATAATTCCTTATTTCAGAAAGTTAATCACAGACAGATTAAAAAGAGAGAAGACTATCTGTTTAGTTTGTTGTTACAAAACCATGAAAGAAGAATTACTGTATACAAAGGAAATGAAGGAAGATGAAGGCAGAATAGTAGTGGTGCCAAATTGTCCTTTGCATATACATCCCTAATTGACTATACATATAAATGGTTGTTTGTCTAAAATAAGACAAAATCTGGCAGTAAGGTCTACTGAACAAACAATTGTTTAACTAACTTTTATAGCTCATTTATTTTATACTAATACTGGTTTTTAATGGTAACTTCATCCAGGAACATATGAACAGAGAAGCCATTCTTAAAGCTGGAGCAGATTGTGCTGTGACAGCTGTGTATGAATAAGCAGATTTCTATGTAAAAGCATCGGAAACAAGCAACGAGAAGCAAGAATTTTAAAAGTGGCAATGTTTAGCTGTGACCCTGTATAAATTTGCCAGTTTTGTGCCAGGCTTAAAGCACCTTAAGGTTTGAGTTGTGCATCCGCACCTTTTGAAAGTAAGTCATGGTGGGTTCCCTACAATCTAATTATTACATACAGACAATGCAGAATATCCCAAAATATAGTATTTTAGAAAAAGATATGGCTTCTGAATGAACATCGGGGAGGTTATTTAGATACAAATAAATAATATGGCCGTGAACACGTGTCACAACATGAAGTGGTGGGACAAGGGAGGACAGATGTCAACTCTGGCATTGCTTCTCTCAGTAAGATAAATTATCTTTTTAAAATTAATGAACAATACAAGGAAATGGTTTATTTAATATTTACTTAGTATTTTAGGTTTATTACTAAGTATTTAAACACTCAGTAACTGAACTTTTCAACAGCAGTGTTCTTTCCCCCTGTTCTACCATGTTCCACAGAATCTGGTAAACTCCTCATTTTTTTAAGATTAAAAATACAGATGTCTCCTTGTAGACGTGGAACTAATTAGATAATCTACCAAACTCTCCGTAATGCAACTTTACTGAACCATCAGTCAAAAATATTCTGAATTTTAGGATCTTGCTAACCTTTCAGTTGTTCAAGGAATCTGCAGATGACACTCCCAGAGAAAGTGCCCTTGGGATACAGGAGTAGAAAAGAGCTGTCAGCTGGTGTTTTCTTACAGAACAAGAGCTTTCTATTTCCTTGTGTAAGAAATCGGGCAAGGAAGGAAGGAGATCAGCATTACTGTGTGAGGATGTCCTGGTCAATGTAAAGTGTAAGAAGAAAATGCACAGGCGGTGGAATCATTGACATGTTCCTTAGAAGAGTACAGGAACACTGCATGGATATGTGAGTCACACCATGGAAGCTATTTAGCCAGGAATGTGAAGAGCAATAAGAAGGGCTTATTCAGGTGCCCTAGTCAGAATGGAAGATTAAAGAAAATACACTTCCACTTGAAAAAATAAAGAACAACTTGCAGGAAGAAGGCTGAGGTACTAATTTTTTTTGGCCTCATTTTACAATGGCAGTAATTCTTCTTACATCTCTCAATGCCTTGAACCTCAAGGCAAAGACTGAGTGGACAAAATTCGCCCCGTCTGTCCTGGATTAGGTCCTAAAGGCCCCTCCAAATGACAGATGGCCCTTCCTCTTCTCTCAAAAGAGAGGAGAGGAAGGAATGAAGAGATTTATGAGTTTAGAAAAATTTTAAACTAATAGATAATAAAATAATGAATAAAATGAAAAGGAAAAAGTTCAAAAGGTATACTATGTGTACAAAACTGTATCAAGCTCCCAGGATGAGGATTGGGTCTGCAGCAGACAGGGAAAGTCCCAGACTGGGGTTAATTCACTCAAGAGCTGGATGCTGGATCTGGAGTCAGGAGAGCTCAAATTGGGGCCAAAGGCAGATGAACAGACAGACTTCCTAGATATTGGCTATTGAAGAAAGAGCGAAGAAAGGAGGGCTGACCCATGGATCCCTCAGCTTTTATACTGAGCCTGGGGCAGATGGGATGGAATACTGTTGGTCAGTTTTGCGCACCTGCCCTTTCCACCCTTCCTTGCAGGTGGGTCTCCTCTACATCTTTCCACTTTCACCCCCTGGTGGGGCAAATGATGGATTTTCTGGCCTTGATCACCACTGTGAATAATGAAAATAACAGCCTCTTGCATGCCATTCCCTGGTATAATCAGGTCTTATCAGTCTGGGAGCAAACAGTTTCTGTGAAATGTGCAGTTAATTTCAGAGTTTATTCAGACAGAAGAGGTCTAGCTGAAAAGTGGATTTACAAACTAGAAAAAATTGCTCTATTTACCTCAAACCAGGACACAGTCATAAGAGAAAATAAGTTCTGAGAAACTCAAACATATGCAATCTATGGTTCACAATGAGATGCATCCACAGGTCCTGGGAAAGTTGATATATATAGTTGCTAAGCCACCATTCATCATCTTCAAAAAAGGTATAGTAGTCAGTTGAAGTCCACAGTGGCTGGAGAAAAGGGGATATCACACCCATTTAAAAAAAAGGTAAAAAGAGTCACTCTGGAAATTGTCTACTCGTCAACCTCACTGGCACAGTCCAGTCATACAAGGAACAGGTCCTTCTGAAAATTGTGTTGAAGTACATGGACCCATATGGTTCCACATGAAATCATGTGTGGTGATTAGAGATAGGCAATTTGGCTAGAGTAAGGGCAAGTTATGCAAAACTAGTCCAGTGGCCTTTAGTAGTGGAATAACCACACCAGTGGACAAGGGAAGAGCTGCTGATATATCTACCTGGACTTCTCTAAGGTTCAGATCTTTACTACAGTCCCCACCTCTTGTTCTTCCTTCTAGATTAGAGAGATGCAGATTTGATGGATGACTATTAAATGGATAAGGAATTGGCTGGATGATTGCTTCAAAAAAATGAGTGTCTCTGTGGTCAACTGGAAATCAATAGTGTTCCTCAATGGTCTGAACTGGGACAAATGTAATTTATCTGGGAGATTAACTGGTTGACAGAAGCCCTGCAGAGAAAGACTTGGGGTTACTGGCAGATGAAAAATTGTATATTAGCCATCAGGACACGCTTGCAGCCCAAAAACCCAGACATATCCTGGGCTACACTAAAAGAAGTGTGACCAGCAGACTGACCAAGGTGATTCTGCGTCTCTGCTTGGCTCTCATGGAATGCTGTGTCCAGCTCTGGAGCCCTCAGCATGAGAAAGATGTCAGCTTATTGGATTGAGTACAGAGGAAGGTCACAAGGATGATCAGAAGGCTGGAGCACCTCATCTATGAGGACAGGCTGAGAGTTCTGCAGAGATCTTATGGTACCCTTTCAGTACTTTAAGGGGGCTTACAAGAAAGGCAGAGAAAGGCTTTTTTACCAAGGCATGTAATGACACAACAAAGGAATACTGTTTTAAAGTAAGAGTTTATTTATATTTGACATAAGGAAGAAATTTTTCATTGTGAGGGTGGTGAGACACTGGAACAGGTTGCTCAGAGAAGTTGTGGAATTGTTCAGGGTCAAGTTAGACAGGTCTTTGAGCAAGCTGATCTTGTAAAAGTCACGTATAGTGAGGAGGGGCTGGGGGGAAGAATGGACTAAACAATCTTTGAACATTCCTTCCACTCCCAACCATTCTATGATTCTGTGATTTCATGATTCTATCATTAAATTATTTTTAATCTTGATTACATAATTTTCTGTGTTCCTCATTAAACCAGAATTTAATTATCCCTTAGAGAGCTCAGGAGTCACTAGGAGTCATTTTATAAAGCAGATGTTTCAAACTATCCCTTTTCCTGATCCTTTCCCCTTTTTTTCCTCCACCCTTTTTCTGGATGAAGGAGGCAGAATCCCTCTAATGTGATACGTTAGAGAATGTTATGCAGTTGTTCTTTCTTAAAATGAGTGCAACAAGTTGAGACATCCACTTTCATTTTTATATCTAATGAAGAAACCCATCCGTTGCTTATGGTCCCTAATGAAAGATACCTAACCATTTTTTCAGACAGATTTACTCCATCCTCTCTATACAGAACTTTAGAAATACATTTAATCCTTAAATTGGGAATGTGTATTTCCCTTTATTTTAATTTTCTGGTTCAGTTTTTTCATATCTGATGGATACTTGCTTGCCAGAATCTTCCTCCTGTAAGGACCTCCAGCTAGATTAAGACAAAGGCAGGAAAAAGCACTGAGATCTGTCAGATCGCCTTTAGCTTAATAACTTTACAGAGGTCCTTGCCCTTCAAGTGAACAATGATCATCTACAGATTATGATAGCAAGACACGATGAGTGAATTTGGAGTGTTAGGAATGTGACTCCAACAGCAGATTACTCAAACCATTTTTTTCTCTCTCTTACATTCAGAAAGCTGAGCAAGGTATGTGAGCCCCACGTATGATGTACTTATGTCTGTAATTACAGAACTCAGATTTCCAAAAACAGAATCCTTTCTCCTGATCCCACCAAAGCCACTCTGTCACTCCCCCTCTTCAAAGGCACAGGGGAAGAAAATATAATGGGAGGTTCATAGGTAGAGATAAGGACAGGGAGATTCCTCAGCAGTGCAGTTACCATCATGAGCGAAACAGACGTTACTAGAGGGAAATTAATTTAATGTATTACTAATCTAATCAGGATAGAGCAGTGAAAAAAAAACCCTAGATCTTCAAACATCTTCCTTCCAGGTCCTCCTTTCTTTCCAAGCTCAACCTCACTCCTGATTTCTCTACTTCCTACCTCAGTGACACAAGGGAATAGCTGTTTCATCCCACATTGCTTTTGACTCTCCTTCCGCCTCATATGGAGGACTCCTTACACCCTGCCCAGACCCATGGGGTCCTTCCTTATGGTAGATTGTCTCTTATTAACTTCTCCAATACAAGTCCTTCCCATGACTACAGTGTGAGTCCTTGCCACAGGGGGCAGTTCTTTAGGAACAGATGGCTCCAAAGTGTGTGTCTCATCAGGCAAGCCTGCACCAGTATGGGCTTCCCACAGGGTCAAAACCTCCTTCAGGTGCATCCAGCTGCTTCACTGTGGGGTCCTCCAGAGTTTCAGGTGGATATCTGCTCAACAATTAACCTCTGTTCATTACAGGGGGACAGCCTGCCTCACCATTGTCTTCACCATGGGCTGCAGGGAAATTTCTACCCTGACAGCCGGAGCAATTCCACCCCCTCTTTCTTCACAAATCCTTGTTGTTTGCACAGTTAGAACTCTTACTCGTTCCTCTCTTCTCACTTATGATAGTTTTGTGTGGTCCTTTTTTTCTTATTTCTTCTTAAATATGTTCAAGGAGGAGCCACAGTTGTGCAAGTATAGTTAGACTGCTGATGACAGGCTCTAATTGCCTGAGCAGTGAGAACAACTAACAGCAATTCTTGTAGCTTCGTCTTTTTTTTCAAAGGTCAGTGAGAAGTACTTGTCACAGTCTTATTAAATCTCTTTCATGTTATGAGCTATTTTAGGAAGAACATCTGTGCTTCTTCCACAGCCATCCAAGTGTTGTTTTGCCAATTGTGTAGTGTTATTATTGAGGTAATGGAAAGAGTGCAGGGGGGGTGGGTTAGCCATGCTTCTGGCATGATGTGTATGTTGAAGCGACAGTGACAGATGCTCAATCACCCAGGAGAACAGCAGAGGAAGCAGATACCCTGGTTTAGGCTCACTACCGCTAAATTAATGACAAATGTTCCCTTTAACTTCTGTCCAGATAACAGAGAGCATCTCCCATCAGAGGAGAAGAGAGAATGAGACTGACAATTTATTGGTTGACAAAGAAGCTAAACTGCTTTAGGGAACTATTAATAATAAAAATAATTGGATATATGCAGTGTATTACAAAGCATCCTGAGCTCCTGGAATGGCAGCCACATCATCATCAAGTCCCTGACTGGACTCAGCAACTTGGATGGGAACTGGATTCTGGATTTGGATTTGGGAGTGCATGATCAGGATTAAAGGCAGATGAACAGAGTCCTTCATGCAAACTAATAATTGAAGAAAGAGGTTGACTAATTTGATAATAACTCAGCTTTATGCTCAGCATGATGCAGATGTTGGTCAGTTTGGGATCACCTTCTCTGTCTGCTCCTATCCACATCTATGACCATTCTGTTTTTTCACTTCTGACCCTTCACCTTGGTTAGCTGACCTAGGTTGTTATAGTAATAAGCTTCTTTGTGTTTGAGTAATACTGTAGTAATAATCTTCACACAGTTTCTCTTGGGAAGTTGTTTTACCACTGAACACAGAAGTAGAACCACAGCAGAAAGTTGTGTCATGACCTTCTATATCATAAATGCTCCTATATTGACTCAATTTAAGAAAAATTAAAAGAAAAGAAAAAAATGAAAAAAGTTACACTATGCTTTCAAGACAATTTCCATCTCTGTATTCTGAAAGATGGATCCTCAGCCCTGACCCTGATTTACAGATTTTGGAGAACTGAAAGGCCCAAGATGTTTGCCTTTATTTTCTCCTTTCTTTGTAGATTGAATTTCCTATTGAGCATTTTACTATAGATTTTTTAGGACAACTAAATATTTCCTCTCATTATATACAAATCCCAGGAGGCTAACCCAAATCCACTAAATGAAGTGCTGCACTTAACTGATAAGTCTTGTCCTAAGTCAGTAAAATACTGGATTTGTACAAGTTATTTTCAGTCAGTTTTCCTTTACTTGAACTCTACTACAAACTGCAGATACAATCACAGCTTAATGGAATTAAATATTTATTCTATTACAGCACAGTTCCTAATAGTGGATGGCAGTGACAAAATAGTAACACAGTTAAGTCTTTTTGTGAAATGTATACTGTAGATCACAAAATGAAGTAGCTACATTTCCATTCAAGTCTGCTAACAGCAATGGGTGAGATTGCATAATTCAGGCAACCTACCAATAATCTCTTAATTTTAACCATAGGGGAGAGGGTGGTGGGAAACAGCAGAGTAGGATGTTATTCTATTTGTAATGGTGAATTACTGTGGCTATTAGTAAGACCCCTGCGTGTAAAATAAAAGTGTTGCAAGAATGTACAGGATTCATTGAATAACAAAGCAAATACTCACTTCCAGAAGCAGCATTCCTACTGATAAAATTGCTGATTGATTTAGGAACAAAATCCCAATCCAAACAAGCCAAAAATAAATGAAACACTATAAAACCAGAGACATTCTGTAGCATATTGTCAAATACTCTCAATATATACTTGAAGATTTCTGAGCTCTCCCTAATGGGTGCCTATTTATTTTTTCACTATGCTTCTGAAAGAGAATTCCTGAAAAGCTTGTGTGTAGGTTATCTGTTTTATTGTAATTGATTTTACTTAAAGTGAAATAAGTATCTCTTTTCACACATTGCAAAGATTTGAATTAAGCCCAGTCTCACTCCCAGAAAACACTGTAGCATTACACTTGACATATTAGGAATCCAGACTTGTTTTTGCCCGCAAGCACTCCATGGTAAAGACTCTGAAACAGAATTTTTTGCAAAAACATAAATGCTCCTATATTGACTCAACACTCTGAATGCAAAGGAAAAGTCACTTCCAAGTCTTTGTATCCTAGACTGTACTAATACTGCTTGTACTGGCTCTTATTTATTTTTCACAATAAATTTTGTTCACAATTCCTTTTATAAAATTAAAAGTAATTAGAAAAGGAACCCATTTCAATCGCATTGCTGTTTCTTGGAACAATGTAAACATTATCTTGTTAAAGAGAAGTGGAGTGATCCATGGCCAGGTCCTTTCATGTAAGTTAATTTGAAAATTCTTGCAATAAAATAACATTAGTAGACCAATGAATATACAGGATAAATTGATAGGTTTCCCTAAAGCTTGGAACGATCTGAGGCATGGCTAAAGCAGCTCAGGCTATGTTAGTGAATTATCCACAAGGTCAGCTTTCCCCAGCTGAAACTGCCTTGAAAGAATACATCACTGGGACAAGGAGGTTCACTATCACAGGCTTTGGATCAAACTTGTAAGGTTAGAAACATATGTAAAATACCCTCATTCAGTTTTTGCTGTGTCACCACAACTAAAACTCATGCTGGAGATTAAATTCCAGAATTCTACTTTAAATTTCTGTGTGAATCTATGTGGTTATACTGGTGCCTCTTGATGAATTTAAATTACAATTTTTACTTCTTCTGGAAAGCAGCTAGACAGATTTCAAGCATCCCTCTCATATCGCGGGATGAAGGCAGCCAGCAAAAAGAAAATCTGTTCAGGTTCCAAAAGCATTTTTAAGCTATATTCTTTCTACATACACATCTGTAAGTACAAGCTGTTTTACACAAAGCAGTATAAAGACAACAAAATTATTAATATGAACAATAATTCCATGGTTAAATCTTAATGTCTTGGTTGTGAAAACTTTATTCATGTAAAATCAGGGATTTAACGTGCTCAGCAAGCCACCTATTCTATTGCACTGCCTCAGAGCCCTGTCACTATACCTGAAATTTTTTTTTTCATCTAGATGCTTCTGAAGATCATAACCAGGATGTTTTCAGAAATTAATAGTGCTCAGGCAGCATGCTTGTATATTTTGAATTTCACTAACATTTACAGCTGAAGAGAATTGAAGTGATTTTGAATAATACGAGACAAAAGCTGGCATAAATCTACTGCTCTTAGCAGAAGCTCATCACAGTCAACTAGAGGATGCTTTGACCTGATAGAGAAAGAAAAGGAAATAGAAAATTGAGTGCTTGCAAGCAGCTGCTGGCAGAGGCCCAGACAAATAGAAATATAATTTTCAGTTCATTATGATGGCTTCTCTTAACTGAAAGGAAAAGAGGAAACAGCTAATAATTCCTACAGTACAGCAGAACAGCTGTGTCCAGATTACCTGCTGCCTTATGGTGCAACCCAAGGTTTCCCTGTGATCACCTAGGCTGGAAACCGGTCTTCAGTGCCATGGTTTCCAGTGGCAGATCCTTCTATATCAAAATGAGAACAATGCATGGGAAACTGTACGCAAACACAAGTTTCCAGATAAAAAAACAGGGCACAATTCCAGGTTGCTTAATGCACAACTTGCTGTAGAAAGAAATTATGAGTTTATTTAAGAAGTTTAATTATGTGATGAATTCCTTAGCCTAAAAAGAGGCAAAATTTATACAGTTGCCATGTGGCAATTGTTGACAGGGAGAGAAATGGACTAGGATTTCTAGTTCTCTTAGGTCCTTAAACTGTGGATGTTTCTGCTTTTGGGCCTCTGCCAGTATCTCACAAACAAATAGATCCATTAATCAAGGCTATGTGAGGCCTTTCTGGATGAATATATTTTCATCCAGCACAGTTCAACTTTTGTAGAGTTTTGTGATTTTTTCACAGTGGTTGTGCTTGTACTACATCTATTAAAGAGCTTCCACGTTTATTTTTGAAAGCCCATGTTTATCTAGTGTAATCTACATCTAACAACTATCACAATACGAAAACAGCAAATCTTCCAAAAATAGATGATTTTGGAAAAAAGCCCTTTTGGTAAGTTATCATGAGAATAATACCACAACTAATTATACAAAATTGTATATAATCTAATTAATATTTTTGGTTGACAGTATACCAACAAACAATATTAAAACATGTTGTCTGAATTTGTTTACTAATGATCCAGAGGGTAAGGATACTGTGTTTATCTTTGATGCCTGATGTAGTCGAATCCTGCTCCTGATCCAACCATATAGGTGACAGTTAAAATGTGTGGTATCCTTTTGAGCAAAAGGCATATAGCTGAAATCTAAGTGTTCTGACTGTGCAACCACCAACAGTGATTTTTCCTTAATGAAAAATCTTTCTGGGAAACATGGTTTTACTGGAAATACAATACTCATCTGTACTTACTCACATGGACAAAGCATACAGCAGTGTTCTTAATTCATAGCAGAACAGTGGGTTGTATGTCCCTGGAGTCCATGCACTCTACTTGAAATACACAGTACCTCTGGCAAATTCACAAATTCATAACTACTGTTTTGTAGTGGTCTAACCTGTGTCTACAAGGCTAAGAAAAATACAATGCAGTCTTAGAAAATATTTTCCTTTCTCAGTGATTCTTAATCACTATCCATGCTAAAATGCATGGATAGTGATTAAGTCTTGGAGAATATTTTGAAAAATTTAGAAAATTCAGAGTTTTTAGCATCACCCAAAATGTCCCATATTCATACTGGTGGCAGCATAGTGCTTGAACAAATTTGGTTCTTCTTCCATAGCTAAAACTGAGGTTTAAATGGCTTATGAAGAAAGCCAGGTTTTTCAGAGAAAGCTCTTTTCAAAGCTGTATTCTCCTATCTACCTCTTTGAGTGCTCATAGCTTGTTTTGAGGCATCCTGCCTCAAATCCATGACATTTTGCCATTGTTGTTTATAACAATGATGTGTTTTATTGCCTATGTACTATAACAGCACATGATTACCTGCTCAGGAGAATACAACAGGTTAGGAACAGCAGCACTGCTGTTGATCTGCTTGTAGATATGAGTGCTGTATGTGTCCTGTGAATGTAAGGCAGAAGACAACAAGAGAGTGCATTTATCATTAACACTGGTACAGTAATGTGAGTCTTGATGCTTTGGAACCTTGTAGCACAATTCAACAAATATTCTGCTAACACCAATCTAAAGGCCAATAATCACAAAGTTATGTGCCTTGGAATACACAAATTCCCAGCAGATTTACTTATTTAGGATTTTGATTCATTTAATAGATTAGGCAGTAGTACAGCAATTCTAACTTACTACATGAGGGTCTCTAAATAAAATAAGTAATTATTTATATTTTGTGTTTGTTTAAGAGCCTTTTGTAGTGGGAACATAACTTTAGTAATCTAGAAAAGTGGTTTGTGTAACAACCATTTCTTAAGTAATTATGTCTCTGGTGTATTCCTGGCATGCTTACGCATCAAAAGTGACTGCACATCATAAAAATCTGTGATGGCCTCTCGGTCTCTGTGACTGAGAGCTAAATTTTGCCACTGAAACTGTCCTGGTGCTGAAAAGCAGTTTAATTGCTTGCTTTAACAGTCAAATAGATTTTCTCTTGGAGGGGCATAGCTCATGACAGCAACCAAGCTAGAGCTTGTGGCCAAAATGAGAAAGTATGCCCTCAAGAGCATTGCAGATGTCTCTCCACTGACCAGTCAGGCATCCTTCTTCCTTTTGGAAACTGTCAGTGAGACTCATACTGGTGCATTACTTCTGGGAATTAGGCTTAACCTCATGCTGTTATGAACAAAGCACAGATCATTCAAAAGGGAGGGAAGGAGGTGAAGAAAGAGACACAAAGCATGAAGAGTAGTAACACCCAAGAGAGGCAAAAATTTTATAAAAGGAATGGGAAATAAATAGGAAAGCTTATGGAATAGTGATGAAAGGGAGAATACAGTGCCAACTACTGGTCCTGTCATCAGGTTTTTTTTAAGGTTGTGGAACACACATTTCCACACAGAAATGTAAAGATGGAGCACAGTGTCTCTGCTGTGGCTTGACTGTAGTGCAGAGCTGTGTCACTCCACTGGGAGGCTGAAGAAAAGATTGTATCATTAATGATCCATGCTTGTCCATATTCTGGGGAGATATGGCCTGGGTGGTGAGCCTCCCCAGTCAGTAGGGATAGGGCCAGGGCCCCTCTCTGACCTCTGCCTGGTTCAGACTCTGGGGATTCTGACTTAAGCACAGCTTCTAGGAGGTGGGAGCAATGGTCTAGGGAGACAACATCTGTACTTTTTTCCCTTTCTATTTCCCTCCCCCTTATCTATTCCTATAATCAAATAAACTACCTAAGACAAGAAAGTATTCTAAATGCCTTTCTTTGAAGTGCAAGGGATTTGTGCAAGCTGGTTCGTTCATCTTTTGGATTCTGGATGTGATGATGTCAGGATATTGAGAATATTGCAGGACAAAGGTTATCCTGTGATGGACATAGGTAATGGGGCAAACAAGATTTTCTGTGGAAGGAATTCAGTTAGTCTACATCTTGTTGAATCTGTGTGTGCATGTGTGTTTATGAATACATTCTACTTAAAGGAAAAACTTAAAAAGAAATCATTCTGTTGTGTCAATCATTTCAGAATTGATGAATTCTCAAAAAAATCTGACTTGTGTATGCATCCAGGTATTGCAAGTAAAATATACATTCAGAGAACTAATTATATTCTTGTGTGCAGATGCAGCATTAATCCTAAAAATACTTAGATGTCTGATGAAGTATGGCAATAGTGGATTTCACAGTCTTGGAAATGGCATTACTTTGCTAAATGACTTCTTTCAAGTCTGTGGGGATAGAGAGCAGATTTGTTAAGCTTTGCAGATGAGGATTGACCTTGAGAGAAAGATATGATGGTACTTGTTGGAAGAAAGCCATGGGAGCAGTGAACAATACTGTGAACAAGATCTAACAGAAACAAGAAGATAGACACCTGGTATTTGTGTAGATAGTGATTATGTTTAGTCAGTAGGTTTTAGGATGGGAAGTAACAGATAAAACAACATTGCTAGGGTGGAAAATTGCTGCTTGCTAACAAAATGCTGTGTAAACCGCAATAAAGGGGCTTCGATCATCACTCTGAGTCTGTGGCTTGAGTCTGGGCCACACAAGTGTACTCAAAAGCTTCATAAACTGCCTTAAAACCCCAGACTTCCTGGTCGAACAGCATATCTAGCTGTCTTCCATATTAAACCACTTTTGCTCAACCAATATGAAGCATATACTGGTGAGCACCACTTATGTTTTATATGACCCATCTGAATTGTTTGGGGCAGACAAAGCTTTTGTAGAAAGAAAGCAGAGGAAGAGGACTTATATTTGAGTACAAGCTGACTTGTGCTAAAAAAATTATTTGACAGCTTTATCCTTTAGCAGCCCATGGGAGCTGGAGGCATCTTTAATTCTTCTTTTTTTTCTTTCAGTTGCAGTCCATTGTATGTTAGAGCACTAACTGCTCAGCATTCAGAGAGTATCAGTAATCTGTTGCTTTAAACCAAGGAGGTAAAATTAAATCTCATGCTGAAAGATACAGAAAAACTAAGGATATAAGAAGTCTGATGGTCTTCTGAAGGTCATACAGCTTCTAGCACTATTGGTAGCCACAATTCCTGTAGCTCTGAAATCACATAATAGTGTCTTAGTCCCAGAGTCAATACCGCCTGCTGTTGCTGTCATGATGTGCTGCTTTGCTTATAAAATTTCATGGCAGACAATTCCAGTATTTTTATTTTCTAGTCTTATATTTATGCTTGTCTTGTCCTATCCAATTCTGTTATTCCTTAAAATTACAACTGTGGATGAAGCTGACAAAATAACCTCCATTTTCATAATAGTAACAAGAAAATCTTGCCTTGTTTGCAAAATTAAAGTCAATAGAAAATTCCACTGATAGGAATTAATGAGACAATCAGCTTCCATTGTGAGAAAGATATAAGAAAAATACAGCTGGACATTATGCTAGTTACAGATGCAATGTGCATGATACTTGTTTAGTTTAGTTTTCTGAATCTGTTTTCCAGTTCATCTTTCCATTTTCATGAATTTATACTTTATAATCTACCTTCATTTTTTTTCTGTTTAATTTAGGAAATACTGCTTTATTCCCCACCTGTTTGTCTTTATAGCAAATATCAGCATTTTGCACTGCTTCCAGATCACATGGGCATGCTTCCACATACCATCTCCTACAATTCTGTATCCAGAAATTGTAAGGTTTGTGTGGGATCCAGATGAAATTTCAGTATTTTCCTCTTCCCCAAGCATTAAATAAAGATAATAGCTTGAAATATATAAAAAACACTTCACAAAGGATCATTATATGGATTTATTGTAGCATAAACAATTTTTTTTCTATACATTGTTTCAGTTACTGAAAAGAACAGAGCAAGATAACAGTGTGAAGCCTTTTGTTACAGGTCAAAATTATTTTATAATAGTGAGCCTCATAGATTTTTTGCTAGCCAATTCTTTCCATTTTATTTACTGCTACAATGGTAATGGTAGGAATAAGTATGTGCATAAGAATTAATGTTCACCGCATTGCTTTGACAATGTAGTCTCTTGTTTACGGTTGACATTGTATAATGCTCATTAGTCAGTGTCAGGAGCAGTATGTGTGGTGGCAGCATCTTCAGGAACCTGGAATAAGAGCCTTGAAAGTTTTTACAGTACTTTTTCCTCAATTCTGTTTGTACATGTCTGTTTTCTTCCTCTATAGCGCTTGTATGAACTGAACAGTTTCAGTTTAAATGCAAATTTCTATAGAAGTAACAGAGACAGGTTTGAGCAGAACTGGTAAGTATGGAAAGTATGGGGGAAGTATGGAACTTTTTCAGCTTCTGCACAGTAATGTCTGTCTGGAAGATTTACCAAATACAAGAAATGCTTAAATTTGGAAGATATATCTATGGCTGTCATATAGGCTTTGTACACTATATCTGCTTGCCTTGCCTTCAAACTATTTCCATTGCTATCTGCAATGTTGAATTACTTCTTTTTCAGGTAGGAGAGGAAACATGATGGCTGATACATGCATCAAGCGATGCATCAATCACCAGAAAAAAATAGCTTATAATACTGATGTTTAAATAATTACCACTAAACATATGCATTAATTCCTCGTGGCAATAAATGAAATGCATTGACCCATCTCCCATTAGTATTCCTCATTCTTCCCTCATTTGGTCTTGTTCACAATCTGAATTGCTGCAGTTTAGGGTTGGGGAGAGAGAGCATCAAGATAAGACTGGAAGTTAGAAAAGTAATTTCTTGTAAAATGTCTTTATACCATATACTAAATGAATCAGAACTCATCCTGTTTTGAAGCTGAAACATAAGCAGAGACTCTGTATGGCCAAGATGCCATTTAGCTTGACATTTCTAGTTCTGTCTGAAGTTGGCATTCATTTGTGACATGACAGCCTGATTGCATTGGTGTGAGTTAATCAAGAGGAAGGGCAATTATAAAAAAAAGGGAAGAGGAGATTGCAGGCAGTTAGAATACTGACCAGCGCTTTCTTCAGATCCTAAGTGTGCAGTAATTTGCTAGAACTGTTTGTTGTGGTTGTATGTTGAAATGAAGTAACTATTACATTTGGGGGTAGATTTCCAATCTTTCCAAATTCTTTCTACTAATGCTCTCTAATTTGCATTACCATGTTGCTCTCTGTTATGACTCCAGGGGATGGAGGAGTAATTTTTCCTCTGTAAAACAAGAATCCACAAGCACCTTCACAACATCCCTGCTGTTTTTTAAATTTATAATATTTCCTTTGCTGGTTATTTTCTGTGGAAGAAATGTACCTCTAAGTTCTGTCTCTTCAGTTTATAAGAAATTCTGCATTCTAAAAAAAACCTGCTATTGAATACAATCACATTCTTTCAACCTTTCATAAACTTCTCTGTGTAAGCTGAGTAATTTTTCTTCTATTCTCAAACATTTTGGCATCCATCCTAAACACATGCTTCTTGGAATCCTTTACAAGGCTAGACATTCGATTGAAGAGACTGGTGGCTAGATAAAGGCAATCCAAATCCTTGAAAACCTTGGTTCTTCCACGACTCTCACTGTTGCTGCATTTTATGTAGGATGTAATTTGCAGGTGCAGAACCTAGAGGAGGCAAGTTCATGAAGACCTGAGGAACATAGGAGTTTTATATATAGATGCTATTGGAAGTTTTTTCAGTGAAGGCACTTGGGGGGTATAAGACTCTCCACTAAGATTGAAGGCCTTCTTTATTATACTGTAATGCAATTAAATATTTCCCATATTTTGACACGTAGCTTATGGAGGATCATGCTATACAGTGTTCCGTGATGGAAGGACAAGAAATAATGGATGTCAGTTGGAAGAGGGTAGATTCAGGCTAGATATAAGAAAGAAATTCTTTGCTGTGAGGGTGGCGAAACACTGTAACAGTTTGCCCAGAGATGTTGTGGATGCCCCCTCTCTGGAGGCTGGAAATGGAACTGAGCAGCCTGATCTAGTGTGAGGTGTCCCTGCCTATGGCAGGGGGCTTGGAACTTGAGGATCTTTAAGGTTCCTTCCAACCCAAATTATTCTGTGATTCCATGAAAGAAATAATATGCCAAGAAATAGTGAAAACACTAGAATTGTATAACTTGGACATTAAATTATTTGCAATATCAGTGGTTGCTAAAACCATTTCATTCAATGTAAATTTCAAGACACAAAGCTGGCAAGGAATTTAACAGTGGAAAGAAATTTAATGGGATGCCTTTGAGAATGTCACTCTGCTTTAGAAAAAAGTTATTATGACTCAAAAATTCCAGTGCTTCCTTCTCAGTGCATTCCTCATGTATTTTTTTGAGAACTATGACAATACTATGAGAGATTGTAAGACATCTGGTAAGCTGTTCTGCATATGCCACAATCAAATAGAATTTATTTAAGATAACACAAGTACTCAGGAATATTGAGAACTCAGTAATAGGAGTGAATCTACCACAGTTAATGGAAATGGAGCATTTCAGTTACTTTCAGAATTTCTTGGTTTTGACAACCCAGGGAGATATCTAAAGGCTGTATGTCTGGGTTGATGAAAGATGACTCTTCTGGTTTGAGTGACACGGGATTAATTTACCTTTCAGTAATTTTACTTTGCAGCAATGTCTCTTCCATTGCTAGAGAAAAAGGCATTGGTAGAATACTGTAAGTTTAAAATGTCTGAATTTGTGAAAATCTTTACTTTATAACCAGTTATGGTATGAATATTTCAAGATCTCAGTGTTTTTGAGATAGCCAAGTGCAGGAATGATGAGGTGAGAAACTCAGGCACTTGTTCCAAGCTAGCCAATAGGATTATATCATACCATGAACATCACATTCAATCCCATTCTATATAGATTAGGACCTTTACAGGAAAGGTTTTTTTCTTTTTCTAGTGCCAGACCCCTGAGCACTTCCCATCCTCCTGAAGCTGTAGTGTTTGCTGAGTCTGATGTTAACAGTCCACTACATGGAGTGCACAGCTTCCTGCTGATATTCTTGTTTATTTTTTATTGTTGTTGGGATCAATATCAGCACATTGGTATTACTAATGTTAATTATTTTGTCTTATTCTGTTAAATCTGTTTATATTTCAATCCCTTGTTTTACTTACTTTTTCTCTATTCCCCATCCCAGGCGGGAAGGAGTCAAAGGGTGATAGAATAATTTCCTAAAAAACAATAAATTGTCATGGGTTACTCCAGCCATAACAATGGCATACTGGATCTTTAGATCATCCACTTATTCTACACACAAAATCAATTGTGTCAAATATCAATTATGATGGATGATGTAGGAGAAATATCTTGTGTATTTCCATCACAGTCCTAGATTCTGCAAGGAGGCACCATGCATGGGTAGATTTGCATAAACCAACACACCTGGCCCAGACTAGCAAGACTGGAGGTATTTTTGTTAGCATTCAGCTTTGATTGCTTCTCTCTCACCCTCTGTCTCTCCTCATCCTTCCACAGTCACATCTACTCTTTCCCTACATGCAGGTAGTGAGCAGTATGAGTCCACACTTCCCACACATCCACATAGCTCTTATTAGAGTCCGCCAGAATAGCTGTCTTCAATTTATCATGTAGTAGCTCATGAGCTAAGCTACATGCTGGGGGTTGATTACAGACTTGAGACTGTCCTGCCACTTTCGCTAGAGCAGCAGAATGGTCAGCTTAGTGACACTGTTGCATAATTGTATATTAATTCCATGGTTCAGATTTCCACATAAGTCTCCTAAGAATGGCATGCGGTCAACTTGAAATATATTCTGGTATGGCCTGTTTAATTTCTCATTTTCTGCCTCTCCTTGCACTGCTTTCACTCTGTGGTCCCATCATACAGACCCTACTACCAGCTGTTGGATTGAAATAAACATGCATGCTCTTTAAGATTTCCTCTGCAGCTGGGGTTCTTAAAATGTCATGCAAATGTGAAGAATTAACTCCCATTGATCCCGCTTCCTTCACCACCTAATGCTTGTTGAATATATGAAAATTACTTAAATACTGGTACTGGATTCAATACTCTATGATCTTGCAAAAAATGCTATTTGTATAGCCATATCTTATACTGCAGTATAAAGGGTGAAAATAAAGGACAACCCTCTTCATTTGAAGGGGGTTGTGATTATTTATGGTGTGTTTTACAATGTCATTTCTAACAAAGAATATTCTCATCCTCTGTTTCTACATTTTTGCAACTCATCAAATACATCAAATGAGTTTACTGTAGACAAAAGTAGTGGAAATGGAGTTTCTTTCTTCTTTTTTTCCTTTTTTTTGGCTTTCTTGCCTCCTTGAGCAGGATGCTGATTTCTTATGTTACGGCACAATTTAACTTTGGATGGCAAGTTTGAGAGTCACCAGATCTCATACACTAGAATCAGAGAGATGATCCACAGAGACAAAGATCAATAAAAATTCTGATATTTAAACAAGAAACTCTCTCTTTCACGAAACTTATCACTCAAGCAGAAAATATGAAAGAAAAAAGATCATACTCCAAAATTTTTCAACAGGTTTTAAAGCAATGCAAGAAAAGATAGAACCCTAGGAATAAAAATTTTTTAATTGACTCTCCTCTTGTAGTTATTTTGTATATATTGAACAAAAATCAGAAAGGATGGTAACTAATACAATAGTATTCAGAAAACCAAAAATCAGACATACTGTTACACAATTCACTCAGCTGCATTTTCCATCTGAGCAAGCATTACAACAGCTGGATAAAGCAGTTTGTGCTTCAGTAGAAAATATGAAAAGCTAAAATTGTGGGAAAAGGCATGCGAGTTGGCACATATACACATGAGTAAACATACAAAGAGATACATGTAGTGGAAGTATGACTTATTATGACTTATTTTCTGAAGGAACAAGACAAAATTGCAAAGCTGTCTTGAAGAGTGGCATCTAACTGGTTTAAGAAATTTGATCTGGCTTTTCTTCTTTTGTAATGTGGTAACAGATAAAGACCTGTTAAGCAACTGGCTCCCAGCTTAATGAGATCTGTGTTCTAGGAGCAAACTCAAAACACCTTCTGACTGGGCCTCAAGCTGTGTAGGAAAAAATCAACCTTGGTTCCAGAGGATACATATTATTGAATCTAAAGAGCTGAAAGAGAGGAAAAAGACATGAGCATTGCAGATGAATGTATCAACAGGATAGCGACTGCAAATTTCAGTATTTCACCAAGCACTTTAAAAGAAATAAAGAAAAAATATATAACAGTGTTTCAACAGAAGGACACTGTAGTCTCATTCCTATTTGAATTAAGTAAATTTAAATTAAATTGTGGATAACAGCCCTCAGTAGCTGAACAGCTCTGGAAACAACTTACTTTTGTTTGCTATTCCTGGCAGCCTCTGGCAGAACAGTGCATGAACTGTGGATTTCTGGCTGCCTTGCAGAGTACTTCCCTTTCCAGTACACAAGACACTAGGAAAGACATCTATGTGAAATGTAAGTCATTAGATGGGGAATAAGTCTTATCCCCAGTGTTTTTCTTCCACTCAGGAAGAGGAATTAAGAAGTGTCAGTTTTTAGGTAATACGAAACTGACCTTATGCTATTTAAACTAGACTAAGTACAATAAAAAATTACCTCTATATGCTGAGGTGGAGATAAAGGGAGGAACTGGGATATGACTGTATGTTTCCACAGTGTTTTGGAAGAGGTGTTGCTGCATGGCTCTGCTAGGCTTCACCAATCCCTAGACCAGCCACCACAGCCCAGGGCACTGAGGGGACAGCACTGGGGTCAAAAGCCATCCCAGTCTTGTACCAGAGTGCCCTGGCAAATGTGAACAGCTGCCTTGGGCTCACTTGGACAATGGTCCAAGTGGATTAAGGATTTTTTTTTTGGAGGAGAGAGAAAACGTAAAAATGAACCACAGTGGAAAGCAGAATTAAGGAAAATGTATGAAATCTGCTCTTCTGTACGGATAAAACTTTCACAATTCCTGAAATGCTCTTACTGTGTTACGAACACAGCAATTCATAATGTGGTGCACTTGGACAGTTTGTAAAAGGAAGGAAGTGTTATTCTGTGGCAAAGCCACAAATCTTTCAATTTCTAGCTCTAATAATGACTTCCTATGAGACCCTGAGCAGGAATTTCTCACCTCCAGTAAGACTTTTAGACTTTTCCTGCACATTCAAGGGTGTACTTTTAATTTGCAATACCAAAGCAGGTCTTTGTGACAGTCTTGTGTAATGTAAATACAGTGATCATCAATTTATATTAAGCCAGTGTATTAGGTGGGTTATTTTATGCAAATGAGGGGAGAAACAATCACTATTTTTCTTGCTTCAAATTTGGAAAATTTTTATAGGCACTGCTCCTTTCTATTGATCAGAGAAAACTGCTGCTGTATGTAATCCATACATTGCAGTTGTTACCCAAGCTACTGCTTCAAAATACACAATGCACTTGAACTCATTGAGCCATATGAAGCAAATTTTTTAAATGTCAGATCTGTGTTACAAGATCATCCCTGGAGACAGAGTGAGTGACATTTGTGCTGCTGTGCTAGTGCTATCTGTCTCAGAGGAATATATCCAGCATCACATTTAGATAACATCACATAAATAAGATGATAACAGGAAGAAAATAATTCCTTAAGCATTAATATCATGTATTTACTGTACCAAACCCATCATGGCTGTTATGTCACATAACGGAAGCAGAAAGAGAACAGTAGCAGGGAATAGGCTATGTGAGAGGATTATATCAAAGGCAGACTGGAATCCAACTATGTCCTTCGAGAGAACAAATTGCCTCTTTATCCACTCCCTTTAAATACATACTCTATCACTTACAGCTACTGCAAAGCCACCTTTATGCAAGGATAAATCAAGGCAGTATGAGGCTCTGCAGCAGAAATCACAGTGGATTTCTTCAAGGTAATTCTGAAAATAGAAGAGTACTATGCTCATGTTTCTCTTCTGGCAACTACAAAAGCCAGCAGCATGAATATGAACATCTAATGTTTGAATCAGAAAATCACTTGGCTGATGGAGGGATTTGGAACTAACGAAGCAGGAAATCTACTAAGTGCAAATTAGTAGAACTGCAGTCGTATTGGTTTGATACTTCACCCAGCTGAGTCTATTCATAGTAGTAGATCTCTGCTTAAGTGGATATTCTAAGATTTACATTTTTCAGGAGTCACTAGTTTCAAGCACAGATTTGTTTTTGATTCAGTCATTTTTTGTCAGTCAAAGGTAGGAAATACAAGGACCAGCAATTTTCCTTTGCCAGTCTCTGCTTAAAAGAAATAGAGAAGCAATCTTAGTTCAAATTCTATTAATAGAAGTAATGATTTTGAAAGTAATTTCCTCTACCTAAAATATGGAATTATTTTGCAAAGGTTAAGGGCAACATTTTCAGAAGCTTATCTGAAAGTAACCAATTGGGTATCCAGCTTGCTTGGGACGCAAAGGGAGAGTTTCAAGGCAAGTGAATAGATACACTTTCATGGCACATGTGTCTATGCTTGGAATGAAGGATGAGTATGGGGCATACAAGCAGATTTATTTATGTTTACATCTCTGTTTTCCTAATTTTGGTGGTATGTAAGCATTGTTAAAACATTTTTCTTTTTTTTTTTTTTTTCCCTTTTTATTGAATGTCTCAGAATCCTAGGTAAAGGAAGGTTAAGGTGTGTTTGGTTTGGGTTCTCCCCCTCCACTCTCCCATTGCAACTAATAATTCCTCTGTATGGTGATTTGTAGTGGCAGGGTTACAGCCTTCTCAGTAAGGTACACTGAACATTTTGAATTCCTGATGTTGTGGCTGGGCAGCTTAATTCTTCTGACTTGAGTTGAAATGTGTCATCTAGCAACAGACAGCTCTCTTTGCCACACTAGAAGAAATACAGCAGCTATCTCACCTGATGCTTGTTCCCCATTTTTCCACCTGCCAAAAAAATAAAATGGTTAAGTGTGGGAAAGTTTAGTGAAATTGAATTGCAGGGACACTGATAAAAAAATTTTAGGTGCATTGAGACTACACACTCATGCAGTAATAATGTAAAACAATCTGAATGAAATGTTTTTTTACTGGAAGATGAAATCTCAGAGTGGAACAGTCTGCAACGTCTCCTCCTCCAAGCAGGGATTCTTTTCAGAAGTGATACAAGTTTTGGTGGTCCATCCAGCATATGGACCAAGTGGCAGTCCAAGAAAACCACATGAGGCAGCCAAACAGGCAGCAGAAACTGTTTCACAGAATGAAAACATTCCTCCATAATCTCCATACCCACCAGATTTCAAATGTATTCAAAAATATTAGAGATGTTGTGGTTTTCTGAGAAATCTAGGCTTGCATGCCTTGCTTGGTTAAGGAGGCTATATCTTAAAATGTGGTTATTAGACTATTAGATTTTGCAACAATTTTTTGTAGTTGACAAAATAACACTGTTATAGCTACACCTGACAAAAAATGTCTATCTGCAGTAATGAATGTAGCATAACAAGAAGCGTGATGAGAATTCTGCCCTCTGACATGGTGGTTACAGTTACCATAATCACTCAGTCCAGCAAGTAAAAAAAACCCAGAATATTTAAATGCAATACCTAATGGAGACTTGTCAGTAATCAAAACCACTATGCAGGCTAGCATGACTGCTAATCCTTTCTCAAGCCTAGGGCAGCAGTAGGGATAAATCATCCCTAAAATGTTTTGGCATATGTCTTCAAGATAACTGGAAGCCAACATACAATATCAACTTCATTTAACTTCATTGGTTTCTCCCTTTTATGAACAACAAAAGAAAAAGGCCAGTGAGATAACATTTAGAATATAAGTTAATAGAAATTATATTAGAAGTTAAAAAGCAAACTGATTTCAGAGGATTTAAAAAAAAATTTCTGATGTTTAGAACTCAAGCCAGATATTTTTATGCCCAGTAAAATGTTTTTGCATGAAATTTAAAGGCAAATTATGTGCCTAAGTATTTCACAGTGTATTTATAACTTTATTAATTAATTAAATGTGTAAGCTTGTTATTTGAAATACACTTATATGCATGTATAGTACATTTAGTATATATTTTTGACATCAGTATATTGCTTAGCATCACAGTGGCTTAACTTCATAAACTGTATATGTTGCAGCAGATGCCTCACCTGACAAGGACTTAAATATTATTTAGATAAGGAAAATTCTGTCCTTGCTCATGACTCTGTTTTTGTTTATTGTGGTAGTCTTTAAATATTTCAAAATCTTTTTCTAAGTACAGCTGCTGTCTCAACAAAAAGAGTAGTATTGAGTGATCTGTGTACAAAACCTCCCACAGTGATAGTGAAAGAACAAAAAATTAGAGGGCTGGGCAAGATTTTCAGACAACAGTTTCGAGCTCAATTTAATGAGTGCTGGTGAATTAGATAGGTTCAGAAGTTTAGCCCACTAATTGAAACATCCCTGGAGTATAATGCTAGACAGAATACCTAAATGGGTCTCTTCTATACTCTCCTACATTCCACCACAAATACATGCCAGTAGCAAACCAAGCTATTATGAAGCGTATATTTATGTAAGGGCTCTTCCTGCCCTGGCTGCTCTGAGTCTTGCCCTGGGCAGTATCTACTGATAGTCTAAATTAAATTTAAAATAATCCAGACACAGGCAAGCAGCAAATACTTGAAATATCTTTGTCCCTATATCCTACTCAAGAGAGTCAGGTCAACCTGGTGAACAACCTTATTTCCCTAATTCATATATCATAGAGTCATAGAATGGTTTGGGTTAGAGGGGACCTTAAAGATTGAGTTCCAACCCCTCTGCCATGGGCAGAGACACCTCCCATTAGATCAGGTTGCTCAATGCCTCATCCAGCCTGCCCTTAAATGCCTCCAGAGAGGGGGCATCCACAACCTCTCTAGGCAGCCTGTTCCAGTGTCTCACCACCCCCACAGTAAAGAACTTCTTTCTTATATCCACCTAAATCTACCTTCTTCCAATTTGCATCCACTACTCCTAGTCCTTCCATCCTGTACCTTATTAAATAGTCCTATCCCTGCCTTTCTGTAGACCCCCTTCAGGTATTGATAAGCTACTATGAGGTCCCTCCAAGCCTTCTCTTCTCCAGGCTGACAACCCAAACATCTTCAGCCTGTCCTCATAAGGAAGGTGTTCCAGCCCTTTGATCATCTTCGTGGCCCTCCTCTGGACCCACTCCAACAGCTCAATGTCCTTGTTGAGGGTTCCAGAACTGGACACAATACTCCAGGTGGAGTCTCACCAGAGCCGAGCAGAGGGGTAATATCACCTCTCTTGTCCTGCAAGTCACACTTCTCTTGATGCAGCCCAGGATCTGGTTAGCTTTCTGGGCTGCAAGCACACACTGGCAGCTCATGTTGAGTTTCTTGTCCACTGACACCCCTAAATCCTTCTCTTCAGGGCTGCACTCAAGCCACTCTCCACCCAGCCTGTACCTGTGGTTGGGGTTGCTCCAACCCAGGTGCAGGACCTTGAACTTGGCCTTGTTGAACTTCATGAGGCTGGAAAGGGCCCACCTCTCAAGACTGTTGCAGTCCCTCTGGATGGCATCCCTTCCTTCAGGTGGATCAACTGCACCATACAGCTTGGTGTCATCCACACTTGCTGAGGGTGCACTCAATCCTACTGTCCATGTCACTGATGAAGCACTGGTGCTTGAAGCTTGTAACTCAAAGTATGATAAATGAGTAATTTGTCGTATGATATATAAAAGCATATGCTACTTTACACAGAACTAAAAATATTGAGTGTGATTTTTTTTAATTCCATATTTCTATCCATGATGTTTATGTTTCAACTCAGCAGTGTCATAAGTGGAAAGACAATATCCACACTAAATAAGAGAAGTCAAATACATAGCATACATCCATGCTGAGTGGCAAAGTACCTGCTAACACTAGATTCAGTTTGCACAGCTAACAGTAGCACAGACAGCAAATAACTATCACATGTATTTTTGTGTAGCTCCTGTCTGAAACTTCATCCAGAAGAGAAGACCTTGAACATTAAAGTAAAGCTAAAACAAATTAAATAGAAAAAAAATGTTTCTTTGCTTCAAAAGACAGGCAAAAGACAAGAACAGATTGAGAACCAATTTCATGCAAATATGAAAATGGTGGTAAAGTATGATATTTTATACAGGATTTTCAGTAAAAATACTTGTATAAAATTTGATGGCTTTTTAAGATAAGTATTATTTATCCTCACTTTACAGACAAAGTAAATGAAGGTCATTAAATTGCTTGTCCCAGAGCTATGGGATTATGATGTTGCTCTAATCCTTTCTCTCCAAGGCTGCTGTATTAGCTGTCCATATGCTCTAGTTTATAAGTTTCTGGTTAGCAAAAAGATGTTTTGTCTCCTGGGCATTACTGAAAATTTGATCAGTTTCGGTGTTGAATTCTCTATTATTTATTGAAAGCAGTTCATATCAGGAACCTATTACCATGCCAGTTACTTCAGGCAGTTGTAAACTACCCATCTGGCATATGAGATCCTGACATGCATTCAGGGCATTTTACCAAGTCCGCTGTAAATCGGATGCACTTCAGAAGTAAATTAAGAGTGTCCTGGGAACACAGCTATCTGAAGCAGTATCCTGCTTGAAGTCTTTGCAGAAACAGTGAAGTATAAAGTGATGATAAACCAATTGCTACCAATTCCTGTGTCTCCATTCTCTCCTTTCCAAAACATGTGCAGTTGTTCTGAGAACAGAAAAGAAGTAGCCTATCCTTCATGAAGGACAGATCAGGTCCACTCAAAAAATCATGCAACTTGTCTTCAGCTTTACCCAAGATGGGCATATTTGAAAGCTGGTACAATTTAAAAGTTTCTGGCAGTTTTATCAGTTAAGCTGAAACTCATCCTTCCTGCTTTTTTTTTTTTTCAGTCAGTTCTAGTACAAAATAGGAAGTACCTTCTAATATGCTCTTTGGTCTTTTCCGATGGCCCAAACATTAAGCATTTGTTGAAATACTGACATAATTGCAAAATGCCTATTTTGCAAAGCAAACATAAAACAATCTAATGCAACTAACATCTTTCTGGAAAAATGCTGAAGCTGTTGTGAGGTAAAACTTGACACTCAGAAGCCACAGAATAAATTGTGCACCAAAAATTTGCACAAAATAATTTCTTCTCATGCCATAATTCTTGATTAATGACCATAATTGTTCATTAGACTGCTGTTGCACTAGCAGCTTTCTCAGGGGCTCTTAGAGATACAGCAAATGGAAAGAAGATGCCCACCTGATCTGTAACATCAATTAAAACACAAAATATACTGCTTCTATAAATAATCCTTCAAAGAGATAGAAGTAATTCATAGTCATTTGTGAGTTCTTTTGCAGTGCCTGCTCTATATTTTTTAGTACTATACAAATTATTTCCTTCTTTCCTTTGAGATTGCAACAAGCAAAGCGATCAAAGAACAAGAATTCTCCTGGACTAATGCCACAGCTTCAGTGTGGATGTCATAAACCTAATTTTATGTATTAAGCAAAGGCATCCATTATAATTGTTACAGTTGTTTGCTGGGAAAGCATTGTGAAGTTCTGAACAAACTTTCCTGCTCCAACTAGATGATCTTTTGATGTCCCTTCTGATCCCTGACATTCTGTGATTCTGTCACTCAAGAATGGTCCTAGCAGAAAATTAATCATAATTTTTTTACTCAAAGATACTATTATTTAGAATACTAATACTTATTATACTAAATCACTCTTGAAAAATACCCAGCAATATAGAAGAAGGTGCTTAATTAAACAGGAATGATTTTTTACTGAAACTGCTGAAAATGTAGGAAACATCAGTATTAGAGTCTTTTTAGTGTATTAACTTTGATACTTTCTTAGCTGACACAGATGGAAAAACTATGGAAAACAAGGTACTCCATTTTAGACTGAGGGAGATACAGCTTTTTGGCACAAATATGTGTCTTTCTTTTCTTTGATGATTGTTAGTGCTTTTAGAATCATCAAATAACAGAATATCCTGAGCTGAAGGTTCTCATGAAGATAATCAAACCCAATTCCTGACTCCACCCAGAGCAACCTAAAAGTTAAACTGTATGTTGTCCAAATTCTTCTTGAACACTAACAAGCTTTGGGCCATGGCCTTTTCCCTGGGGAGCATACTGGAGTGCCTGAACATCTTCTTAATAAATTACAGTTTCCTAATATCCAATCTGAACTTTCCCTGATAATCTTCAAGTCATTCCCTTGTGTCCTGTCCCTGGACACTGTAAAGAAGAGATCAGCATCTCTTTCTCCACTCTTCCTCATTAAGATGTTGTAGATAGCAATCAGATCATCCCTCTGTCTTCTCTAAGCTAAAAAAATCTAGTACCCTTAGCAGTAAATCATAAATCATGCCCACTCCTCTACTCATATTATGGACCCAAAACGTACACATAGTACTCAAGGTGAGGTCACACCTACCGAGACTGTTGCATTGCTCCTAAAGGATGGGTTGTCACCTGAGAGGTAAGAAAATGCATCATTTGTCAAAGTTACCCTGCTGCATCCTGGCCCAAGCAACTTGGTTGAGCATGTTGTAAAATTAACTACCAGAAAAAACCCCTATAAACTTTTTGCCATTTTCCCCTACCTATTAGGAGGAATTAAGAAAAGGGACTTCTAGGGCTCGAAATGAGACTGTGTTCTTACAGATCTTATTTTGGGATTCTTGTGGCCTCTCTGCAGTTCTGTCTTATAACCACATTCTCCTCCTACTGGATTTCTTCAGTCACATCTTGAAAGTAGTCCTATTAGTTTAGCAGATTTTAATCTTACTGAGGTAAGCACCTTTGCCTCCTTTTCTTTGCGAGTTAATTTATTAATTAGAAGTCCAAGACATCCACTGAAAAAGTGGGAGCTGTTACAAAAGTAATCTTTATGGCTTATGGATTATGGCTGAGACAACTTATTCAGTGAATTCAGTGGAATTATTTGCTGAAATCAAAGTATTGGAACATTATTGCTTCAAACTCAAAATAAACAGTGGTCCTGTGGCCCAAAGTAATGTGTTGATGTATTACATGCAGAATAAAGACTAGGTGTATTAATAGCGCAATGAAAAGAAAATCCTGCTAAAATTAAACAATCAAAGAAGATAGGTGATGTGTGAATTTATGTAGTAAACAGTGACTGAGGAAACAAGAGACTACAATGGGACACAGCATGAAGCAAATTAATTCATGCTGGAGTTTAATGCTACTGAAGAAATTAAATTGTCTGCTTCCTAATCAGCACAGCTCCCTGCCATGTCAATTCTTCACTTCTTATTTCAGTCCCATATTAAGAATATTTTTTTCTGTCCCAAAATTTATGCATTCACTATATTTAAAATATTTTTATTTTAAAATTATTCTACAAGAGTGAGTTTCTTTCTATTACTTTCAAGAAATCTCCATATGTCTAAGATCATTCCTTTTTCTTACTATTGAAAAAGTAACTAGATCTTGGCCTTGCTTTCTTTATTTTGTCTTTCTATACTTTTCACAAGACTATGAGACTACTGTATCTATAAAAGGCAATATTTCATATCTTGTAAGACAACCAGCTTTTAAACTAGATATAGAATTTAAATTAAGGACTCTCGAAGAGTAAAGACACAAATAGGTAATGAGCTAATCTAAAATATCCATTGTAAATACTCCATGTTTGTTAGTTTTGAACTCCTTCTTTTTGTATGAAACTGAAAGATGATTTTCTAGAGATCTATTCACCAGAGTGCTGACACAGAGTTTGTTTTCTAATTAATCACCTCAAGCATTCTTTTCAGGCAAACATTTTTAAATCTTTTTCCTTAGGAGGGTTGCCTTCGCCAGTCATTCCTTCCTACAGAATATAAAAAAAAAATGCATTTTAGTTCCTACTTTCACTCTTCTTTTGGCAAGTTAACATGTGAACAACTCCAAATCATGAAGTTCCCATTACTCATAATGTGCCAAAGATCAACTAGTGTCTCCTTCTAATCTAGCAAGGAAAAATCTCAAAAGGCCAGATGATAAAACTGATACTTAATACAGTCAAAATTAATTGACAGTGATTGCAGAAGCCTTCTAGTCTATTTCTTAGCTCTGTAAAACATAGTCATCATTCTGTTGTACACTGAAAATTAGTGTGAAATGTTTTATGGCTCATGGACAAAATTCTTGACTATGTTTATGTTTCCAAAACAGATCCTGCCCATTCTCCAAGATGGACCTTTAAGTATTTAAAGTTTTATATTATCTGAAATGCCAGAAGTCTTGATTTATGTGTCCTGTGCCAGAAGAGATTTTTGACTATATTAATTACCTTTTTCTCTGATGATCAAGCCCAAACATTCACTTTTGGAACAGTGTATTTATATAAACTAATTGAAATTTTCAAATATGTTATGCTAGTGAGTTTTATAATGCTTACTCAGTATAGCAGAGAACTTCAAAATCTATACATGAAATATGCGTCTTTGTGACAAAGTAATAGATGTTAATTTACCTTCCTTTGGCATTGTTTTTCTGTCTGCTGTACATGCATGCATGCTTAAGCAGAGGAACAAAGGAGATGAACATATATTGTCAGGTACATACTCCATAAGTTACAAATGTTATGAGGTTGACTAGCATGACTTATATAATTTAACAGTGTAGTGGCCTGTTCACACCATCTATTTCAGGCTTAGCACCCTATCATATTTTACCTATACAAGAAGAAAAATGCACATTAAAAGAGAAAATTGGAGTACGTTCAAACTTTTCATAATAAAGCAGGTCTAAAAAGTAAGAAATTAATTCAGTTTCTATATTGCTTACAAAGGCTTAGATCAAGAATATGATTATTTAATTCTGCATATTTCCACATAATAAATGCTCATTCTACCAAGCAAAAAGGAATTCATGTTGTCTCAGTAATCCAGACATGCAATTGAGAGTTGCCATACTGCCAGTCTCTGCAGCTTAGACAGCAGTTTCTTGACTTGACTTCCAACAAATATTGCTCAGAAATATTTTGAATTATCCTGTGACAGCAGTTACAAAACACTGAACTAGTGCTTTTTAACAATATACCTACTGCAGAGATTGAATCTGCTGCATGATAGCAGCAGATACAGCCTCAGAAAAATCAGGGGAGCAAGTATTATTCTTCAGTTAATTGAGAGTTTTCTGGCTGATTAAAAAAATTTATTATCCAAGGCATTTGCTCTCAGTCATGGGTCAAAGGGCAATGCCACATACAGAAAGACATGACTACAAAGGAAGTCTTTGTTAGTGAGGTGTTTTAGTGGAAGGATCATGAAATTTGACAGTTAATTTTTGATGCTGTCTTCCATAAAGAACAAGAGAATCTGTGAAGGCCACTTGTCTCAGATACCTCTATACTTGTCTGCAGTATTCGTAGGATGACATAGGTGAAAGTGTAAACCAGAGAATAATAATGATACTTGATCTGATTAAAAATTGAGTTGTTTTCCCCCAAATGTGCAGGTTACACTTGGTTTTGTGAAAATATCTCACTTACAGTAAATCATGAAGAGATAATGCTATGTTGTCTATCTTCTAATATTCTCTACTATTTGCACTTTATTTCATTGAAAGAACTTTTTACTTTTGAAAATTTTCTCTTGTACTGGGGGACATTGCAGTGTTATTTCTTAGTCATCTGATGAATTAGTTTGTTACACAGAAGAAAATACGTAACTTTTCTGAAAATCAAAAGAAAAAATACATTCAATTTTAAAATAATTGAACTAATTTTACAATTACTTGATATCACAAATTTTGGCTGTTTTAAGTTGAAGACTCTTAAAAGCCTAACTGCAAAAAAAGAAAAAAAATTTCATCAGTCTATATTTTGCTGGCTTACTCAGTAATACTGTATAGTCTGAAAATCTGGCAGTTAAGTTGTCCAGAATTCCAGCAGGAGTGGCTGATGAATATTTTGTTTCTCAGACACAGCTTTTATTGCTACATTAAACAACCAATCTCTTTATCTTAATTAAAAATCATCCCTGCTGTTCTTTGTGTGCCATTTAATGTTATTAGGAGATATTTCATGCTATGAGTGACTGTCATGGTAAAGAATATCTACCTTGATTTATTGGCTTAGGAAAGTTTTTTTAAGACACAAGAATGTATGAGCTTGGTGGGGAAAATTGAATCCACTGTGCTATTGAGAAAGATACAGCAATATTTCTAGCGTAATTGAAAAATGAAAAGCATTGTCAGACTAGATTTTTGGAAAAGTAAATCCTGAATGAAATTTCAGGCATGACCCATATGAAAATGTGGCTTCATCTTTGTTAGCTGCTATACCTCTGATGAGCATAAGGAGCAGTGAGAAAAAGAGCATCAAGATTGATAATTTTTGCTGCTTCCACTAGAATAAATTCTTTTGAATGGCACAAGTTTCCTCGGGAAAAATCTGAAATGTTTTGAAACAACAATTTGAAAGTTGTTTTTAAACATAGGTAGAAAATTGATGTAAAATTTGGTGAGCAAGCTTGCTTTTCAGAAAGTAACAGCATTGTTATGCTGTTACATATACATATACATATACATTTTCCTCAGCAATGGCAGGCTATATTGGTCTGTTGTCATGGCCCTGAGGGCTCCAACGGACCCTACCCAGATCTCTGTGTCTCACCTCACATGCCCACAGCCCAGAAACCATCCCAGCCCTCCTGGCCTGTCAGCCCCTGCCACAACTGGGACCTTCTGGAGGTCCCCACGGCCTTGCCCTGACAGCCCATGGCCCCCATCAAGCTAGATCCGTGCTCAGCCCCATGTCCTGGCCCAGCTTTGGTGTAACCCATCTTGACACTCCGCTTCCAGGACTCATGCTGCCCTTTTGACCCCATCTGCCTTTCTCCTGGCTGGTGTGGTGTGATGGACCTGGGCTGACAGGGGAGCCCTTGCTGCTCCTGTTTCCTCAGAGACACAACTTATTTTCACAATGCAGATAAATTGATGTGGTTTGTACTTAAATGTGTCTTTAATTTTAGCAAAGAAAAGGAGAGTTGTCTGATAAGACTAAGTAGGAACTTTCCTTGGTGTTTGTTCCTGCTTTTAATTTCCTGTCTGCAGCAGGTCAGAGGTGATGATGACAAGTCCTTATCTATTGCAGCCTCTGCTTACTAAGGATTCTCAACAGTGCAAATAGTGTGTCTGTCCTAGGGACAGGGCAGTGGGGACAGCTCTCTTTCTTCTACAGTTGTGATGGAAAGATGGCAGTGGTGAGAGAGGATGAACTGATAAGTTTATATTCACTGCTATTCCTGAAGTAGTTGCTAGAGCACAATTGGAGCATTTGTTTCTGAGAAGGGATGCTCTGCTTCCTCTCTCGTATTCCCAGGGGTACCCTACTATTCGTGACCTCTCCTTCAGCAGGAGCAGAGAAGGGCAGCAGATGTTTTTCTGCTCTAGGCAATCTGCTGCCTTATTTTACTTCATACTGGGTTTTGCTGAGAAAATGGAAGCATTTTCTCATCTTTTCGATGCTTTCACAAAAGGTCACCTCAAACACATAACATTTCTCTGTATGGGTGGTTCTCTTCAAGTTCTATTTGCTGAAAGCCCTCAAAAGAAATAATCAGCTACCAGTCCATCCTTGCTTCATAACTAGGGATGAATTCCTGAAAATACCCCTTCCATATTGTATTGGCAGTAATATGGCAAGATAACATGGCTGGCATTTCCTCCAAGACCTTGCTCACACTATACAGAAAAGAAGTTCACAAACCAAACATAGTTAGCCTGACTTGGGAAAGAACCTATGAACTCCAAGTCAGTTACTACTGGGGAAATGCATTATTCCGGGATTGTCACTGCTTGAACAGCCCCTGGTGTCCTTCATTGGCATTAGGAAGACACCTGGACTAAGGATGTGCTGGCATGCACATGATTCAGCTGGATAACCAAATCTACCAACTGTGTAATGTTCATGCTTGATTTCTTCCTTGCACTGAATCCCATGTAAATAAAGAATAGACTTTTCTTCTCTAGGTAACCGAAGAAATTTACATATTGAAAGCCCAGATCAGCAGTTCAGCTTGGAGGGAATGAGGTAGCAACAGGAAAGGGGTGCTGAGAGGCCAGACACTGAAAGTGGCAGCAAGGCAGGCAGGGGACAGAGCATAGCCCCACAGTGCCCAGGCAGACAGGGAGAGCAGGGAACAGTGACTGAAGTCTGGGACAGTCGGAATGACTCATGGTAGTGAAGAACATTCCAAACAGAGCTGGAAAGCCAAGCTGATGGGTACAGGGACTTGTATGGCCATCTACAGGAGCTCAGAAATATCTCCAGGGAAACTGAAGCAACAGCCATGGGCTTGATACAGATCCTACGAGAAGCAGGAGGAATCCCGATGCAGAGCTCATGCAGGTCTGCTCTCAGTGACGTAGAAGCACCTGTATCATGTCAGGGCTTGCAAGGACATATGTGGGCATACCCAGATAAGAGGAAATGGAAGAATAGAAGGAGGTTGCCAAGCCTGTTAAGTGCCATGGATACTGAGGTAAGTGCTGGTGCTTTTCCAAATTTTGTGCATCAGCAATAACTAAGGCAGCATGCAAAGAGCCTATTTATGAATGTTTAACAAGCTAATATTGAGAAAGATAACATCATTAATTTCATAAATGTTTGGAATTCTTCAAGATGGATTTATTAAAGGTCTGAAATTCTTGTCTGGTCTCACAGATTGCAGAAAGCTGGGAGTCCCAACGACTATAAAGGACTGAGATTTGAGGTTAGACATAAACCATGTTAATGTTTCCATAGCATTTATGCATGAAATAAATGTACCATAAAGTAGCAATGGCTCATTAAATACTTGTTAGAATTATCTTCAATGTACTCTTTGACAAAAACAGGTGCAGCATTGTCAGAGTGACCTACATTAATGCAATACTTTTAAAGGACAGCCACTTAAAGCAAGGTGTTATGTTTTGGGTGCAATTCTGCCCATGAGCTCAAAAGCAACTTCTTCTGCCACATACAACCTTAAATTTTGATCTTTCACAGTATAAATAGTAGTGGTTTCATTTTGTGCTTGGTTTCCTGTATCCTTTTATTAGAAACTCTGGTAGGTCCTAAGATGCTTTCACTTCCATTTAGTTTATAACTATGACTTGAAAATTTCTGCTCAGGTACAAAAAATTCTACATTTGGAATACATGAGTCTGGTTAATATAAAAACTCTACTGGGTGCAAGCAGAGCATATTCATTCTCAAGTTCAGTAGTTTTCTAACTTGTTAAAGAGCATTCTGGGGAACAGTTATGCATTATCAGGCTTCCAAATGTTCTGCAAAAAATGAATATAAAAAACATATCTAGCTCTATGTATAGGCTTCAATTTGTGCGCGGTGTAATATATGTTGCAGAGACAATTTAATGAAATATCTATGACTTATAGCCAAAGCAATTCCACTCTTAAAGAAAGGTATCTTCCTTCAAGAGTCTTTGTTAATTAGCTACTTCATCTTTTTCATACTGGTCTTCAGGTCACTATTTAAATTTAGAGATATTTAAACTGAAATATTACACTTACCATCTTAATACTTATATTCTTGATGAACTCTAATGAAGCTGTCTACTTACAATAGTTGGTCTGCAGATTTGTTTCAGTAGTATATAATCTTAATGCCAAATATCTTCTTTGGAGGAAATTCAGGCTGCCACTGGATGTTTAAATTTTCAGTGTCCGTTGTCATGGCAACAGGAATTGACTCTGGTACCCACTGTGTTCAACATAAATTAATTTAAAGTTATAGCATCTTGAAACATTTTTTTCACTAAAAAAAGTCTTACTTTTCCTTGAATTTATTGCATTTCAAAACAGCCATACCATTGAAATAGTATTAAAAATGCATTGATTCTCAGCTAGTTATTAGTTTTACTTGCAGTTTTAAGTTTTAACTTAATAAATAATTCATGTATCAAAAATTGTTCCTCCATTTCTCTGGAGCTGTAGTTTTCCAAGTGACATAAGCAAAACAATTTAATTATTCTTTATTTTGAATTCTTGTTCTTTCAGGTTGCAGTTTCAGTGCTTTCAAATCTGCATGTTAGACTGACCAAACATAGTATTATTATTCATTAATTCCTTGAATTTTCTGTCTCTTTTGCAGGAGTTCTGTCATGCTTTCATATAAACTGGTAACTTAAGTCTTATGCTTAATTTCACCCTTTTTTCCTTTATGTGAAAAAATTGTAAAATGCAGCCATGTATATATTTAAGGGAAATGGAGTGTCTTGAGTGCTATCCCTTGGGATCTTGAGAACTAGGAGGAGATATTAAATGCATGTTGCAAGAGATGGAAGACTGTTCCAAATGTCATAATGAAGGTTTTTTTTTCACTTGATATTTGTAAAGCCAGTCAGTCACACCATAATCTATTTTCTTAAACATCTAACTGAAAAAAAAATAGCTTATGATCTATAGTACCGCTTAGGGTTTCTCAGATCAGGAGACTGTCAATGACTGTTTTGGATGGCATTGTTGGCATTTAAAAAAACTCATATGGTTCAATCTTCCACATACACATAGGTGTTAAATATTTCATTACTTATGGTTTTACTGTACAGTGCATTTCTCATGGTTCTTTGCTGAAACAATTCTTTTAAAGACCTGCATTTTTATGTAAAAAAATTACTGAATTGTTTTGCAAAGCATTGTGATCCTTTCTGAAAATGCAGGCACCTTAAAAAATTTTGAAATGAGTAATCTGAGTGTTTTTCTAGTTAACCTAAGTTTATTTTCTATTGTTTAATTTGGAAATCTTAAAAAAAATCCCCATTCAATCTGAACGATCATCTAGTTTTCAAATTGTACATGATAAAACACTTCATGCTGCAATAAACCATGTTGTTCAGATTCTATTTCTTTTTGTGTAGAAACACTGATAAATATTCAAGGCTTTAAAAATTACTGATGAAATTCAGATGCTATTTTTTGTTGGTGTCTCTGTGTGCGTAGCAGTTGTAACCTTGCCATACTGACCATAATGAGACATTTAAGAAAACAGAAATCTGCTGCAGCTCTGCATGACTCATTTTCACCAGCCTCATACATTCATTAATAACCCAGCAGAGAAAACAAATCTGAATCTGAGGTTCCTGTTGCAACATTTGCTACAAAAATGTTGATGGCTGCAAACTTTCCTCATTAGGATTAAATCTTCCAAACTATTTCTTAATGAATGTACTGTCACTCATTATGTTCAATCTTCTGTAACAAGCTTGAAAGGAGAAAGGATCAGACAGCTATCCTCATCTGTTTCTGATTAAATAATTACAGTCCTACAAATGGCTTCATTTTGTAGGCTGCTTGATTCAAAGTAGAAGTGAAATAGAATCATCTCACTCCTTAATTATTGAGAAGGCTTTTCTTTGCAGTTTAGTAAGCAGTAAGTATCATAGTGTTCACAGTGAAGCTGTATAGTCATAAGGGTGTGTTCTTACAAAAATTAGAATTTAAGTTGCACATAAATAAACGCCTTTCATTACAAGGAAATTTATTTTGGGCAGCTGACTGCTCAGTTGATGAGCTCCATTTGCTGAGTCCTTCCTTTTCTTGATGAGAGAATATTTATTTATTAGCCAGGTTTTGCAGCAGGTTTTAAGAGAGTACCTCAAAGAACCATGTAAGCCAGCATCTTTTACTTGTATTACTTTTTAAAACATCTGTCTGATTAGAGATCTTCCAGTTAATTATGCTGAGATTTTCCTTTAAACTGTTTACTAATCTTAAATTCTCTTCCCCTATTACAAGTGGTGGTGCCTCTTTAAGATAAACAGATTGTAATACCAAAACAGACCTTTCATTTTAGTCCTGATTTTGCTAAAATACTGTTTTTGTATCACCAAAGTTCACTTTTGAGACCACAAATGATTACTCTAAATCCTGTCAAATACTGAGTAGCTCAATAATATAGTAATATACAGTAATAATACATCTCCTCGGCTTCACCAAGGAGATGCTAAAAACAAATCTAAAATAAAATCTGATGTCTGTTTTGAGAAGGCATATTATATGCCTCCAAAATGGTTGCTATGATTTCTATTCATAAATGGGAGTGGTGCCCAAGATTTTTACAAAAATACAGAATGCTGTTGGCTAGGCATATGCAGTAGATTCACTTTCTGAACTGATTGGCAGTATCTCTGTAATAAAAAAATTCTGAACTTCTTTGCTATTACTCTAGGTAAACCCAACCACACATATGTATGAATGCATGCAGCTAAATTACATAGCGGAAATCAGACTTAAATGGTAATGCTTTATTTTCAGTTACTTAGAAAGCAAAGATTTGCTAAAGTTCAGTAAGGGTTTTTTTTCTGTTTACAGGGACTTTTGTTATATCCACTTAAAAATAAAAAAATAAACAAAACAAGGAAGGAAAGTGAATCATGATGGTTTTGCTTTAGGACAAGTTTTAAAATATTTTTTATTTCTCCTACCATCACTGATATTTTCTTCTAAGATTTGAAGGATATCAGCTTAAGTGAAAAGAGTCATCCAAATTCAGAGGTATGACAGCCAATGTACTTGCAACAAATTAAGTAGTTTGCCTGCTAGTTTCTGTAATGTTTTGTTAAAATTATCCTGAAAATTGTATCTGGCTTTTTCCCGATCTTTTTTGGCTATCAATAGACATAGGTAAGGGACTGGGAACTGCTTGTCCATTTTAGAGTAACCCATGTGTTGTAGTGCTACCTACCTCAGCTCATGTTTGGCTTCCTAAGCAGGATCTCATTTGAAATTTCTGTCTCTTGTATAACCAGTATGTATTTAAGAGGAATGCATTTAAATCTTTTCATGCCAGGGTTAATTTTCCTCAGCTCTCTTTGAACTCAGTAGAACCGGTTTTCATTTACATCAAGAACCTTTTGAGCCACTCTGTTAATTTATTTCCATTTAAAAGGGCTTGTGTACTGCCAGTATGATAGAAAAGGTCAGAGCACAAGTGAAAAATCAAGGCAAATGGAGTTTCTATACATAGTTTTGTCTGTGAAAGTAATTATACACAAAAAGGGGAAGATGTTCTGCCTAGTAATTTTTTTTAATTATAAAAAAAAAATTTTCTTACTTTAAAACACAGTTATAGTATCTTGAAAGTTATTAAGAAGACTTCCTGCATTTTCAAACTGAATGTCATCCTTTAATAAATGTCTGAGTCCATTTCAAGTAAAAATTTTAAAATGTAGCCTTTGTCTTTCCTCATGTGACACATGAATTCCTGGTACTAGGAACAGTTTAGGCAGTGAAAATAGGCACAAAAATGAATGTCCTAGTTTAAATTTATAAAAATTAACTCTTACTCTTACAGCTTGGAAGGTTAAGTCTACTGTGTTAAAGATGTGAACCTGGACCCAGTGAAAGTCATTGAACTCATTACCAGACCAGAGGTTTTAAACAGATCCAAACAGACCTTCTTTCACATGGTTGTATTTATCAGAGGTCTGCTCATATTAAATGGAAGCATCTAAGTTAAAGCAATATTACATCACTGTTACATCACTATGCATATGGTCAGTCTTGCTCATCTTCTGGACCAGAAATTTTTCCCAAGTGAGACAGCCTATGTTTTCCTAGTCACATTAAAATGTTTAACTTTGAGCCCTTTAAAGGGATTGTTTAATGCCAATGACATTTGCAGAAAATATGAAGCCTCAGAAATTTTTGAGAAAAGGAAAAAAGAATTCTTATTCAAATCACAGTATCATAGAATCACAAAGTTGGAAGGGATCTTCAAAGACCATCTAATTCAAGCCACCTGCAGCAAGCAGGGATAGCCAGCACTAGATCAGAATGCTCAGAGCCTCATCAAGCCTGGCCTCCAGGGATGAGGCCTCGGCCACCTCTCTGAGCAACCTGTTGCAGAGTCTCAGCAACTTCATGGTGAAGAACTTCTTCCTAATGTCTAATCTAAACCTGCCCTGCTTTAACCTAAAACCATTGCCCCTTGTCCTATCACTACATGCTCTGAGAAATAGCCCCTCTCCAGCTTTCCTGCAGGCCCCCTTCAGGTACTGGTAGGCTGCTATCAGGTCTCCCCAGAGTCATCTCTTCTCCAGGCTGAACAACCCCAGCTCTCTTAGATTGTCCTTGTAGGAGATGTGCTCCAGGCCCTGACTCTTTGTGGCCCTCCTCTGTCCTTCTTTTGCTGGGAGCGCCACAGTACTCAGGTGGGCTCTCACAAGAGCAGAATAGAGGGGCAGAATCTCCTCTTTCAGTCTGCTGCCCACAGCTATTCTAATGCAGCTGAGGATATGGTTGGCCTTCTGGGCCGCAAGTGCAGTATTGGCTCATGTCCAGCTTTTCATCTGTCAGTACCCCAAGTCCTTTTCTGCAGAGCTGCTCTCTATTACACCATGAGGTAATGATGGATTGGCCTGGCCCAAGTGCAGCACTCTGCACTTGTGCTTGTTGAACATTGTGAGGTTTGCATGGGCCCATCTCTCCAGCCTATTCAGGTCCCTCTAAATGACATTCCGTCCCTGTGGCTTGCTGGCTGCACCACTGAGTTTGGTGGCATAAGCAAACTTGATGTGGGTGCACTCAATTCCACTGTCAGTATCATCTTTGAAGACATTAAACAGCAGCAGTCCCAGCACAGATCCTTGAGAGACACCACTCATCACTCCTCTCTACTACCCTCTGTATGTGACCATCCAGACAGATCCTTACCCACCAAAGAGTCTGCTCATCAAATCTCTATCTCTCCAACTTAGAGAGGAGGATGTTGTAGAGGACATTTAATTTTTTAACCACCAGCTCCAATAGAAAAAACTGAAATGAAACTTTTTTGGAAACATTTGCATCTCATTGCTTATGTTCAGGAACTGTCTTGGTTTCTTGGCTTTCCTCCAGCAACAGAAGACTCTTATCCTCAGATAGGACTGTATGCAAATTACATTATCCATTAATTAAACTATTGCATGAACTTTAATGGCAAATGTTGCATCTGTCGAACTGCATGAAAGATCCTCTAATTCAAAGTGGCAGCCTCTTCCTATCAAAATTGCTCTCTGCTCCTTTCTTGACATGTCATTCACTATCACAGTGAACCCAGTGCTGATTTTACCCTAAGCAATGGAAATACTTTCACTAACTTCACAGGGAAAAAATAATCAAATCCAACATACAGGAACTGAATTGTTTATTCAAATAGAGTGATTGTGTTTTGCAGTTTTTCTTCTTTTTTCATACCGCTTTCAGTAACAGAGTATTTTTCCAGAAGAATAGTCACCTACTGATATCACTCATTTAGAAAAAAAAAGTCTTGGGTAATTCTAACTATTTGATTAAAAGAATGCCAGTTGGGTTTTCAATTTCGATTGGGACTTCAATGACAGTAATATTCTTGTCATGTTCAACAATCCAGGTAACATGGTATTTATTGCAATCAGTGATAGGGGTGACCATGCAATCTAAGTAACTGCTTTGACTCACTTGATGGAAACAGTCCTGCTTGTTCCAAATCTAATGCTAATTATAAAACCCCTTATCCCAGATTAAGAGAAAATATTTTCAAATATAAAAAAACATATTTACAGAATTTTTAACACTGATTAACTTCAGAATAGGCCCCCAGCTGAAGAGGTGTCACTCACAGGCATCAGAAGCCTCATGAATCTTCTGGCAATTTCCTGGCTTTTTTATCTTTCTTCCTACTTCTCATGCTGAGCCTTTTGTTCCTCAGCAGAAATAAAAACAATCAGACAAAAATACTCTCTTTCTGCAGCATGAGCCAGAATACCAATTTTGAGGGCTTCCTCTGAGGTAATGTGCAACAATCAGACTTAGTACGTGAAGCCTCTCCTGGGATTAATCTGTAATTTACAAGTGGTCATGGTAGATTTGAGAATGTCGGGCTTCTCAAACTGGAGCCATTTTTCAGCAACCATTATAGTCCAAGGGTTTAACCTGAGATTAAACAAAGTTACCTTATTCCCAGAATACTAATAATACTAGTAAAACATTTTGTAAAAATTGTTTAACTGCTGGACAGAACAAAGAGGCCAGAATCAGTGTCCCAAACAGCTAAAGAGAAGCAGAGCACAGCAATATTATATAACAGCTCTAGTAGTTGTAAGTATTAAAGGTGATGAACTAGCCTGTTCCAAAACCAGCAAACTCTTTGTAATGTCCAGACATCTGCTTTTAGATGCTTGGCTTATTAACAACAATCACATTCTCCCTCCCAAACCCCTAGTTCTTTAAAGTTTGCAAAGAAGTTCCCTTGCTGTTTCCTTCAACAAATGGAGAAATTATTCCATATTCTGTGCTTCATTAGTATTTTTCCATCCCTGCTGCATCTCTGTAAGATGAGTAAAACCAAGTCTGATATGGATGGTCAGTTCCTGCTAACATTTTGTAAATGCTTGCACAATACAATGTGAGTGTTATATGAGGGCAGTCCTGAGTCTGGATTTTTTGATAGGTCCTGAAAAATCAATACAGATATTTAAATCCACTGAAAAAGATTATCTTGCTAAGAGACTCCTTTCATAGTTTATTACTTTATTACAGTTTCCTTGTTATTTCTTTCTTTCATACTTACTCTCATCAGATTTGTGCTTTCCTAGCACATCCCTCATATTACCCTTGTGACAAATGTTAGTCTCAAAAGCCTTCCTCTGTATCTATTACTCCTGGTCTGTGGGAATTCAGTCGGTTACACACATGTACTTCTAGCATAGGAAAGGTCTGTTGGAAGAAATTTAAACATTTAAAGGAAAACTGCAGTGAATATGAGTCATATATGTATTTATATATACATATATATAAAATTATAAAAACAGAATCCAAGAATCTACAAATCTTTTGGAGATCTGCAGTTTACTTCAAGGTCCTCAACTGAAGTCTCTTCAAGAAAATTTTGGTGAACTTGCAGTGGAGCAGGATGGTATAAGAATACCTTCCTCTCCTGGGTCCCATTTGAATGTTTAGCCATATCTGGCATCATATCCCCTAGGGGAGTACTGACAACTGAAGCAGCATATACCTGGTAAATTTTAATATCAGGATTCTTGTGTTCACATTTTTTGGAACTAGTTTGCATACAGTCATAGAATCATAGAATGATTTGGGATGGAAGGGACCTTAAAGATCACTTTGTTCCAACCTGCCTACCAGAGACAGGGAGTGCACACTTAAATGTACTCCTGAAAATTTTCTCTTAAAAGGAGAGCTTTCTGCCCTCCTCGTTTATTTTAAGCACAAAAGGAGTCGGCCAAACTGAGATCAGTGTTTTAGACCATTACACAATGTATCTAAAGTCCAATTGTTTTATATAATTAATATTTTTCTTCATATTACTCTCTTATATATAGATTTTGAGAGATTTTAGAAAGATTAGAAAGACACACATTTAGAAAGATAGGCATTTGAGCATTTCCAAAATGAGAGGATGAGTTTAGCTCACCAGTAAAACTTATTGATGCCATCTTGTGGTCAAAGAATAAAATCTTTGTAAAATCCTGTGTACCTGTGCACCAAATATTTTCTTTTAGTTCTCTTGACTTTTCTCTACTTCTCCATGCATGTCAGTAAGTTAAGCTCAAAGTCCACCTCAACTCTAAAGAGATAGTGTTACAGTTAAAAAATGTCATAAATTAAAGCAATAATTTAAGCAATCTTCAGAAAACCAAAAATCTGTAATATCTACTATGATAAAACTGTCAATAACAATTTTTTAATTGGGTGCCTCCTCCGGGAAACATATTGTAGCATCCCATCTTAGAACTGTAGAATCATAGAATGTGTTGAGTTGGAAGGGCCTTGAATACCTCCAGGGACTGGGTTTCCACTATCTCTCAGAGCAACCAGTGCCAATGCCTCAACATCCTCATTGTAAAGTATGTCTTCCTAATGTCTAATCTAAACCTGCCAATCTAAGCCTGCTTTCAACCACATCACCTCCCAGTATGTAGCCATAGCTAGGACTGGCCTAACCTGAGCGCAGAATCCTTCACTTGTTCTTGTTGAACTTCATGAGGGTCTTGCTTTCAAGAATTCTTGCTTTCAGGAAAGCTTCTTGCTTTCTAGTATTTTAAAGCAGGTTATGACAAAACTTTAAGTTGTTGAAACAAGTTTGAAATCCTAGTGCTTTGTAGCCTTTTTTTTTCAAAATCGGGATCAAAAATGAAGCCCTGCATTTTTGCCTTCTTTTGTGGTGAAAAAAAAGAAGTTCCACAACTGAAATGGCTGAAAATAACAATGAAATAATATTTAGGGTAGGAAGTAGCTAGGCTAAAAAACTTAGGGATAATTATGAAAAATGTGAGAATTAATTGTTCTGAAAATTTCTTAGAATCGTAGAATAGTTTGGGTTGGAAGGGACCTTAAAGATCATCGAGTTCCAACCCCCCTGCCACAGTGGACACCACCCACTAGATCAGGCTGCTCAGTGCCTTGTCCAGCCTGGCCTTGAACACCTCCAGAGAGGGGGCATCCACAACCTCTCTGGGCATCCTGTTCCAGTGCTTCACCACCACCACAGTAAAGAATTTCTTTCTTATGTCAAGTCTAAATCTACCCCCCTTCCAATTTACATCCATTGTTTCTAGTCCTCCCATCTGGTATCATTAAAAATTCCTTCCCCTGCCTTTCTGTAGGACCCCCTCAGGTACTGATAAGTTACTATGAGGTCCCCTCTGAGCCTTCTCCTCTCCAGGCTGAACAACCCCAACTCCTTCAGC
>VZTY01034197.1:0-49012 GCA_013400935.1 Turnix velox | reverse complement strand
TGTTACTCCATCATAGAAGGCCACCAAATTGGTCAGGCATGATTTGCCCATGGTGAAGCCATGTTGGTTGCCTCCAATCACCTCTGTGTCATCCTCCATGTGTTTTTGCAGCACCTTCAGGAGCATCTGCTCCATGACTTTGCCAGGCACAGAGGTGAGACTGACTGGCCTGTAGTTTCCTGGGTCTTCTTTCTTTCCCTTTTTAAATATGGGGATTATGTTCTCCTTTCTCCATTCAGTGGGAACTTCACCAGTCTGCCATGACTTTTCAAATATGATGGACAGTAGTTGGCAACTCTGCATATTGGTCCCTCAGTTCCCTTCACGACTGAGTCCCCTATAACTAGGACACTTCCCAGAGGACCTGTCTTCTTTTGTCGAGTCCTCTGCAGTAAGTCTCTTATGGTCTACTACAACATCCACTTCCTCATTTAGGACCCCGTATCTTTTATGCAGAGGCACTATAGGTGGTGGGGGGGGTCGAGAAGGGATTTTACTACTTCTTCAGGTTGGGACCTGTCTCCATTCCCTAGAACCTTTGTGTTTCTTGGTGAAACCCTTCTACTATTCATTTGAAAGAGAATTCTAATTTAAAACCTATCAATATTTCACAGAACCTTATAGAACCCTGACTATAGTACCTGTAAATGTCACATGATCTAAGTCATGCTAAACTGTTCCTAATCAAGTTTTGTTTAATTTTGTCCAAAGGATCTCCAGTGATGAAAATACTACATTGATATCAGGAAAGCTGTTTCAGTCTTGCAGTCCTTATTGACTCATTTATCGTGCTGTTTAACTCAAATCTTCCCAGCAGCAGAGTGCTACTCAGCTTGGACGTGTAGAACAGTTTTTGCCTTTCCTTTTAGGAAAAGCTTTTACAAATTTGGAGACTTATATTTCCCTTAATTTTTCTTATCCTGCACCTTTTCAAGCTTCCCTTGTACATCATGCTTTCTGGGCCTTTGAACATCTCTGTAGCTTTCATACCTATTGATTCACATGTCCTCTGAAGCATGGGGACAAAATGCCTTATACAGGCCCAGTACATTACCTGTGCAGTACAGAAGGAAAAGATTGTTTCATGTTCTCAAAGCTTCTGTTTCTTTCTACTTAACATGTATTCTTTTTTTTTTCAGCTATATGGCACTACTCACATGGTTAGCTTTGCAAACCACTAAGAATTCACATACTGTTCTAGGAACTTGCCCAAGCAGTAGGCTCACACTCCTTATTTGTGCAGCTGCCAATTTCAGTCTACACACATGCTTGTAAATTAGAAGTTACAAGATTTGTTGCTGGCTATGGAATTCCATCATTTTTTATTTTTATTCTTTGCAAATCGGTTCTCCAGTATATTATTATTTTGCATTCTTGCATAGTTCTATATACTAGAAGCTCTAGATTTTAGTGCTGTCAGATGTAATTGCAATGATCATATTCTTTGCAAATAGAAGAGAGAGTGGGTTTTTTTCAAAACCTGAAATACTACACTGACTTTGAACACATTTCCCCCCAGCTTGTCATGTACTGAAAAAGTAACCCTTGATTTGGAGAAGTCTCCATATACGAATTGATAAAACTTACTTCTTGATAGTTATTTCAACTCATAACTAAACCTTTTTGTACGTGAGAGCAAGCAGAGACTGTCTAGGATCTTTTCAGCTAGTCCAAATTGTGTCCTCCTTGCACTGCAAGGTTTCACTCTACTGATTATGACAATCTGTGAACTTTTTCCTTATGAACTGAAATTGGGATACTGTAATGTTAAAGGAGTAAACTGTGTAGGAAGATTCTGATTTACTTACTGTATGTTTGCAAGAGACCCATTTAATTATTTCCATATAATATCTTTCATTGTTTTCATATTTGTATATTTGTTTAATTATTTTCCTCATATTGACATGTTTAAGGGTCACAAAATTGAACAATTATCTCACACACTATGACTTTCAGCAGGATTTTATAGGGCTGAAGTTACTTTTTTCTATTAAAAATGTGACTAACCTGCCCTTAACTACATACATTGTTCTTGAATTTAACTTTTAGTTCAAAACCATGGAATATGGTGGGCTCTTTCACTTTTTTTTAAAAATTATTTTTATGTAAGGCAATGATTTTGCTTTTTTTTCTGTTTTTGAATGCTATATCATTGCAATGCAGATGGAAAAATGCTTGGCTTTAGCTGTGATAGAATTTTTTTGGTGAATTCCCTTACTCAGTCATAATTTCTCACCATGCCACAAACTATACGGGTTGTTTTGCATGTTCAGAGATTTTAAAGGAGGAAATATCTTGCAGCAGCATGTATATAAACATATCATCTTTTATTCTACCATATAACTTCCAGTGGGAATTGTCTCAGTATTCATAATCCTGACATCTATACATGAGGATAAGCATGTATGTATTCTGTACTATATGTGTCTATGCCTCAAGAGATCTGTAAAATATAGGCCATTTTGTTATAAAAAACAATGGAAATGAAATATTACTTTGACACTTCCTTTAAGAAATAATGAAAACAATAGCTGGAAAGAAAAGTAATTGGAGAATGGAATTACCTGCCTGAAAGTCTGTTTTCTTCCTTGCTCTCATCAGTATTTTAAAATGGAAATAGATATGTGTATTGTCTTATGAAATACAGATAATACCATCCAAGAAAAGGCACGCTGCTCTGAAGAATTGCCAAAAGACTTTATAACCCTAAAAAAGAATAGGTATTTCAGAGCTCACTCTGTGACATATGGTATTTTGTTCTACAGTTTACATTTTCACTTTCTCTCTCCTTTTCCTTTTTTTTTTTTTTTTTTAAGAAAATTAGAATTGCAGGAGATTAAACACCACAAACCAGAAACAAATAAGTTCCTACAATATCAAAATGCAAAAACATCAGGGCTGGCAGAATGACTGCACTCATTTATGAAGCTTTCATTAATACATATCATGCATTTATTTGCACTTACATATGAAAATGCAATGTAAACTTCTCTGCATTACTTTTATTAATCATCTTGAATAAATTTTTACAGAGAAGAAGCAGAAAATAGCCTGTATTTTTTTATATCCTTTTGCACCTGTAAATTTTAACAAAGGAAACAGATGTTTCAGTCTTGTTTTAGTGAAGCATCATGTTTTGAGAAAACATTGTAGAGGTTTTTAGATACTAACTGAACTCTTCTCCTAAATGAGATATATTTTAAAATTAAGCATTAATTTACAGACATTTAAAGACATAATTCAGGATACAGTGAGAAAATAAATATCCCTCAGCAGAATAGAGAATCACGTTTTTTCTGCTAGTACAGACAAGACACTGTATAGATGAGTAAGTCACTCAGTTCTCCTAGTAGTGATGGTCAGTTATGGTTTTTCAATAGGAATTCGTCCTGGAAATTTTACAGCCATACTCCTTTTGTCATTCTAACTTTGAAATTGTAGTCTGTACAAAGTAAACACAGTAGGTAAAATTAATTCCTTTTATGTCTTAGCCCATATCTTGTGTAAAAAAATCAGGCAGCTGGAAGGGAGGAGAATGGTTGATACAAACTTTATTGCTAGTTCATGGTGAATGTGATTATTACCAAATGCTGCAAGAGTATTTCTGTAACTACTATGAATTCATACATACAACAGTCTATAGTATAAATCAAATAATGACGCACATGAAATTGACACAGATTATGCACTGTAACTGATCATTTCAGTAGAAAAATAAACGGTTAAATGGAACACTTTTAGTATTTGCATTACAATACCAATTGTAATTTTTCCTCTTTGATGCATACAGACAGACTATACATTAATAGTATCCAAATGAAAAAGAAGAAATTCTGATAAGAAAAAATTACCCATTTAAAGTCAGTAATAAACTGAAGACCAACTAAGTCTGTTTTAACAAAACTATGAAGCAATGCATTTTTTTTGTCATGAAATTGAATTTAAATTTTGGCCTAAAAAACTTGCATTAGGGATTTTTCTTTTTCTTTAGTAAAATGCAAAAAAAAGACCTGCCTAGGTGTAACACATACATAGAAGTGTAACTTTAGAAGTTAATTACACACCAGCAAAGCAGAAGTATTATTGCTGAGTTCCAGAAATGTTATGTGATCTACTCCCCCACAAAAAAGACTTGAAGATATTTTGCTTCTTGATATCTTTATCTCTGTTCTTTAAACAGCTACTGAAACAAATGAGGACAGAAATTCTCTTTATGTGTTGAAACTCCATTACACCCATGAATTTGGTTGTTGGGACAACCAAAATATTTTGGGTTTTTGTTAAAAAACACAACTTCTTCAGCTCTGCACACTGTCGGTTTTGCTACACAGTTACTGTAGTAAAAGAAATTTCATATTTGAAGAATAAGAGAGTATGTCTGTAAAAATCTCTGTGAAGATCTGAACCTTTTCACAAGAGATGACTAATAGCCAATTCTCATTTTCAATGTGCAGGCAGTTACCACAGTCACTTGTATTAGTTATGGCAATGCAGGAATTTTAAAGTGAGCTTCTACCTAAAGCAGTAAGCAGAAGTTATGAAAAGGCAATCACTCATCACCTCCCACAAACAGACTGATACTCAGCTGTTCTCTGAGCAATGGACACCTTGGAACCCAAACCCACCCCCCCCTCTTTTGTCTACCTTCAGCTTTCATTGCTGAGCATGATATAGTAGGGTATGGAATATCTCTTTGGTCAGCTGGTGTTAGCTCTCCTGGCTGCTTCTGCTCCCGGTCTCCTGTCCACTCCCATCTTGGTCACTGTAAGGTTAGGGGGCAGCAGTAGTGTAGAATACTGTTAAATTCTTGACATCATGCAAGCATTGCTCAGAAACAGAGAAAACATTGGCTTGCTGCTAACTCTTGTAACCACAGATCCATAACAGTTGTTGTGAATAATCACTGAATGAAAGGAAAATTTTTCATATTAGCATATTTCACAATGTTTCATGCATTATATTGGTCAGTTATTTATACCTTAAATAATTATGACACTGACAGCTGCAGCAATTTTTCTTTTTAAGCAAAGAGAATGGCACCTCTTCTACTGTGCATTTGTCCGTAGCAGCTGTCAGCAAATAATTTTTCTATGTAACAAGACCAGCATATGAACATGAAAAACAATTTGTGGATATTCTTCCTCATTAAAGAGGGTACTATTTCTCTTGATGATTCAGCTAGCTTGCCAGTACTTGTCTGACTGAGTGCTAGCCTTCACTAGGCAATGCTGAAAAGAAATAGCTGATGAATAGAGATGTAGAACTGAACATTATCATAGAGAGTATCAAAATGTCCTCATTATGCCTTTAACAAGGCTTTTAATAAGAGTGAGAATATGGAGCATTATAATATCCTGCAAGGCATAACTGTCTACTAATACTTTGTCAATGTTCTCAGAAAATGAGCATATTCTGCCACAATTAGCACAATTAGTTAAAACTTCATGCTCAGTTTTGAAGAGCCAATGGATAGATATACATAAGTGCGGTATGAGATTTAAATCCCTTACACAGATTGAGGCACCCAGGCAGGATATCAGTCAAAAAGAGTAAATGTGAGACTAGGGACCTCTAGCCTGACTTCAGTGCATTGTCCTGATATGGATAAAGTGGAAGAATTGAAATAGATAGGCATCTGGGAAAGGTATCTTTATTCTAAAATTCAGAAAAGAGGTAGTTCCCTTGCTTGTGATACCACTGCTGCTGTATGTTGACGTTTTACAAGGCAGAAGGTCAGTTCCCCATCTTTGCAGAAAGTCAAACTGAAAGGTATTCTGACTTTGCCAATATTAGAATATTTGCACTGTTCAAACATACAGCTTACAATTTATTACAAGCCTTATTGGCCATCCATAATGCAATCAAATTCTGAAGGAATGAGTGATTCCTAGTGCATGCAGTTATTGAATTTCCCTCTCTATGGATGTATTTCCTCCAACAGAATATCCTCAGCTGCCTATTCAGTAGCATGCCCTTCACTTAGCACTTGATGGTTCACTGCTCACTGTAATAATATCTTAAAATTTGAAAAATTGTTATTTAAATGTAAAACTTAAAATGCTTATTTCTTTGTGAGTTAAGATTCCTTTATAACAACATTGCAATGCATATATTCTGAAATTTTCAGCATAATTATTTTTACCTTATTATTCTTATAAATGTGACCTTTGTTTTTTGTTCTGACTATCAGAAAGCAAAAGGTACATCACGGTTTTTATATGTAAAAGTAAATTCTTTATAATTTGTATAAATTTTGCACTAGATGAGTTTCCAGAAGAACAGCCAAGGAAGAGAATATGGCATAATTTTTGATGTAGTCTTGTGTTCAAATCAACATACAAAAAATTTAAGGATACACTAAGTAACCACCTTTTTGTAGACAAATAGTGCAAGATATTCTTCATTAAATTTGTTTTTTGCTTGAAACACAAGGACATAAGAAGAAAAACTAGGGTGTGGTAAGGTATAAAGAAGGAGAACAAGAGTACAGTATTAATTAGAACAAAGAAACAGAAAATGAAGGGAAAAAACGAAAGCAGACCTCCATTCTGGTGGGGAAGAAGAATCAAGTAGAGCAGTTCTTAAGTGCTACAAACTATGGACCTGCGAAAGGATGGAAGATGAATTGACAACCCTTTCCTTGCAGTTTTGGATGAAAGTGACAATGATAGTGTAACCTGAAATGGGAGTAGAGAGGATGTTAGAGAAACAATGGGTTATTTGCTTTTTTCTATGCTATGTTGAAATACAGAAGGAGATGTAAGAGAGAAAAAACAGCGTGGACATACAGTTTCTTAGTTCTATAGTGAAATCCTATTTTAAGTGCAACCAAATTAACTACGCATCTTTTACAGTTTCCTTTTATCCAAAAAGCAACTTGTCCTAGGCTGAATTAAAATCAGTTCTAACTATGCTAGAAGCAAGGACCAATATACAATGTCAATAAAGCTTCCTCAATGAATTGTAAGAACTCATTAACATCTTATTTTGCTTAAAGATTTGTAAGAGAAAGTAATAGCTGGGTTTAGATTATGAAATTTGGGAAATTTTAGTTTCTCTATCTTTTTCATGTATTTCTACTGAAATAAACGAGGACAGAAATTCTCTATGTGTTGAAACTCCACTACACCCACAAAACAGATTTCCATACATTCAAAATACTGACATAAAAAAGTAAGGTTTGCCTTGCTATTAGGCATCCGAAATAAAACATCTGGTCTCTCTGTTATTTTAATGTTCTAATCCCTGAAAACAGAAAATAAGAGAGGCCTACATACAAACCTAAACTTAACTCCAATATGATTGAGTGGAACGACTTATGCTCCCATAAATCTATAAAGATCCAATACAAAGACAAAGGTGGAACAGACATGGCAATTGAAATTTTACTTTTCCATAACAACGGCCTTCAAAATTGAGTTCACTGAGGAGAGCTATGCATTACTACTCTTCATTAGCTGTCTCTGCCTGGGGCTCCTCTCACTTGCCCACAGGCCAGTACTCCATCTCGGCCTCCTGGGGCCATCAGGCCCTGCTCCAGTGATGCCACATTAGTAAACTTCTCCAGCTCCCCACAGCCCTGCCCTACTTATCCATGCTCATTGCCAAGCTGGCCCAGCTGAAACCTCCCTCATTCCCAGGGAAGTACCCTACTCCTGGAACTGAGGCCTTCCATTGTGCTCCCTGCTCCTCACTGGTAGCCCGATCACAGAATCACAGAATCACAGAATGACCCGGGTTGGAAGGGACCCCAAGGATCATGTAACTCCAACCCCCCTGCCTAGCAGGGCCACCTAACAAACACATCTACTAGATGAGGTTGCCCAGGGCCTCGTCCAGCCTGGTCTTGAACACCTCCAAGGACGGGGCATCCACAACCTCCCTCGGCAGCCTGTTCCAGGACCTAACCACTCTCCTAGTAAAGAACTTCCCCCTAATATCCAACCTAAATCTTCCCTCCTTCAACTTGTATCCATTTCCCCTAGTCCTGCTATTGTCAGCCCTTTCAAAGAGTTTACTTCCTTCCTGGGTGTAGGTTCCCTTCAGGTATTGAACGGCTGCAATGAGGTCACCCCGCAGCCTTCTCTTCTCCAGGCTGAACAAGCCCAACTCCCTCAGCCTGTCCTCATAGGGGAGGTGCTCCAGCCCCCTGATCATCCTTGTGGCCCTCCTCTGGACCCTTTCCAAAGTCTCTATGTCTCTTTTGTACTGAGGGCTCCACACCTGGACACAGTACTCCAGATGGGGCCTCACAAGAGCCGAGTAGAGTGGGACAATCACCTCCCTATCCCTGCTGACCACCCCTCGCCTGATGGAGCCCAGGATCCCATTTGCTTTCCGAGCTGCGAGAGCGCACTGCTGGCTCATGTTAAGTCTCTCGTCCATCCGGACCCCCAGGTCCTTCTCTGCCGAGCTGCTCTCAAGGACCACTCCTCCCAGCCTGTACAGGTGTATCTATCAGTCCCTGCCTGATTTCATCCACAGCTCCTGTCCCATGGGAATATCTGGCCCCTGGCATGAACAAAGAACTGTAGGAGTAGGGAGGAGAAAGAAGCTGCAATGTGAGCCTGGATGCTCTGGCTCAGTTACCCTCTGCTGCTGGCTGGCAGAGCTTTGCCAAATCATTTCTTCCCACAGCCAGTTGCACCCACCCTGAGCTGCTCAGTTCTCTTCCTGGAAGGTTTTCAATCAAGAAATTAATTTTAAAATCCAGACAGCATCAGAATAGGAAAAAAACAGCAGAAAGCAATGGCAGAAAAGAAATTTCAGCTGCCTTGCTTTAATGAGCAAATTTGGGGTCATGCCCAAAGTTCTCATGCTCTTTTGTTTAATTATGGCATTGTTACACATTGCACAGTTGTTCATTGTAGATTTTAAAGAACACCCTCATTAGAAACTGCCAGTTAATTAATCACTACTTGTGTACCCTTGCAAAATATACAACAGTAGCAAACTAGCACTTGCCAATTGAAACAATGACAATAATAAATGGGAAATGTCAAATGAAAAATATGTCAAATGTCAAATGAAACAATGAAAATTACAAATGTAAAATATTTGTCATGACTGTACGCTGTATATCAAACTAAACAAAACCTTCTTGAAGTTTCATTAGCATGTGTATCAGAAAAGCAAACATTTAACAAATAAGTTAATAGGGACTGAGGAGAAAATCATTGCCAATCTTACTGTAACACCTGTCCTGGGAACTTTCAAACTGAAACTTGCCCAAAGGTGGTATTTGTGTTGGATTCTATTAACAAAACACAATGCTTAAAGAAAACCAGAAAACCAATACATGAGCTCTACTTGCTGCACTCTACCGTATGAGGACAAATTATTTCAGAAATTTAGTCAAACTCAGACTTGCATGTATTTTCTTTTAGAAGCAAGTTTTTTTCTCTGTGTTTTTTTAATCTGAGAGCACTACAAAAACTCACTGACACATGACTAGCAACCAGTTCATCAACATAATTTCATTCTAAGATGATAAATGAAATATGTAAATTATATACCTTATTATACAGCCTTATTGTATAAATCTGTCAGTTTGTTAACTGTCTTGACAACGCTAACAGCCAGCGTGTCAAGAGGATACAAATGACAGTGCCTTTGAGTGCCTATTCATTCTAGATTTACTATGGGTTACTGCCTTTAAATCTTCAGGTAATTGTTTTAACTAGACACTAAGTTATTTCTAAAACAGTGTTCACAGCAGTGGTATTGATCTTTTGTATTTACATTCTCCACCTGTGCCTGCTACCCAAGTAGCTCTTGTGAAATCGTACTGGCTAAGTTGGAACAAAACCACTCAGCCTTACCTCCATTTTCAAGCCAACTGAAACCCAGAGATTTCTGAGAACAGGCATGGAATGTTGAAACAGGAGAATATTACTTCCTTGTGGCTAATATTTTGGCAGAACTGAGACTGGTTGAAAGGAAGAAATTACATTAAATGCATCACTATTTTTAATTTGGGAAATTCTGACATTGGTATGGACAGCATGAATAGCATTTAAAAATCATAATTTATGACTTCATACAATGTGTATTGACTCTTTTTTAGTGCAGGGGTAGAAAAGTAATTTTTATTTCCATTTTCTACAGCATTTTACTGACTTTTCTGCTTGTACACTTAAAAAGTGAATACAATAAAACCAGTAGAACCAGTGTTTCTCTTGCAGTTAGCAAGCAGTAATAAGATTTAGCTCAAAACTTTTCTGAGGCAAAAATCCAAGGATTACAGAACCTAGGAAACCTAGGAGGGCAGAGACAGAATGCCTTGAAGATTCAAGCCACTAGGAATGTGGAGAACATGATGGCATCTGCTGATGATCAGGTGCTCCTGCAATAGTTGCCATCCCGGAAAACTCTGTTGGTTTCTTGGCAGAAAGAAGTGCAGTCAACCAGTCCTTTGAGGGCTTTGCATTGACAATGTAGTCATGGGAGTTTACTGATTAACCCCTCCTTTCCTGTGCCATTGTTTATTCCATTATATCAGTTATAGAAAACTTTGCATATTTATTGTATTGTCAGAGACAGAAAGAAAGAGTCTGCTAGACCCTGGAATAAGAAACAGGAGGTAGGAAAGGCTAGAGCTTCCCCAGTTTCCCTCCACAGCTATCCCTGGACTATTTATCACTGGTCTAAGCTTCTCTTAGATGAGCATACAATGACAAGACAAAACAACTGGCTTCTGTTTTTCCATACCTGCTAGCACAAACACAGGTCTTCAAATATTAAGGCAGTGTTCATACAATCACTGCAATAGGTTATTTCTGGTAATGATCTGTGTCTGGGCAAACTAACAGTCTAGCACAGCATGTATAAATGACTAAAATAAACTGCAGCAGCACTGACTCAGAGTCTGACAGCTTTTTCTCCTTGCTTCCAGTAGCAAATCAGGAAATCACTCTCTTCTAGAACTGTCACTGGGACTGGATGCCTCTTCTTTGCTTCAGCATGAACTCTGTCACAGAGGCCCTGCTTGCCCTAAGAGTGAAAATTTACCAGAAAGAGTCCATACTAGAAAGACTAGTTGAAAAAACATTCTTTTTTTGACAATTAATTCCTTTAGTGAATTCCTTCAAGTTCTCACAAAATGCAGCTAAAGACTAGGTACCTCTTAATTTTTGTTAAACCGTAAGAACATAGGAATTTTGCAGGTATTCTGTCATGCAAGAGGTTTCAGTCACACTACTGATTTCACAGTGTAATAAAATTCCAGAAATGCTACCTTCAAAAATGGCATTCTTACACCTCCAACCCCATAAGCTACAAACAATGCATTAAGGAAAGGCACCATTAGGACAGAAAAATATATGACTGATGTTACTGTAGGTGCCAAGTCTGAAATGCAGTAATAAGCAAATCACTGTAATTCAGATTATCAGAGTATCCAGCATAGCCTGATGTTTGAAACAGGAGCTGCAATTCTTGCTGGAGCTACAAATATTGTGGGAACTTCTAGCCATTGTGCAGATTGCTTTGAATTCTCACCATTTGGGCAGTTCACCCATTTCTCAACAATTTTTTTTCTTATTCTTAAAAGATATGTGCTAAAGTTGAGAAGGAATAAATATAATTCCTTTATGTACAGACAAAAATAATATATTATGTGGATGAGAACATGATATGGATTTCTGTCTTCACTCACATGAGTGCAGATACATCTATTTTTTTAACCTTAGTTACAATGTAGATCTTAAAAATGACTGGCCAACAACCACAAAAATCAAACTCTTTGCTCTCTTACAGTGACTTGATAGAGCAACACACTCAGGCTTCTCTTTGTCATGTGCGTTTTAAGTGAACTTCTCAAATTTCTCTATAACTACCAGGTTCTAGATGACCTGCCTTTGCTTGCTGCTTCTTGCTTTTGTGAGCTTTCTGAAGCTGAGGTGAGGTTGTTTTCTCTAGAGATATGGACTGAAGAGGCCAGTTTCTCCTGATGAGCAAATCTCTCAGATTTCTAGGGCACAGGCTAGTTCTTTACACACTCTCCAGTTTAACAGACCAATTGCTCGGCAGCTGGCTGAAACACAGATACTGATCTAAAGTCTACTGAGTCATAACACAGATTAGCCTTGGTGCCTGTGCTTTCAATTTATGTTGAAATCACAGAGTAATGACCACTGCTACAATGAGTGCGTTATTTCAGTCATACTTCAGCCATAAGGAATTCTTTGGCCTTTAAAAGTTAGGAATTACATTCAAATAATAGATAACTGAGAGACATTTTAATGCGTTAAGCTCCTTTGTCCTTTTTTTAACAAGTTTCTCTGATAGAAGATTGAACTTTCAATTTTTTATTGAAAACTAATATTGTTTTATGAATAAAATGTTAAAAAAAGAGAAACATAGATTCTTAAGTATTTTTCTTCTGAAATAAGCAAATATTTTCCTAAATGTATTATTCAAAAATATGTTGTGGTGTAAACCTACTAAACTGGATGATCAATTGCTAGCTTCCAAGCAGATAAAGACAAAGCTGAGACAGCAAGTTAGGTATTCCAAGAATATACTTATGTCTCTGAATATAAAATTAAATGTAGTAGTGAAGAAACCCAACTATTTAAAAATTTGGATTCATTCTATCACATGCAATATAGAAAGGAATATAAACCACCTGCAAAAGGTTTTTTCTTTCTTTTAAATTTTTTTTTCCTTTTTTTTTAATGTTAGCAGCATAATTTAAAGCACTCTGCTGGAGCTTCCAAGTATAGGAAAGGACAATGAAACTGCAGTTAATTTTGTACTTTTGAGATGTCATGCAGCTGTTGCTTTCTCTAATAATCACTGACATTTTTCAGTTCTTTCACTTTATGTGAGTGCCATTTTTATACCAGTTCGTCTGTCTCAACTAGTCTGACATACAATCATTTCATTATCTGAAACAGGAACTATTTCAGGAAGATAGAAAATTGTCAGCTTGAAATATTTGATATTTAATATCAAGAATCATAGAATAGTTTGGGTTGGAAGGGACCTTAAAGATCACAGAGTTCCAACTCCCCCTGCCATAGGCAGGGACACCTCCCACTAGATCAGGCTGCTCAGTGCCATGTCCAGCCTGGTCTTAAACACCTCCAGAGAGGGGGCATCCACAACCTATCTGGGCAACCTGTTCCAGTGCTTCACTACCCTCACTGTAAAGAATTTCTTTCTTATGTCAAGTCTAAATCTACCCCCTTCCAATTTAAATCCATTGTTTCTGGTCCTCCCATCCGATATCATATTGAAAAGTCCTTCCCCTGCCTTTCTGTAGGACCCCCTCAAGTACTGATAAGTTACTATGAGGTCCCCTCTGAGCCTTCTCCTCTCCAGGCTGAACAACCCCAACTCCCTCAGCCTGTCTTCATGGGCTAGTTGCTCCAGCCCTTTGACCATCTTCGTGGCCCTACTCTGGACCTGCTCCAATAGCTCGATATCCTTCTTGTGTTGAGGGCTCCAGAACTGGATGCAAGAAATTAGTAAGTAACATTTGCTAAAATGTTATACTCTTAGTATCCACATAAATGTAATTTTGTTTTTTCTTCAATAAAAATGGTATTACAGAAAAATAGCAGACTGCTTTCTCACATTTCCACATAGTTTTAAAATATCACAATTATAAAGTCATAGCCATGTATTGATAAAAGCTTATTGATTCAACATGTGAATTTAATCTAACGGTTACAACATGGAGTCCAAATTTACTGTTACAGCCCTATCCTCTCCTCTTTCTTTCTTCTGTGTGTGGTGAGACACTAGAACAGGTTGCCCTGTAGATATAGAGATTGTGGATGTACCATCCCTGGAAGTGTTCCAAAACAGAATGAATGAGACTATGAGGGACATGCTTATAGCCCTTTCCAACTTTATTATATGATTTTATGATTCTGTGATAAAACTGCACAAATTTAACAATCATATGATGGTACTACCTATGAAACTTCACCTATACGAGTCAATACTTACTAGATTTCTTTTCCAGTGTGTTTCTAACACACTAGGAAGGTTTTTCTGCACGTTTCTTGCAGAGATTTTTTAAAAAGCCCAAATAGAAGTACCTGATATGTCTATCAGGTGTATATATTGCACACTCATAGCTGTGTTCTCTCTAAGTTATTAGGCAAAGTCAACAATAACTAAATCAGTGGTCAAAGATAATTATACCAACACACTCTGAAAATGGCATAATGTTTCCTGCTGCTGAAATATTTTCTAAGGCTGACCAGTCACCTGGTCTAATTGCCTGTTTAAGCGCTATGTACAGCTGGGTACCCAAGACTACGTCCATGCAGTTTCTGAATATGTCCAAGGACAGAGACTCCACAACGTCATGGGCAGCCTGTCCCAGTATTTGGTCACTCTCACTGCGAAAAAGTATTTCCTAATGTTCTAAAGACACCTATGTTTTGGTTTTCATCCAATGACTCCAAAACTGTCAAAAGGCACCTCTACAAGGAATCTTGTCATGTCTTCTGTGCATCCTTCCTTCAGGTATTTACAGACATTGACAAGATATCCCCCCCAGAGCCTGCTGTTCTCCAAGCTGGTCTCTGCTCTCTAAGCCTTTCTTCATAGATGAGATGCTTCAGTGCTCTCACCATTGTAGTGGCCCTTTGCTGGCCCTCATTCTGTACAGAACTGGACACACTGCTCCAGGTGTGGCCTCACTTGTGCTGAGTAGTGATGATCTGAGGACAAAGCCAGTGAAGCAGAATGAACCCAGAGGGACTGTGCTTTTCACCCTTCATTATAAATTCACTGCTAAAAAAAAAGGAGTTGCCATCATAGTAAACATAGTTTATAAGAGAAAATTTTTTTGGATTAACCTGTTCTTGCTCTGTATGCACAGAATTTAGTTTTGTTCATAAATCATTCCTAACTGCCTGCCACTACAGGTCATGTATTTACCGATGAAACAAATCATCAGGTGGCTAAATTTCACTTGTTTTTTCTCAAGCCTAGTAATGGGCAGAAAAAAAACCCAGAAGAGATTGCTCATTTATAGAAAACACTTAAAATAGTGAAAAAAATACAATGATTAGATATTCTCCATTCATCACATTACATTCCAAGTAGAAAACAACCCATGCAACTTAATCTGTGAAAAATCAATGACATTGGTAAGGGATTTGTCACATTAGCTCTGAATATCTTCATAGGTCAAAGAACATGAAGTTTACAGAAAATACGCAAGGTTTGGCTAGAAGCAAAATGCTAAAACATTGAGATAAATGCCTTGACACTTTAGCAAATGATGGTAATAATTATAGAAATTTAGTTGCAAGATACATGACTATTACTATAACTATTACTATAACTAACCAAGTAAACAAACCTGCATCCACTTACATTTATTTCTCTGGAGGTGAAGTTACTTGGATTTCCCAAGGATGAAGACAGCACAAAGTAAGACCAGAAGGTTCACGTCTTAATGAGGATAATCATGCAAGAAAAGGCTTCCTTTGCCATATATTAAAAACAAAGCAAAAGTGGATGTTGATTCCTTGGCCCTATACTGTTGTTAGAATGAGACACGGGGCAGATTAAGAGCTACTTTCCATCAACTAACATAGACACAAGACTGTAAACAAGCAGAGAGGTTAATGCAGAAGCATGTAACTGCCCTGAGGCAAGGTGCAATTTGGAGATACCTTTGGCTAGTTCAGATCCTGCAGCAGTGGTTTGCTTTGTTTGCTTTCAAAATAATAAATGCATTTAAAAAGAAAGAAAAATAGACTATTTTTGGAAAATTAACCTGAAAACTACACAAACTCAAATGCTGATTTTACATTGTTTCCACAACGAAAACATCATGAGGACTTAAACATTAAGATTTTAGTGACATATTAAGACAGTGAATAGATAACTCATGTATGAAATTCCTGCAAGCCAAGAAGGCTGGCTAATTTCTACTCTGACTATCTCTGTGTGACTATCTCACACATGTGAATCCACGTGCCTCTTCAGAAGAGAGGAATGTACTTGGTAGAGGTGATAACCACATCCTTAAATACCATAAAGTAGATAAAAAGTCTTCACTGGAAAAAAAAACATCAGATAGAAAGGAATATTCTTGATTAAAAAATGTAGTGCTTATTTTGCACAACTTCCTTCAAGCGAATTTTGACCTAGCCCAAAGATCACAAAATTATGTGGAGAGAGCTGCCAGACTAGAGATAAAATAATGCACATAGGAGAAGGATTTTATCCAGGGTGTCAGAGTACCAGAAATGAAACTGTAAAAGAATTTGACATATGAAACATTAGCAATCACTGAAAAGCTGCATGGAATACGTGTTGTAAGGATCTCAGGTAATTTGCTTTGCGTATTTTTATAAAGCTGGTAGAGTTAAGGAGAGTATTGGACTGACAGAATGCTGTGTCATCCTTCTGGAGATAATCTTCTTACAAGGTGAACATGCTGTACACTACTTGGCCTTTAAATAAGACATGATGGCTTGGTGATGTAAAAAAAATACACATTTTTTTGCCTCATCTGTCTTCTGTTATGGCAAATTCAGAGAATGGCTCTTCTCATATTTTTAAAAATGCAACTCTATTTCTTGATGGAGTCTAATCTAACATTCCTATGGTATGTCTTGATAGAGTTTCTTGATAAGAGCATCTAGCATTCCTGTGGTGGATCTATGATCAAGAACATGACACTACAATACAGGAAAATTCTTATGACTTCTGAGACTGCAGAAGCTATAGCTGATCAAATACAATATTGTCAAGTTAGAAGAAAACTACATTTTAGCAAACATTCAGCAACATTTCCTTCAAAGCATTATATTCTTCTGAATTAACCATTGATTTTTTCCTATAATATAGCTTCCCATTCCCACTTCATGGGAACTTAGGATCAGAAAAATATATCCTAGTTAATCAGTTCTCAGTCCTTATCCTAGTTGTAATTTGTTCAAGCTCCATCTAAAGTTTTAGAAGTTTGAGGGAAGTTTGTTGCAAGACCCTCCTCTTCTGAAAATTATCTTCTAAAAGAGAGTTAATTATGGTCAGTTGACTAATTTAATGTTTTGACTTTTGTCCTTTTCCTTAATATTGCTCATTATTTTACAGAGAACTTCAATTTGCAAGACTAAACAAGCCTCTTTCTTTCAATTCTCTGTCAGAAAATAAACTTACCTAGTAAGCTGTCTGCACATTCTGCACTTCTCTTTTTCCCTTCTTTTCTGTCCCTTTCTTGTGATGGTAAAACCAAAATGATTAGTTGGGAGAATCTATATGAAAGCTATATGAAAATAACAACAAACTGACCTGGCAGATGAGGAGAGGTTTAAGTGTCTCATTAGCAGTATAATAATTTAGCAATGTCACAGATTATTCTTACAAATCTGTAGGCATGTAGGCACTCTAGCAAAGATCAACATCGTATTTCAAATGACATGTCCTATTTTATTTTAATTAGGAGGCAGAAAAAATCAATAGCATGCAAACAAACACAAGCAAAAGAAGTCTTCATTAATACACTATTCCTGCAACAAATTAGTGGGCTGGCTGGTTTAGACACATCCTTGGGATCCTCAAGATGCTACTATCTTGATAACCATTTGTGATGAGCAGAGCAATGATTCATTGTGGAACAGATGAGCCCTGCATGCTGGGATAGTCCCAGGGAGGGACGCTGAGATGGAGAGTAGGGAAGGCTCTACCGCCTTGGAAGCCCATGGCCCTCCAATTCCAGCCACTATCCACTGGTCAATAAAAGCTGCAGCAGCAGCAGAGGCAGCCAATTTCTCATTTGCAATAGATCTATGTTCTCTAACCTACTGGTTTTCTTTTTGCAGAAGACCTTCTCCATGTAGTTTCTGCGCTGCTACAATCAATGCTTGTAAATCTGTGCTTCTCTCCAAAGAGCTGTGACACCAGGTGAAGAGATCATGGTTAGGAATTCAGGAGAGTGCCCTGGCTTTCATCAATCAAAGCCACTTCTGATGGTTCTGATTTTATCTCACTTGTTTTTAAAATATTTTGGACTCTTGAAAGAGGAAGGATTCTTCAGGGCAAACCTGTGCTGCCCAGAGATTAACACCAGTGGTGATGGTTAATTGATACCTGGACTCCTTCTTAGTTGCAGTGCAGATGAGAAAAATAATTCTTCCTTTATGTGAACAAATTTAGTTCTTCCTTGTATACTTGACAAATTCTTGTAGCTGATGTCAGCAACTGACTTAACCTGGTCGCTAACGGGAAGCTCCTACAGATGGAAACTTTCTGTGGTATGGTGGGGGAATAATATTTCCAAAGGATTACATTTGTAGATGTCCAGTTTCTTTTGGTGGAGATGGGTTTCCATACCCAAGTGGGTCATATGCCAACTCACTTGCCTAAAGTGGGAAAGTACCCCACACGCGGGGCCGCCGTGGCTTCCCTACGGGCTGCTGCCCGCTATGTGGTGGTCCCCGCTTCCCACCGGCCACAAACCGGAAAGTTTAAAGCAGAACGCGACCAGAAGGCGTGAACTAGAAATTATACACACTCCAGGACAACCGCATCCCGGGCTGCTACTCCTCGACGTTCACTTTAATGGCTGCCGTTAACATTACGTGGGCTCCCGGTACTGGAGGTCTTCCTTCAGAAGTTAAGTGCGGAGCCAATGTGGATCGTCCCGCCGGTGCGGACCGGCCCTGCGGTCAGGCCTCGCCAGTAAGGATCGGTCCAGCCAGCAGAGAAAGCCCGCGCCACAACTGGAGCTGAAGGCTGTTTCAGCCAGCAGATGCGGGGGGGTGAACGTCGAGGCAGCGGCTGCGACTTCTCAAGCTCAAATGCAACAATCACTAAGCCGAGGGTCCCGTCGAGCGACGAGAACCGGGGACACACGGCCCGCAACGGCGGGGAGGGGTGGAATGGGGCGGGGCCGCTGTCCTCCGAAGGAGGGGGAAAGCACCGCCACCTGCCCCCGTCAAGGTCGGCCCGCCCTCGTGCTATATAGAAGAACGTTGCGACCGAGTGTCGGTTGTAGTTGGCGCCGGGTGGGGGCTTCTTAGAACAATGAGTGGTGACGGTATCGAGAACCCGGTGTTTGAGCCACCCAGCCCGGATCTCGGCCGCCAGCGCCCCAGCAGCACTGCTGAGGCTGAGGCTGAGGCTGAGGAGGGGCCCTGCGGCTGGGGCGACTTCACCCCTAAGGCTATGCAGCTGTGCAACAACCCTGAGGGCTACCTGGCTGTCTACAGCCTCCTGGCTATCTTCCAAGGTAACCCATCCCCGTCAACTTGTTCAAAGACCATACCTTCAGCCCCTCTTCACCTTTCCCACGGGACCTGGCCTCTGCAAGCCATCTGCTTTCCTGGGAGCACCTTCATGCCTGTCTAGGGAAGACGGGGGAGAGTGGTAGTTACTTGAGTGATGGGTGGAGGGGTGGCAGGGTTCCTCGGGCTTCCTGAGTCTGGTGCTATTGCTGAAAAGTGACAGTAGTGGCTTCGCTAGAGGAAGTAAGTAAGTATGCTAGTAACTTGCAGAGGGAAATTGCTCACACTGCATTACTCTTTACTTCACTGTCTTCCTCTTTTCTTTCTATTCCCACTTACTTTTTGACCAATGATGAGTTTAGTTTTCCATCAGGTCTGTGCTTCATGCTCTTGTTGTTCGTAGTGCATCCCCATTGCTCACTGGGAGGCAGTGCTCTGTAAGTGCTTCACGAGGATCATATGAGGGCACAAAGGCAAAGCTGTCCTAACATATACTTTGTTAACTTTCCTTCTTATTGAATAGGTACCTCGGCACGGCTGTGTAGGACTTTGGGTAATTAAGATGGCTTTGAGGAAATCTGCTTTTCTTCTGTGGATTTGCACGCAGTTGTCTTTCAAGCATGCTTAGCTAATGGTTTCACATAACCTTGAAAGGATCCTAAAATCTGGCTTGCTCTTGAATGTAGTGGTTCAGCTTGAGATGTTTTCATCCAACTTTTTGGCTTCCAGTAATAAGATTTGTTAGTGTTTTGACAACTTTTAGATTTGGAAAGTAATGATAGTGGTGGAGGGAGAGTTAGGTGTGCCAAGCACACATACTTGATGTTTGTAGCAGTTATTTGTTTATCAAATTTAGATGCTGTATTAAGTTTGGATTAGCTAGAAAACTGTTTACTGAAAAACTATTTACTTCAATGTTTATCTGTGTCACTCATAAAGAATGAGAGCACAGTAGGGTGCTGGGGGGAGATGTGGAAGAGATGCAGAGCTGGAAGAGCAGGCAGCCTACTCTGAAAACATGCAGTATACAGATAGTTGCTTTCCTGCCCGGAACCACAGAAGTGCCTGCGATGATCTGAGGAGAAATGAGCAGGAGGTTCTGCTTAAAACCTGGGAGGATCAGACTGTTATTTGAATTGCTTGGAAAATCCTTAGAAGAACCAGTGTCTCTTGGTATATATTTCTGTGAATTCTTTCTGATTTCAACCTGTTTGGAAATTAATCTTAGTATATACATGTTATGCTAGGAACAAAATATCTAGAGAGTTCTGGGCAGAGCCTGTTGCGTGTATTTGAAATGCTGTGCTACAGCTGGTAGGTCTAAGAAGTACTTGTTATCGTTCTTTTAGCTCAAATTTATTCTGCCTAACATGAGCAAAAAGGGAAGGGTGGAAGAACTCCTTATATTGGAATTTTCAATACAGCTGAGTCATAGAAGGCTTAAATCATATATATGTGTTTTTGTATCTTAAGAGTATAGATAAAGAGTAGGCAACCAAAAATGCTCTGTATGTGACACAGAGAAGTTTCAGCTTGTATTACACTAGAAGAAACATCTTGAATGTTTCATGCACTTCTGGTTTGCTCTACTGATCTGATAGTCTTCTCAGCTGAATAATGAATTCAGTATAATTTAAATTCTCTTAGTAGTAATGTACATAGTTTTCCAGTTAAAAAACTCTTGTATTGTCAAGGAAATCTGTCCCTGTAGGATGCTGTGACTTTTGATAACAGGACGAAGATCTTGGTAAGTGGCATTATCTGACTGGAGGTGTGTGCCAGATGAAGAGAGGTACTGACCTAATCTAGTTCAGTTCTAGTTCTAATCTAGTTCTAGTTCTAGTTCTAGTGCCTTAGTGTTAGGAAAATTCTGATACTTGTTTTGGAAGCTGATTGCTATTGTAGACCTTGTGGCATGCTTAATGGTGTGCTATCTGGATTTTATCTATAATGGCCTTTCCTTTGTCTAGAAAGAAAATGGCTACTGAGGACTCAAGGTGCAACTCTTCTTGAGAAGCAGAAAAAATAAGAATGGTTTTCAGGCAAGAACTTCAGTGTTGGGTGTAAAATTTTTAAAATGTTTAGGTCTTACAGCTTCAGAGTTTAGATAAAAGTTATGGGACCTTTTCCTGTGCTTTAGCTTTGAATCTAATAATTTTATTTGCCCTCCAAATAACAGAGAACGTCACCAATGAAGAGAAACATATCTGTAAAACTTCCTAATAATGATAATGAATCTCTAGGACAGTTTATTTCTTAATTAATGCATTGAAGAAAAATGAAGTAATTCTTAATGCATATTGGATGTATATAAGTTTTTATACTGGGACCAATGAATGACCATAGTAGGTACTGATCTGCAGTGACTGGTTACATGTGTGTATATCTTTGCAGGTGTATATCTTAAAGGTATTTTTGATGGTATGTACTTGCTAGGTAATTTTCTGGCTGTCCTAGGGAAGAGGTTAGTGTTATCATTGGCACCTGTTTTGCTGTATTTGAGCTTCATGGGAGATTCTGAGTCAAACTTAACTCTTCATTCCTAGTTATTTCTGTTTCAAGTGTGTGTGAAACCTGTATTTCCAGAATCAAAAACGGTTTTGCTTTGCTTAGAATATAGTTACATGACTGATAACTGCTCTTTGTATAGCAGTTGGAGTTGCATTCAATTTTGATTGCATCTTATAATACAGCAAGTGGATATACTGCTTTTCAGAGCAAACAATATAGAAGATAATTCACTATTCTAAGTACAAGAAGGGGTGCCTATTCCTGATCTAAGTAGTAATTTTGTAAAAAAAAAACAACAAACAAACAAACAAAAAGCAACCAAAAACCAACCAACCAAAAAAAACCCAAACAAGAAAACCCCCAAATCCAGAATGACTCCTTGACTCTTTAGGTCTGGTCCAATCTAATCTGTTGGAAAACGTAGAAGAGGAGTAATATTTCATGTGCTGACTAGATTTGTTGCTATAAGGATTTCTAAATTATTTTGGTGTTTATTCTGTTTCTAGTTTGTTGCCTGCAAACTGCTGCTGTAGAGTCACCATCCTGATAACAACGGTAGAGCACCTTCTTTTGTTAAATTGATGAAGGAAAAATACTCTTGTTATTCGTTAGAGCAAATGAAGGTGGTTTATGATTAATTGGGATTTGGTTGGTCAGTACACACTATGATTAAACTTCTAACAGATGGGACAGGACAAAAAAGTTCTGAATAAGAAGAGTTAAAGAATGTTTGAGTATCAATATGGCTTTGTAGGATGTGTCTTTTAGATCAAGTTAGTATTAGCCAGGCTCTGTCTTCCTCCAAGAGATGAAATAACTACTTGGTAATGGTGTTGGAAAAGTTAAGCTAATGTTCATCACATCTAGATTTTTATTGATGAAGTCGTAGTCAATAAAACCAGACGCAGGATTCAGTGGCTTTTAAGGTGTAAATTAATGGTGGTGAGTTAAATCACAAATAAAAGAGAACCAGTTCTGTAATGAACTAGCTACGTAGTGCACCTACTTTATGTGAATGTTTTAAGGTCTTAATAAATGTTTCAAGTGAGAACAAATGGGAAACAGTTGTTTGCTCATTCCTTCATGCTAGTATTGTTCTTTGGTCAATGCTCCCTGAAGAAGAAAGCTGCCAATTGTAGAAATAATGGCAGTGGAGGAACACCTGAATAATTCTGTTAATCTCATATAAATTTAAATATGATGGCCAGACTGACAGGTGAAATTGGCATCCTGAAAAGAGAGGCTATAGAGGGATGTTGGAGAACTAAGATTGCGCCAAGTACTGCCAACTTGTAGGAAGCTGATGTATTTAGCTGCAGTGGGAATTGGACTGGTAAGAAAACAGCTGGTTGATCACTGATTTGAATTAATTGTTTTTGGCACATAGAGCTCTTCTTTGTAGATCTGTTGTAGTTCAGCCTGTGTACTTGTGCTACTGGATGGTGCAGTACCTTCTGAAAGGTAATGTAAATCTCTTACTGTCTACAGTCATCTGTCCCTCTAGTCTGTTCTTGGAATCGCAGTAGAGCTGTGTTTGAATTCTAGAAAGCAGAAGGCTAAGTGAAGGGCCTGTGTCATAAGAGATGTCTATCAATCACCTCTAAGTTTACAGAACTCTTTACTTCAAGGCAGCCTAATTAATCTGTTCCAGTCACAGCTGCAAAAGCAAATAATCTGACACTGTCATGAATGAAGTATTGTTATTCATCTTGCTTTTATCAAAATCCTATCTTTGGACTGATGAAAGTACTTTGTGTTTCAAATAAACAGAAACTTATGAGGTAGGATGAGTGCTTAGTGTCCACAGGCAATGCTTCTATAAAAATGGATGGGGTGCTCTGGAAGTTGCAGCTTGTTTCTACCTTTGGATCATTTTTTTGGAGTATGCCTATACCTAGGTAGGACAGCATTTTGCCAGCTTATCTGATACTTCTGCATGAGGAAACCTCAAACTTTTTTCTCAGTTGAAATAAATCACCTGAACTGCACTGAAATGATTAAAAAGTGTTTTCAAATAGCTTTACATTTCTTTATATGGTAGGGGAAGGATGCTCAAAAGCCTTCTTGTATCTTCATGATGTTAGGGGAGAAATGAAATTTGTTTGACAAACATTTTTTTAAAGCTATGTTTCACTCATAGGTTGTATTTTAATGCAAGTCATAACTTTGACTAGTTTCCTTCTAATTTGCATGGTATCTCATAACCTTGTAATGCATTCTGTTTGAAATCTACCTGTACTTCAAATTAAACCTGGAACCTTAATGCATTAACAGAATTTGAGGCACGTGATTTTTCTGGCTTGCTACTAGAGTGTTGAATCTTTAAAGTCCACAGGAGAGACCAAAATTTAACAGGTCCCATGGATTTTGGCTGGCGTAAGTGTCTGTCTATCCGCTGCATATCTGTTTTATAGCTATTAAGATATAGTGTAGCTTTGTATATATATTTATATTAACCCTTCTATTACAAATGATGGTAAGTTTATCCTTGCAAGTCTATCAAATTAAAGTATCTTTGACTAATTCTCTGATTCTTTTTTTTTTTGTAGGTATTGTGGTAAATGGACTGATTAACATTAGTATTTCAACAATTGAGAAGCGTTATGAGTTGAACAGTTCCCTCAGTGGCTTAATCTCTGCAAGCTATGACATTTCTTTTTGTGTTTTGTCACTGTTCGTATCTTTCTTTGGAGAAAGAGGCCACAAACCCCGATGGCTTGCTTTCTCAGCATTTATGCTTGGATTGGGCTCACTTATATTTTCCTTACCACACTTCAGTAGTGGAAAATACCACTATGGAGCTAAACTTCAAGGTAAGTTTATTGCTCTGTTTGCAAATGGTAAAAAAAAAGGTACATCTCTGTAGTAACCTGGAGCGATTTTCACTTTAGTACAACATAGTTAATTTCTGTCAAAGTCCAAAAAATAGATATTATATCCAACCCTCAAAATAAAATGTTCTGTGTGATCTGTGGATTCAAAATCTGTCTCTTTACACAATGAATTTTTTCAGAAGAGATCTGAGTGACATTATCAGTTCTTTTTCATATGCATCATTTGAATGAAGTCTTTTTAATTTGTATTGATGAATGCAATTAAAATTCACTGTGTAAGAAACCAGAAAACCCCCCAGTAATTAGTTTATGAACAGGAGTACAAGTTGGGTGAGTGATGCAGAATAAATATAGAAGAAAGCTGTTAGACTTGTTAACTAATTACTCATGATGCATTTAATAGTCCAAAACAACAGTAACAGAGTCACCTTTCAACAAGTTTCACTAAGTACTTCTAAAATGTTGATTGTGGGTTTCTTTGAAATAAAGAAGGAACAAACGATGCTAAACAATACTGAACAAAGCAATACTGAAATAATGGGAGTGGCCTGCCCTTAGATCTTGCATATTTTTTCTCATAAAATTTAAAGTGCGGTATATTTAATGCAGACTATTTGCATCTCAAAGGTAACTAAAATATCTAGATATTTGTGAAGCAGGAGTATTTAGTCTTCTAGGATAGTTTTAATTGTCATTGCAATATGTAATCAGATTTGTTGTCAATGACTAAGCACATCAGTATGGTCACCAAAATAATCAGTAGCATTTAGACACTGTGATGGAAGTTTCGCAGTCTTCTGGCTGTTGATTCTCAAATTAGTTTTTTAAGTGTTAATTGCAACAGACATTTCCGTGGGCTTTTCAGACATTAATAATTAATTAAATAACTTTGCTAAGCAGTTGTTCCCCAAATCATAAATGAGGCTCTAAGACAGAGGTCAATTGAACTATTTTCTGAGCAGTGAGAGACCTAGTTACCCCTAGTAGAGGAATAACAACTTACTTGCTGCTGGCTCTGTTGTGTTCCGATTCCTGTACAATTTTAGCTTCAATATTATCTTTATTTTCTAGTATGGAAGTGGAATTAGCTTATAAAAAACTCTAACTTCGTAGTATTTTTTGAAGTGAGCTACCATACGGATAGGGTGGTAGTGTGAAGGGAGATGACCAAGTGTAGTACCTGATCTCCCTGCTCCTACTGATTTTGGTTTACATCTCAAAGAAGCTGTGGCTGATTCATCAAAAATCTGCTATTTCATTCACCATTGAATATGCTGTAGGGATCTAGATATTTTATTAGGAATTTTGTTCTACATGGACTCTTTAGTTAGAGGGAAAAATCTCAAACCTCATGTACATTTTCCATGGTGCTGTAAGCTGGCTGAACTTAGGGTGTTCTGACTACTGTAATGCAGGTACCTATGCTGTGACTGCAGTAAGCAGATTTAAACAGTTAAGCTGACTTAAACAAAACACTATCAAAGATAAATTACTCTAGAGCACAGGAAATGTCTGCACCAGGGCAGAATCAATGCTAATCTGTATGTGCTGTGCAATGGCATCTTTTAACAGTGAAGTAAACCACTGTACATGAACTTATAAAATGTCTGATATAGATAGCTCTGATGTTGATAAGGCATCTTAACTGCACACCTAGCTGCCAGATTAATTTCAACACTCCTTATCCAAACAAATAAGTAGTTCATAGAGATTTTAGTGATTTTTGAGTAAATTGTCCTATTTGATGTGTTATACTAAAATATGCCACTTTATTTGCATATGCTCATCTGTTATAAATAAGTACAGTGAATTTCACCTTCAGAACAGCTTCTAAATGTTGTTCAGAGAAATATGTCGTATGTCTGCTTTTAATATTTAATAGCTATAATCTGGAATACAGAGTATATCTGGCTTCTACTATAAGACTTTACTTATATAAATGCTTTACTTACGGATATTAATTTACTTTTATTCCGAGTATACACATATCCTACTCTACAGAACTATAATGTGGATTTACTATAATAAACACTCCTTGGAAATAGTTTAATGCATTTTGGTATTCAAAGAGCAACTAAGCAATGGTCTGTCTATTTAACGAAACTTTAAGCCGATGAAAACATCTTTACTTTTATTAGGCTCTCTGGCTATTAGAAATCAAAATTAATAGCTGGTTATATATAGGTTACAAATAAATTTGAAGGCTATGTGGTGCTGCCAGTATCGCAGCTGGTTCTGACTAGGAAGTCAGGAGCTCCATCTAGTGGTTTTTCTGTAACTAGGCCGTTCTTTGTTTCACTGTTTATAGATAATACAATCTTCTGTGAAAGTGAAAGTGCAGTGAAAACTGCAGATGCATTAAGCAATGTACTTTGAAATTTTCATTTCAGATCTTATTGAAACATACTTAAGTTTGTAAAAGATATCTGTCAGAGCAAATCTCACATGACACTAGAAATATAACTATTGTGAAGGTTGCCAAGTGTTGCAACAGGTTATGCAGAAGGAATGCAGTCTTTTTCTCTGGGGGTTTTAAGACCCTGCTAAATAAAGTCTGAGCACTTTTGTCTCCTCTTGGATTTATCACTGTTTGGATTATGTTATGTGATCCCCTGATGCCTCTATCAACCTGAATTATTCCTTGAGTCTCTTCAGTGACAGAATGTGAATGATGTCTTTGGAAAAAAGACTACTTTTGTCTTTGTTAATTTCAAGTCTTAGACATTTGAATTTAAATTTATGGGCTTGATTTGGGAAGAGGGATGATGACTTGATTGATTCTCTGCTCTACTGGGAACACATGGCAGATAAGTCATTGAGGGTTTGAGACTTACTGAATGTTCTCAGTCAGGCATAATTGATCTCCCATCTCTGAATGCTTCAAAGACAATCAAATGGTGGAAAAGACTGGCATTTGTGTACTTAGGGGAATAGCGCAAGTGTGATGTCAACCTATAATTTGACTGTTTTGTTATTTATCATCTCTGTGGTTTCTGTTTGTTTTGCTCTCTGAAGCGACTATCTTAGTTGAGTAATGGATAGTGCTGCTGTTTGCTGTACTGTTCGCTATACTTGGGCTGTTTCTTAGTATTACAAGACATCTAAATAGCCCAATAACATTTGTTTTTAGAAACCAAGAACTTAATCTTTATTCAAAATGCTCATGGAGCCTTTGGGTGATATCATCATTCAAGACTTAACGCCTCATCCCACTAAGAGACAAAACTGCTTCACATCTACTGGCTTCAGTTCCAGATGTGTGAGAAATTAGTCCTGATCTATCTTATTAGTTGCTAAAGTGTCTCATAATTGATTCCACCTTTTTGACTGATATATTGCATTAGATATTTGGTAACATTTTGATATATGGTATTATTTGTCTACTAAAATACCTATTGGACAAGTCCAAAATAGTATTTAGCTGGTTATTTTATTGGAGTTTAACTTAGAACTACAGGTGTGTTTTATACATGTATGTGAAAAAGTACAGCAATATGTTAGCAATATGTTGTAGGACATGGTGTCTTTCTGTATTCGTTTTTTGACACTGCACTTGTATATAGTACAAATTTAACCTGATTTAAAACTTAATTTCCTGCTAAGATAGTACATTGACAAAAAGTGGAAAATATGCTCAAAAACTTTAATTTTCAGAGTGGTAATTCATGTTAAAATGTTTCTTTTTGGCATTGGTGTAGCATTAAAGTGGAGATTGTTCTGAAGTGGAAAAGATTAAAAATATTGATGACCCTCCATGTTAAAGTGAAATTTTTCCACTGTATTGGCCAGTTTCTGTGCAGCAGCCCTGTTGTCTGCTAAATGATTCCACCACCACTGTAGTGCTACTCCTTCTAGAGAATGACTAGATAAAGCCCATAAGTGCATTTATGGTATTAATGTAGACAGTCCTCTTTAAGTATCTGCTGCGTGGCAAGCACTTCTTCTCTTTTATGTTCCTTAAGTCCCAAGTGTAAAGTATTCTCAAATGTAAAAAAATCTGAGAGAAAGAATGCAAGTTTGTAGCAAAGTATTAAGAATCAATCAGTCTGCTTATCTGGCCTGAGGAGTGTTTCCATACATTTGCTCACTGTTGCTGGTTTTCACCAAACTGAAGGATTTATGGTCATGCCATTTTCTGTGGAAAATCCTGCGAAGAATTACAGTCTTCTTTATGATCCTGTCACTTGGAACTGTCTGTTGCTAAAAATGCCATTGCAGCTAGAGGAAGGAGAAAACCTACTACTTGTCTTCAGTTCCTCTTTTCCTCCTCTATTTGCCAAACATTTCAGAAGTAGAGGTAACCTTAAGCTGTTCTACCTTTGCTTCCCTTTTTGTGGGTTTGTGGGATAGCTATGGACTTCTACTTCTGAAGATGTGATAGTGTGTTCTATATGAGGTAGTGATGCAGGGCTTAAAGGTGTCTCTTTTTAAGGAAACGCTTAATTGCATAGCACTTGATATGTAGCTTAACTTTCAGTGCAGGTTTTTAATCAGTTGACTGATGAGATGGCTAACAGAATTTTAAAATTTTTTTGTCTCTGTCTTTCAGACACATGTCAAATTCCAGGAGCAAGCTCTGCTAACTTCACTTGCAATGCCAGCACTCAGTCTATGCTTCCCAGCTATTTGTATATCTTCATCCTGGGACAGCTGCTGCTAGGAGTTGGAGGAACTCCACTCTATACTCTGGGGACTGCTTTTATTGATGATAGTGTCCCAAAACACAAATCTTCACTTTATATAGGTAATTTTTAAAGCTGTACCACACTGCCTGTGTGGATTATACACAGCAGTGGTTTCCAAATACTTTTATGAATTCCTGTGATTTGTCTTGTCATTACGTATGTGCATAAAGTGTTTTATTACTGTGTTTTATTAATCTGTAGTAAGATTAAGTCTTTTCACTAGTTAATTTGCAGAACATGGTAAAGCTGCTTTCCATTCCTCTTCTGTTTTTTCATGTCAGTAACTAAAAATAATTAAGTGGTTGAATATAGCCAATCTGAAGTCAGAGAAAAAAATTACTTCAGTGTTACAGGTATTGAAAACTACTGTCTATCAGATCAGTAGCCAGACATTACTGTATCCTTTAAAAGCTTTATTTACCTTGTAACAATAGGCTGTTCTCAGTGCAAGGACATTCCAGTGGATCATGTGATCAGTACAGCCTTCTAGCCACAAATAGGAAATACAGGAAGTATCTTTCCTTAGTTGAAAGCTAAGCCTAGGAACATTAGAATGTGCTTGTCTTCCTATTTGAAAGTTAAGGAACACTGGTTCTCAGCAGTAGTTTTTAGTCTTTCCAGTCAGTGTTCTTTCTATTATAGGCGTTTTTGCTGCCAAATTTGTTGAAGTTTAAGTGTTTTGCATGGATATGAAAATCTTTGCTGTTTTCCCTAGTTTTTAGATATAAGCTGGTAAAAGTAAGCTAGCAATACTGGTAAATCACAGGAGAAATAAAAAGCATTTTGGGTTCCCAGACCTAATGTTTTTCAGAGTAAACATTTTAGCAAGCAAAATTGTTTGTACACAATTCTTTTTTAATGACATTTGATACTGTTAACTCTTAAATTACAAAGGCAGCTTTTATTTTTGACTTTTTAATATCAAGAGTACTTTTTCTCTGAAGCCTCTGAAAGACCACAATTAGAGCTGTCTGCATGATTTGAGGACCATGAAATGGCTTGAAAACTCAGAATGGTTTCAATGTTCATACTTAAAACATAACAGACCAAATATAAAGAATTAATGCCTGTGTATTCTTCACTCAGCTGCTGAGTTCAGAGGAATATTATTATGCCTGACCTAACAAAGATAGAATGCTAGTGACTGGACATGTAGTTATAGTAACCTTTAATCCTCTTTCTTGCTTTTATGTATTGAGGATTTAAATATGTATTGTATTTCTTTGCTTAATGCAGGAAGCCATATGCAAGACAGCAAAAAAACCCCTGAAAACTTTCTGCTAACATCTGTTAATAGCTGCTAGTGTGCTAGACTAAGCTTGCAACTCATGAATTAAAGGTTTCTTTCTCTTGTTCTCCTCTTGCTGAGCTGAAACCCCTACATCTATAAACCAATAAAAAGTTAAGCAATTCCAAATGGTAATTTATATTGAATGATATATAGGAGGAAATAGGGTTGAAGTTCTGCAGGATGAATATAAATTTAACTCAAAAAAATCTTATAAGCACATAAAGAAAAACCTGGGATATGTCAATTCACTGTCATTTGTGGTTTACTCATACTTGAGTGTCCCTTTCTTATTCTTTCCCTTTTTTGCACCCTTCTTAGCCCCATCATTATTTCTGGGTGTCTATAGAGATAATAGGATCCAGGTACTTTGGAGAAATCCAGTTTCTTCAACCTGGGGAAAAGCATAGAATGTGAGCATTATGGATGCATGTGTTAATTATTTAGATGGATCATTGTTACTACTACTTGCAAAACCTTGTCTGTGGAGGCAGTGCTCCTGCCACCAATGTAATAAAAATCTGACTGACCTGGGACACTAGTGTGGACTTAGGAGAGCTCTTTTGCAGAATTTAGTTAAACATGCAAATTTGGTTTTGACTGTGATATCTGTTTTTTATAAATGTCAGGAGATGTTAAGAGCCCTGACCCTTTCTAGGTTTATATAAATAGAGTTTGTGTTGATATTACTCTAGTCAAAAGGTTTAATGAAGCACTGGCTTCTGGGCTTGGCAAATCTAAAAAAACAGCGAGGCTCAAAATACAAGCAGGTAGCTTCTTAGAGATAGTAGTCATAAAGAATTAGCTACTGATGCTTGTAATAATCTGAAACTCTTTCATAAGCTACCTTGTGATTATAGGCACAAGTTATGCAAAAAGCAATCTAATAATGTATAAAGATGACTTTGGTTAAGTGTCTTTTCAAAGCCTCTCAAGTTGTGGCTTTGAAAGCTGCAAATTGGCTTGTTGAGGGGCAAGTATGAATTTTGTCTTCTGTATACTGTAGTGGAAGTAATGATCATGAAAGAACAGGTTAAATTACAGAAACCACTCAAATTTAAGCTGATTTTTGGAATTGTTTTTAAAGAAAGCTTCAAGAAATTAGGGTGAACTTGATATATTTACCTTCTCTTCTAGGGATTGGCTATGGAATGTCACTGCTGGGTCCCGCTATTGGCTATGTCTTAGGAGGTCAGCTACTTAATATTTATGTTGATATCCAGATCCCAGAAAGGCAAGATACAACTTCCTTTTGCTTTGTTTTTTTATTTTTTTAATAATTCAGATTGAAATCTTCAGCTTTGCCCTGTATCAAGATGAGGAAAGAGTTTTAATTTGGAAAATACTACATTTTCAGGAGCTTATTTATATTGGTAACTAGTTGTATTCACAAGGACTTCTGCCAAGTAAGCTACTTCACACAGTGAGTCACCCCACTGTCTAGGGTTTCTTTGTAGTGCAAATACTTAGCTTTTTGAAATACTAACTTCTTTAAAGCTGTTGAACAAAAGTTTTGTCTTTTAGCTGTTTGCTTTGGGTTAACTTGCAAGTGTTGATTTCTTCTGCACAGTTTTTTCTGAGGTGGGATATGAGGGATTGGATATTCTTACTTACCTCCTGAGGAAGAACTATCAGTTGAGTCCACAGTTCAAAAAACGGTGTTATAAATTGTACAGCTGTCAAAACCAGCAACTTCGTTTATGCTTTTATTCCTCTATTTTACACTTTGAATCAATGCTATGGCATCTTTGAATTTCTGTATTGACCTTCATGTAATTCACAGGTTATGAAGGCTCTTTTCAAGTATCTTGATAGTAATACAAGAAGATAGAGATGCCTTAGATGAGCAAGGAATAAGTTTAATGCGTGTAGAAAATTACTATAGTCAAAGGATTTTGGATAAATTGATAACTTAAAAAAAAATTCTATCTCACTGGCATCTGAAATTGCTGTTTTGAATTAAAGAATGGTAAATCCATTTTTCCAAATTGTTTTTTCAGCACAGAATTGGATCAAGATGACCCACGTTGGCTTGGAGCATGGTGGATAGGATTTGTTGCATGCTTTTTTGCAATTTGGCTTCTTATAATACCTTTCTCATGCTTTCCTAAACACCTACCAGGTAATTGTTTAAAAACAATGAGCCACTTCAAAAGAGAGGTTTGTTAACTCTTGAAGATTTCAGACTGCTGTGCTATGTGGTTGATTCTTCTTTGATTCTGTTTCTCATTTGGCTAAATTCAAATGAAAAATTGATTGTTTCCAATATGTAACCTTTAAAACAAGAAGAATGGATGAGAGAGAATATATATGATGTACAGTTTTACTGGGAAAAGATACAGCTTAGAAACTGATGGCCAAAGTTTGGACGCTTACAGATAATCATCAGTCTTGTATTTAAAGCTTCTGTTTTGTCTACCAGGAGTCAGAAAGGAATTCCTCAACTCATGCAGTGTCTTTGTCTTTATTGTCTTATTGGTTTTGGTGGAACAATAAAGCATGAATCAAAAATGTTGAATGAGCTTCAGGATAGGCTGAAAACCTTAGGATGTTTCTGATAATATCTTGCAGTCAAAGCTTCCCAATGGAAGCCTACTGCTTTCAGACAAATTTCTTTTTCTGGAGCAGTACGTTATGGGTCATTTCATGGATCTATACCAATAAAATATTTAAGAAGACTTAGTGTTTGAGCTAGTTTTACCGAGGAGAGGAAATTCTTGTATTTTCTTTTTTCTGACTTTAAGTGTAAGAGCACAGGTATTCAATGTTTTTATTGTCAGCAAATATGCCTATTTGTAGGGACAGCAAAAATACAGGATGAAAAAGTCTCTGAAACTCATAATGATGGCAGTGCGGTGTTTGTCGAGACCAAAAATATTGGAAGAAGTTTTAAAGACTTTCCCGTGGCTCTACTGGTAAGGACTCCTTGAATTTACTGAAACTGATAAATTCTGTGAAGAAATATTTTTCAGGTAATACAGAAGTGTTTAGAAAGGTAATAACTTTTCTTATTGTATTGTAAAAAGGATGTGTCTAATGCAACTGGTATTTTAATGTGTATTTGTTCTGTTGATGCTAAGATTATTAAAGCAAGAAAAGCATGTAAGTAAAGTTTCACAAGTGTTGGCTTTAAATCATGACTTCTAGTGGCTTGTGTGACAAATAATTTCCTGGGTGTAATGCTAATTTCCTTCTGTAGATACTGTTGAAGAATCCAGTGCTTATGTGTCTAATAATAGCCAGCTCTTCTGAAGCTTTAGTTGCCACTGGCTTTGCCACATTTCTGCCAAAGTTTATAGAAAATCAGTTTGGAAAGACATCAAGTTTTTCTGCAACCCTTGCGGGTAAGGGGATTTCTTTGTTTTTAAATTTTAAACATGTTGTGCTGCACATGTGATTAATGTAGGTGGAAGCTTATATAAGCATCTTGTGATCTTGTGTGTGTCAGAGGTATTTGTGGATATACTTGTATGAAATATGGTTTTCACAGCAGAAACAGTATCGTTATTGTTCTCACCTCTCATGAGACCCTGGTACTTAACTAATCAAGGATGAAAATCTTGTCTGAAGTTTTGAAAAGCTTCATACTCATACTCAAACTAGAATGAGAATTTTGCATTCTACTGAAAATAATTTATTCCTCTTTTTTTCTCTTGGTGGAAAAAAAACTTCCTCATTTAAAATCAGCTGAAGGAGCATTAGGCCTTGGTTGGTACTAAAGGAAGAAAGATGAAATGTAGCTGAACAAAAGTGCTTACCACAAGTAAATGAATGACTTGGCTTTTCTCTTTTTCAATTCCACCATAATGTAACAGTGAAAAAGGAGCTTATGGCAAAACAACATATCAGTATATATTGCAGTACTATTGCATAATTGCTTCTATATGTGGCATACTGTTGATATTCTGATATGCAGCAGTAGTATGTAGAGCAGTGGAAGGCTATGAAAGGCTAACTATTGGGGAAACAAATTGAAGAAATCTGATGGAAGCACTGCAGTAGGTGGGGCTACATGATTAGCTCTGTTACTGTTACTTCTGAAGCATAGCAACCAGATCAAGTCAGAAAGGCCAATAATAATTGCAGTATGACAAGCTTAGTGTTTCTGGAATGGGTATTGCTAAATGACCTCAGACTTATGGCACTACAATATAATAAACATATGCTAGTTGAAGTGCTCTTTCTCCAGCAGAAGTATGTTTGGGGGAGACTTTCAGAGTGTTTTACTCCCCTGGATAATATTGGATAGTACTATTGCTATTCAAGCAATGTCAAAACAAAGTATCTTCAAGTTATACATAGAAAAACATTGGAATGCAGGCTCAATTGTTAAACAGTAATCATCAGTGAAGTGGAAAACTGCTTTTTCCTTTTCTGTTTATTGTTCATGTCAAAATTTGCTTTGATTTGAAAGTATTGGTAGTGTTAATCAAATGTACAGCTTTAAGGAAATGTTACACTAGTATTGAAAGCAGAACTAGTGTTAAGCTAGATAGTCTAACGATATTAACTATTTAAACTGCATATTATTATGAGTGTTGCCGAATTGTCTTTATTTGTCCTAGTTCAGTGCAAGTTACACTGAGATCAGACATGTAAAAATGTGTAAATATCTGTAGTCCTAATAGCACAAAGAAGATAAATTATAATGTCCTATATGAACTGTGAAAGCTAAACTAACTCGCTGATCTATCTTTCTCTAAAAAGGATGTAAAATAATGCATGTAGAAGAATTATCTTGTGATGTCTTGTTTAATTGTGTTCTATCATTAAAAAGTTCATATCACAAATGTATGAAAAATAACATGAACATATGAAAAAACTACCCATAATCTACCTTTGAAGCGAAGAAAGAGCATTTTCTGTTTCGATTATGGGGAAGATCTCTGCTTCTCAGGGGTTCCTGCCCAGTATGAAGAATACTTAAGTAATCTAGTTTCACTGTGTCTGACTTGGGTTTTGCACAACTGAAGATTAGGACATCAAGTTGAACTCATGGAAAGGCTAGCAATAATGTAAGGGTAGAATAAATTACTCATACCATCAGGTTCTGATAAGATGATTTGAAAATGTCAATACAGTGACTGTATCTTAACAGGTAGCTGTTGTTTTTGTTGTTGTTAACATAAAATTACACTCTAAATTGCTTCATTATTTATACCTTGCATTTTTGTGTAATTGATGGTATCTTATTTTTCTCTAGGGCTTGTATTAATCCCAGCAGCAGCACTAGGCCAAATCATAAGTGGCATCTTGGTTTCCAAGTGCAAAATGGATTGCAAACGTATAATCAGGTTTATGATTGGCACTTGTTCAGTGGCTCTACTGTTAAACACAGTGTTTTTATTTGCTAAATGTGGGAATGAACCTTTCGCAGGTGTATCTGAAACATATAATAGGTAAATATATTTTCATGCACTATTGGGTTTGCTGTTAATGTTTTAAATATGCTACATCACAGAATACAACATCTTGAAAAATGCTGCATTTTGCCTTGATGTATGGAATGGACATTTTTTTATGGAACTCTAAAATCTTGGTCTTGTAATCTTTGTGTTCTTAGATGATTAAGAAAATGTAAGAATAAATTACCTGCAAAATGTTCTGAGCAGTCTGGTCTTGCTTGACAAAAAAAAAAATTCCCAGCCTCTTTAACTATTCTTAGTTTTGTAGCCATGGTATTGACTATAGCTGATTGTGTATCTCTGCAGAAGTAGCATGTCTTTTGTATCTGACTTTTCTAAATATCTATTGACAATCTGGGCTGTTTGTTCTTGAAAGGAGTCTGTCATGTGCAACATCTTCATGAGAGCACTGAGGTGCAACTTAAACAGATCTTTATTTTTCTAGAGAAAAATTTGCAATGTTGTAGCATCAAACTGTAGCAGATCTAATGCCAAGGGAGAGTAACTCAGTGACCTAAGTTGGATAATAGAATGGGGAGAGAATCACAAATGTAATTCAAAATACTTTTAATAACGTGTAAGAAAAGAGAATTTTCTAAACATATACTTTTCTGTACCTTAAACAACATTGTTCCATTCCTAATGAGAGTGCAGTCTGTCACTAGTTTTCAGTATTTATAGTAATTGTAATGAACCATCTAGGATGTGAATGTTCCTTCTTTTGCTGTTAACAAAGTTTACTTGGCGATCCAGTGTAGGGTAATGGGGAAACAAAAAAATCACAAGTTAAAGTAACAATGAAGCAAGATTACAAATTGCTATTTGTAAGGATAAGCATTCTTCATAGAATCTTTTTGTAGGGCTGCTTTTAAAATTTCAGTATTGAATAAATTGTGGCCTAATAACCACCAAAGGTTACATAAAATGCCCAATAACGCTGTTGTGAGAAATAACTCTAGTTGGCTACAGCTGAGGACTGCTAGCTGCTACTTGAAAAAAATTATCAACAAGAAAAGTGTGCTGTGCATCTGAGCAAATAGTTCATTCATACTTTTTTGTTTTTCTCAAATCCCCCTATTTTAGAAATGGATTAGGTACCACTATATTTTTTTAAAAGCAGGGTGTGTAGCTTATGCTCCAATGTACATAAAAACTTTTAAACCTAAAAAGGATGAGGATTTTTGCACTTTACTGGCACGAGAGCATGAAATGCACATCAAAATGTAGATGATTTGGGGGAAAATTTGGTTTTCTAGCAATGGATATGCAAGTAGAAAAAACTATAAACATCTAATCAACAAGCTTATATGGCTTCTTCTCTTGCTATTTATCATGCTTTTGACTGACGAAATGAATGTCTAACAAATACAAGAACATAAGAAAATTCTGTCTTGATCATGAAGGCAACTAAATGCTCAATTATAATAAAATATGATGGGACTTTGTTTCCTGTGCCCTTTAAGGAAATCATTGATGTAAAAATAAGTGGCAAAACTGATTACAAAATTTTCTCAGAAATACAAAGAGTTATTTACTGGAAACAGTAAAGTAGAGTAGATATCCTCAGGTTAATGGGAAAGATACACAGATAGCTTTGAGATGAATCTGACTGAATGCAGTCTAGGCTTCCAGTTCTCTAACACAGTAGAAATTTAATGCTTTGTTGCCTTTATTGAAAGACATAAATCAAGAGTAAAGGACATCTTACACACTAGTGACTAGGAGAGGAAGAATAAATATCAAAGCCCAAGTTACTATTAATGCTGATTCAATCTTTATAACTTGCTCTATCAGATGACAGTATATTAAAGAGCATCTGTTGACATTTGACCCTTAAAACGTGGCTTTGCTTCATTGTGTGAAAAATGCTATCTGTAAGATTATGGTGGCTCTTCAGAACGGTGAAAACTAAGATGTAGATTTGCTTTGATGCTGGAACAACCTAGAGGTCTGCATAGTGGTGATAAAAGTGATAAATGTGCAGTGGCTTCAACTACAATCCAAAACTGAGAATGTGATCAGTAGAATACTTATTTTAATCTTGTTTTGATTTTTTGTTAATATTGTATTTTGAAAACTAGACTTTAGTTATCTGTTTTGTGAATCGAAATTGATGGAGTTGTCTATGGAAGAAATAATTGCACAAAAATAACTAGATATAAATGGAAATCCCCATTAGGGTTATAAGAATTGTAACTAGGCCTATTATTTTTAATGAATTAAATGCATAAATCAGCTGAACTGAACATTTTGAGATTTATTGTTATTTATCATTATAAATTCCATTACTTGTTTTCACACCAGTTGTTTTAAAATTAAAAGTCTATCAATTTTACCTTTCAGAACTGGCATGTTATATAACTTAACAGCGCCCTGCAATGCTAACTGTGGATGTTTGCGCTCTGTGTACTACCCAGTTTGTGGCAGGGATGAAGTCCAGTACTTTTCTCCCTGTTTTGCAGGATGTTCATCACAGCTTTCCAACAACATGAAAAAGGTAATTCATGCTGACATGCAAAGATAACTGACATAGCCTGTTCTGGTCTCCTGCAGAATGCATTCTATATAAAAAATGTTCTCCCATTACTCTGACAGGAAACCACAGTAGTTCTACAACTGAGTGGCAATTATTACAGGAAAAAAAAGGTTTGGATTGGAAACACATGACTAAGTAGAATGAAAATTGGTATGTGTCTGATGCTTCAACAGGTGCTTTTACGTATTTGACTGTACAGTGTATTTTTTCAATATCAAATTTACTTTCTTGATGACTTGATGTACTTGATGACACACAGAACTGACTTAGTGATACAAAATAGCTTGCACATGTATTGCATTTTCAGTAAAACATAGCAACTGCAGTATGAATTTCCTGTACTAGTGTCATTCTGACTATTGACATCTGTAATATAGAATCAGAATCATAGAATAGTTTGGGTTGGAAGGGACCTTAAAGATCCTCAAGTTCCAAGTCCCCTGCCATAGGTAGGGACACCCCCCACTAGATCAGGCTGCTCAGTGCCTTGTCCAGCCTGGCCTTGAACACCTCCAGAGAGGGGGCATCCACAACCTCTCTGGGCATCCTCTTCCAGTGTTTCACCACCCTCACTGTAAAGAATTTCTTTCTTATGTCAACCCTGAATCTACCTCCTGCCAATTTACATCCATTATTTCTGGTCCTCCCATCATATCTTATTAAAAACTCCTACCCCTCTATTGGACCCCCTCCGGTATTGATATGTTACTATGAGGTCCTCCCTGAGCCTTCTTTTCTCAGGCTGAACAGCCCCAACTCCTTCCTTTGCAGGTCCTCCTCAGTTGCTGGAAAGGCATACATGGTTTGGTGCATGTGCAAGTTCATTGCTCTCCTTGAAGTTCTTCTGTTAATGTTTGGCTTTTCATAATCTGTGTTGGACTCAGCTCCATTTACCTTGCGCCAATCCAGCTAACTTAGCAAGATATTGGCACTCTCTTAATGAAGTCAAAGATAAAAATATACTCCATCATTTGATCCACTTAACTAACAAAGCTGTTTCAATTCTACATAGCTCTCTATGCAACAACTGTGGTCACTCATAGCATGCATTGTTCTATGAGCTTCCTGGGCACATTGCCCTTCCTGATTTATTATGTTCCTTCTTGCCAACATCTCTGAAAAATCATACTTGCAACACTCCATCTTGGCCATTCTTAGTTGCATACAGTAATGTGCATTATCTTCACTGATATGTAGTAAGATGTGGGTGTGAATCTTGGCATTTCAAGGCTTGCTCTGTTGCTGTCTTTGTATAATATTATGTACATGTTTTTGTTCCTCTAAACTCTACAGTCTCCTTTAGAATTTTAATTATTTTTGTTCATACCTTAAAAACTCACCACTCAGAATGGAGGCTATGTCTGTCTTTTTACATCACAAAATAAAAAATTCTTATTTTTCTGCTGACCTGGAACAGTAAAATTCAGCCAAACCAGTTCTAAATTGGGGGTTATGATCATTGGGAGATCATACGGAGTGGAGTGTTTCCCACAGTATAAAATCGGGGTTTCTCTTTTATTTGGTGTGCTGCAGATCCAATCAATATCTTCCACATCAGCACCACTCAGTATCTGAGTGAGAGCTAATTTTGTTTTGCAAATTGTTTGTAGACATACCACAATTGTTCCTGTATTGGGAGACCAAGAATAGAAAATGATTCAGAAGACTCTTTCTTTGAAGCCATCCCTGGGAAATGTCCAACTCAATGCACACTTTTACCTGTATTCCTGGTCTTCTTCTCTTTCACTGTTGTTTTCACATTCATGGCTGTTACTCCAACAACTGTGGCCATTCTCAGGTATGTGTTTTGGGCTGAGAAGTAGCATTCTTGTGGAAATTGACATCCCTAAAATATTTAATTTTGTTTTGAAATTTGCATTGAAATGTGAAACAGAACCAGTGGGCAAGAGATTTTCTGGTGCCACTTTGTGCAGTAAGCAGGCTTTATTTGAAGCAGAGAACAGTCCTACCAGTAATCAACATCTCTGTAGTGATACTGATTAGAAGATACTGTTTGAATCTGTTAAAAAGAAAGATACTTTCCTACTTGTAGAAAAAATCCCTCTTATTGCAGCACTTATGACTGTATTGTCAGAGCTGTGTGCTTGGATGAAAAAAATTCAACTAGCCTGTGCACTGATAGTGCCATGATTTCCAACACAAACAAAAAGAAAAAGAAGTATCAGTCTCTTATTCCCCACCTCTTACTTAGATTCCTGACATGCAGAATTGTAGTCTGTTGAGAACTGTGGGCTACCTTTGGTATGATACTGATGTTGTATGTGTGGCAGTCATATAAATAAAATGTGACAGTGTGTATGTGGCTATCAGCCAGTGGTTTGACAGTCATTAAGATGCATGGAAGTTAGATGCACTTTTTTTTCCCCCGATACACAATCCTTATTCTGAAAGTAGAGCTGTGTCACTTTATGTTGGAATCTGACTTGTATTTAATAGTAATTCCAGAGGGAAAATTTTCAGGATGTCTAGGGGTACATGCACAAAGCACATGATGTTTTTAATAGTGTTTGTTCCTACATACTAGGTACTAGCCTTCTGTTCAGAGTTAGTGTAAATTTAGAATTAACAGCTTGTCATCTTATTGTGGGGGCAGAATAATGTGAAGTGTTGCATTATTTTCAAAATAGAGCTGATGCCTTAATTCTAAACAATAGTACTTGGAATTTCAAATCTCAGCTTACAGGATGAGTCAGTTTGCTGGAAGAAAATACTGCAGAGCAGTTTGAATGTGCAAAACTTAATTTGAATAGCGATATGTGAGCTAAGTTGCTGGAGAAATATCTGAAGTATAGGAAAAAATGAATAGGAGGTAAGAAGGTAAATTCTACCAGTTAATAAATCAGTATTTTTATTTTTGTAGTATAAGCCAGAATTCATTAATTTTTAAGGTCAGGTGGATTATATGTAAAGGTTATGGGAAATTCAACACCTTGTGCTATGCTGAAGCTTGATCTCAATTCAGATATTGCTTCTTTAGAAACAGTATCTCAGGATTGCATCCTAGCACTATCCTTAAATACATGGTGGTTCTGTGGAAAAAATGTTCCGTGGAGTATTAGAGTGCTGCTGGTAAGCCTGCTTCTTACTTATACTTTTATTAACATAGATCACTCTAAAATTCCATGTTGAGCTACTGGAATTGCCTCTAACTTGTGTCAAAATATGACACAAGTATACACAAGTATATTTTTTCATTTGTTCTGTGCACTAGATTCCTAAATCCCCCTGCAATTAACAGGCTAAATCAATATATTAAGACAAAGCATTTATACCAAGCGGATAATGGAATGGTTAAAACTTGTTTATCAGGCCTTAAACTGCATATATTTTTTACAGGTGTGTGCCAGATAAACAACGTTCATTTGCTCTTGGAGTACAGTTAGTATTTCTACGACTAGTGGGTATGACTTCCTTGTTTAAATACTTGTTTTGAGTTACTTCTTGAGTATATTTACTTGTAATGTATTAAGAAGCTTTCAGAGGAGCTTGGAATGTCCTGTTATTGCCATATAGAATAGACTTGTTATAAGGCAGGTGCCAAGTGGATTCAAATTCCTCTTCAAATAGTGCACACATGCTCATGTTAACCACTGTTCTTACTGGCATGAATAAAATACAGGTAACTCATTCTTTCTGCAAGAGAAACCTACTGTCTCTTCCCCATGAAGAGGCCTGTTCTTTAGGGTAAAAAAAAATTGCATTATAGAAAAAAACAACTGCATGTATTTAATATGTCGAGATCCATAAAGTGTGTATGGCAGAGTTGACTTTGCTGTGAAGCAGAAGGTAGGAGAACACAGTCAATACAGGCAGTAGAAAGGTGGAAATTAACAATACTACCAACAAGATAATGAAACTGTAGGCTTAATTACAGGGGTCCTACACAGGAGTATGTGAAGAAGTACTGTATTTAAGAACAGCTGTTGATTAGGTTAGGTTGACATGCATTGCTATGTGTCAAGTGTTTGTTGTAATGTTTGCTATATGTGGATGCAAAACACTTGTGCCTTATGAGGTGCTGTTGCAACAAATATCACATGAATCAAAAATTTAAACACCTCTAATTTTGCATGAACTTTTTTCCTAAAGTTTTTGCTATGTATGAGGGATGGAAAAAATGTATATTAATATTTTAGTCCTCTGCATTTGAAACAAGTTAGTGTACATGATCTGAGAACAGAATATTTCTACAGCTGACCTCCTGCTTCATTGATCAGCTGATTTTCCTCCCTTATTTTAATGGCACTTTTTTCTGATGAAAATGGAGAAGTTATGAGAAGCTCATAACTTCCTCATAAAGCAAGAGGTGTAGCAGTAATTGACACAGTGTCCTTCCTACCTATTAATCAAGAGCAATGGAAGAGGCATACTTGTTGTGTAGTATGATCATGATTAATATGTGATATTTAGTGAGTGGATCTCCCACTTTATCTTCCCTGCTAGCCTGGCATTTCACTGCATATATTTAGGCCATGTAAGACATTTCCAAGTAACTCCAGTCATCCAACATGTTACTCTCATGTTTTTTCTGTGTTTTTTTTTTTTTAGGTACTATTCCTGGACCAATTTTGTTTGGCATTGCTATAGACAACAGTTGCACTCTGTGGGATATTAATGAGTGTAAAATTAAAGGAGCCTGCTGGGTTTATGACAATGAAAGAATGGCTTATCTGCTGGTGGGCATAAGTAAGTGACTTCTTCGTATAAAATAATACACAAAGTAATAGATACACAGAATTTGACCGTTAGATGGGAGTTACTTTAAATAGAACCTTAAACTCTCATTTTTAGCAGTGGCGTGGGTTTTCATAAGTAATGAAAAGCAAAATATCGTGGAAGGAGCAAAATTACATTAAGTGGCTCTTGAAAATAAGAGACATTTTCAATTAACAATAATATAAATTTTTTTTTTATTCTTCATTCTCTATTCTTAGGCTTTAGGAGGTAGCTCTTCACCATGAGGGTGATGAGGCACTGAAATAGATTGCCCAGAGAGGTGGTGGAGGTCACAGCCCTGGGCATATTCAAAGTCTGTCTTGATGAGACTGAACAACCTGATCTAGTGAAAGATGCCCCTGCTCACTGCAGAAGGGTTGGGCTTGATGACCTTTGAAGGCCCCTTTTGGCTCAATGCATTCCATGATTTATTACCACACTTTAAGGGATTAGTATACATTTCATTCTTACCTGACTTGGTCTATTGGCAGTTTAAGGTCTGAAGAGCTTTCTTCCTCTTGTGATATTTCATGTTTCTGCTATTTTCCCTAAATTAATATTAAGATTCTGAAAAATCTCAGAACAGTAGTCAAAACCTGTTTACAATCTTTTCCCTTCAAATGGAACAGCTGTTTGTGTGGGGCAAGGAAGATAGGTTAAGCATGCATCTGTGGTAGCTGCTGTTGTCCTGTCTTCTAGCAACTGTGTAGATTGGACTGCTAACACATAATCTTGAAACTGAGAAAGCAGGAGTCAGCTTTCAGTATCTCTCGGGCATATTTGTAACACAATACAATCCCTTCTTATCCCTGACTTCTTGTACCCCCAAATTACAAAATCATCATTATGTACCAGGGATGAGTTAATGAAACAACCTTTTAAAGTAACTAAGGAGAGAGTTTATTGCAAAAAGAATATTGATGCAATGAAGAGCAGGACTGAAGCAAGAAATAAGAAAGATACAGTAGGCTAGAACAAGGTGAAGAAATACAGAACTGTAATATTGGCAATAGCTGCTTCAAGCAAAAGTGATCAGGCAGGTGATGGGTCTGAAGGTAGTTGGTTGGACTGCCTTTAACTGCTCTTTGCAGTTCACGTACAAAGCAATTAAATTCAGTGTATGTTTTAAAATCATACAGTGCAATTCACAATGTGAAAGTTTGCAAATGACTGAAAAGCTCTTAAGTACTATCAAAGATGACTTCAACAAGGACTCTTCTGTTCTTTGCATTTAGGTGCTGCTTGCAAAATCATCACAATCATCTTTGTGGTCATGGCAGCATGTTTCTATAAGCCTCCTCCTGCAAGTGCAGAAAGGTCACAGAAGGATTCAGAAGTGGTGTCTTCTATGCATACATAGATCATGAGGGAACTGAGGCTTTCCATAGAACCAAAAAGCACTATTGCAACTCTTGTACTAAAGTTCTTACACATCATTGCCTAAATAGAAAAGATGATTTTGATTTCTTGAACAACTTAAAATATATATGAATATGCGTAGTGTTCTCTAACATGCTAGACATGCTTTCTCATAATCCTTTGTGCATATCCAAAAATTGACATTTTGCAGTATGATTTTAAATGTACAACTTATCAGTAAAAAAAAATCAGAAAATGAACTGAACTGGGTTGACTGTGAGTCTCATTTCCTCCTGCTAAAAGTAACACTAAAGTGAGATTGTAGTGGGAGAAACAAGTATCTTGCTATATTAAAGGAAACTGTGGGTGTTTGAAATAGATCTGTTTTAATTTGTTCATAATCTATGCTAACTTGCCTTACTTGGGGATTTTGATTATAGATTCATTTGTGAATGTGCAAGTAATGGTCATGTTTTGAAAATTTATACATATTAATGGCATAAGTTCACTTTTTAGTGTTTGTAGCAAAGTGTCAGTAACTGTTACGGGATATCTGGGTTTGTAACCTCAAAATATTTATTAAAGTAAGTGCCTACATTTCTATCTGGAATATATAGAAAGTCTGTCTCAGCTGCTTACTGTAAGCATTGTTAGCATTTTTCTAGAAAACTGGAAAATAAAACTATTTTCTTACTATTTCTGTGTATGCTATGTCATTTTGAAGTGACTGAGTTCTAGGTCTGTCGCCTCCAAGGAACGTGATGCTGAAAGTTTGCAAAGAACATGTGTGCAATCATCAAAATTATAAAATACAGCTTTTGACTTAAAGACTGCATGCTCTTAAAGATGTGTTTCTATAGCATAACAGCTTGACATTGAATTTTCAAGGGAAAATTCAAGGAATTTCAGAGCAATTTCTGCTGCAATATACTAGGAAAAAAAAAATCTTTCTTGAAGTAGAAATAGATTGTCCACATAATTCAGTGATGAGAGTGATAGAATACTGTTTTGTATTTCACTTTCCTTTTTGCATAAAGTTTTTTTAACAATTAAAAAAAAAATCTTAGGATACCATTCAGTAATGTTCAGTCTACAGGCTGAGCTCTCAGATTTTTATTTTTTATTGCTTCTCTCTTTGTGATGATTAAGATTTTGGTGCACTTATTCTTTGCCATAATCTTATTCTAATTTTTTCCATTTTGTATTCCTGAATTATTGGAAGTTTCAAAATGCACCACAGCTTTACTTTTCCCCCAGTTGGCACTCCCACTTTTGTTTTGTTTCCATGATGCTGTGATAATTATTAATTTCCTTTATAAACTGAAACACTTGTGGTGTAGTGTATTCTCATATATAGACATTTCTAATGATGCCTTAAATATTGAGTGAACGTTTTGGGGTAACTGAATTGAAATAGTTGGAAGATAGAAATTACCTAGAGCTAATTTTTCGGAACTTAGTCAGATGAGAGTACAGTACCCCCTTTGACCTGTTTTGACTACAAAGGGTATAATTATAGGTGTTCTACAGATACATTTTTTAGTGACACCGTATATTCAGTCTGATCCATGCAGATTGGGAAAAGAAATTGAAAAGAAAACAATATGCCAGTAGAAATCTCTCAGCAATTTCAAATACTTAGGTCACCTTACAGTCTTACTAATCCCTTCTCTGTTAGTAGAGTGGTTTCTATGTGTTGTTCTAACACAATCAGCAAGATAAGGTGTTCAATTTTTGATAGTTCCATTTTAAAAAAAAAAGATGACAGAAAAAATCTTTCTTGTTGAAAAAATTCCTGGTCTTATCCACCATTCCATCTTTTTAACTTACTATGATCAAGTATTTTGTCTTTTGAAGATATGCTAAATCAAATGTTTAATTAAGAAATGTCATAATTTATATAGAGTCATAGAGCTATTTAGGTTGGTATATCTGGGGATATAGAGAGCAGAGTCCCTAAGCTCTTCACACAAGGATCAGCCGTGGAAGTAAGATACGATGATACTTGCTAGAATGAGGCCTTGGTAGCAGTGAACAGCACTGATAACAAGATGTAACAGAGACAGGAATGACACCTGTTGTTTGTGTAAATAGTTGATACGTTTAGTCATTATGTTTTAGGATGGAAAGGTAACTGATAAAATATAACTGCTAAGATGGAAAATTACTGCTTGCTAACAAGCTGCTGTGTAAACTGCACTGTAGCTCAATAAAGTGCCTTTGATCACCAGTTGGAGCCTGCACCTTAATATGTCACTGGTACAGACCCTTAAGATCGTATGTCCAACTGCTGACACTGACAAATCCACCATTTCCCTAACCATGGTATCTATACCTCTTTTGAATATCTCCAGTGATTGTAACACAATCACTCCTTAGGCAGCCAGTTCCAGTGCTTGATTTCACTTTTTCAGTGAAGAAATATTTCCTCATATCCACTCTAAACCTCTGCTTGTCCTCAGAACTGCAGAGTCAGTTTATATGAATCTGCATAACAAGAATGTCAGATTTGGTTGCATACTTATAGGAAAAATTGAGTGGATTTCCTTTCTCCTTTCATGAAGATGAAAACTGAAGTTGATTTTTAGTTATCTTGTTCAGTATGATAAAACTTCAGCAATGATAAAACTTCAGTTAAAAGTGTCCCACCTTCTTTTATAAAATGAATCAACAATAGAAACTTTTCAAAGAGCATATAACTGATGAATTGTCTTTCCAGTCAGTGATTGAAATGTATTTCAAGATGTTTACTCAAAAATCAATAATGACGAAAATCATGCTTCATTGCTATGAAATTAATTTATCTCATCTGGTCTGTTGAAAAAAATGGAAGAATTATTATCAATATCTCTGTCTTGAACTACATGTTATGTTGTGGCTTAGAATGTTTAAGTACCTTCAGAGACCGGCAGACACTCTTGGATCTAGATAAAATACACAAATACTGAAGAAATTTCCCTAGAACAAATGTAATAAACCAGAAAATCATTAAACTGTTACAAAATATATCAATTAATCCCTGCATTAAGAAGCCTGTGGTCATCCATAGCCATGGACCATAGACCACACATGACCATACATGATCATCCACGGTCATTATATGGAATTAAAAATGCTGTTCAGTTTAATTTATTTAGTTACATCCTGATTGTCTTAGCTTATTCCACCAAGAGTTCAGACAAGAAGGACCAATATCTATGAGAACTAGAATAATTAAAATGTTAAACCTTTTTGTAGTGGAAGTGGTTATTTTATGATAGGTAAATTATAGCATTTTAATAAAACACAAGTCTGATGGAACACTGCTTTGTGATCTCTCCTGACATTATCAAATATCTTCTTAAGAATACCAAAGTTCTATTTAATGTCATTGTAGAGTTGGATCTATTAATTATGTTTCAAATGGTATAGTTCTATTTTTTAATGAATGCATGCAATTGAAATGAGACATTTCCAAGAAAGAAGGTAGACATTTATTTCAAGTTTGTACATTAACTACTTATTTTGCACATAACCGTTAAGGCATTTTTCTGTTTCCAGAACAAATAAGCTAACAGTAGGTTATGAGCAAAAAACCCATATTATTAAAGGCTACATTCTCAGAGGAATATAAACATTTGTGAGGAAAGAGATTTCATGCCTAGTGTTTGGAAAAGCATACAACCTATACGAAGATCCACTAAGAAAGTTCTTGCCTAGCAAAACTGTAAATATTTGCCCAGATAAAATTTTAAATTTTTTCAGAGATTTCATATAATGCATATGTTGATATCCTCCTACACTGGCATTTTCAGTTATTTGCTCAAGTGCCTTATGTTTAGCTCTGGTTTATTTAAATGGCAATGTAATTGCATGCACCGAATTCTGCTCATTTTACCTGTGCATGGATTGCAACTGGTCTTCAGATATTTTCTGAAGGTGAAGTTTTGGTGTCTAATGGGAGTCACAATATTGTTTTTCTTCACTAGGTAAATGAGTGAAATTTAAATCTTAGATTTGTGAAAAATTTAATTATCTATTACTGATATCTCAAGTAAACTGGAGATGTTACAGTGTGGCAGGCATATAAGATTTTCTTTCAAATTTTTCAATTATATCAAAACGTGGAATATTGAAATATGCTTTTGGATGAGAAATAGAAATTTGTGTTTGGTGCAGTCTTGTCTTTTAACAAACGTACAAATACGCAAGAGGGAGGACAAATAGTCCCTTGGAAAAAGAACAATTGCAGCTCTTTTAGACTTTTAGTAAGAGCTTCTGTGAGCCTCCATATCCTCCATAAAATCTGCAAGTTGAACAAGATCAAAGTATAAATATATTCAGCAGGCTTTGAACTATTGGGGATTTTAGTGCAAACCCAAAACAGTAAGAGGTATCCTGAAATGGATTTTTCCACTGCGTTTTCATATTTAGTTGAGTCAAGGGGAAAATGATTGTCCTGGTTTTGGGCCA
>VZTY01034196.1:0-17977 GCA_013400935.1 Turnix velox | reverse complement strand
GAGAGTGGAGACGTCCTGCTCTGCCTTCACGGCCCTTTCTAGAGTGCTCACAGTTGCAGATCTCTTTAAAAATACCAAGAGCCATAAAGCGAGAAGGCGATCTGAGAGCTAAAACTTCAGTTAGTTAAGAATTAATTTTTTTAAATAGGCCGACCTTCCTCACGCTGGGCTTTGGCAAGTTTAGCTCAGCCATGCCTTGGTGGGCTCAGACGGGGATTGTGTTGGCACCAAGATCCATCACCAAAAGCAGCTGGGAAGGGGAAACAGTCACCAAATCATCCCTCAGACGTCCTGGAGCCTCTCACAGGGCTGCCGGCGGGCTGCATGGGGACCCCAGATGTTTCACCTGGCCTAGCACTGAGCCTGGCAAAAGGGTATTTGCTTGCCCGGTTCCAGTGGCACATGGAGGTGTGGAAAGTTGCATTATAATTCAGAATTATTTAAAAAAGACAAGGAGAGGTTACTTGCCGTTCAGAAGGTAGTGTGAAGTGCTACGAGCATTTCATGGGGCTGTCCTTGAGTTCAGAAACCTCTAAGCAGAGGACTAACTGGACAATTAATCTTAATAACAGGTATTTAATAAGAGACATAGTCAAACATTCCAGCAGCTCTATTTCTGCATGTAGTAAAAGCTCAATTTAAATACAATTCCCTAGAACCTGAAAGTGCTTCACTTTCTGTTTGTGCTTTGTAGTTCCTTCCTAGCTGCTGATGTTACACTGTATCTTTTTGTATTTGTTTGGGCAAGGTCTTTTAATGGTGCTTCTGTTGTTTGCTCTAGACCTTGCCCAGAATAATTTCTCTGGTGGTGAAACTCAGGACAGCAGGGTGAAACCCTTGGATTTGATTTCTTGTGACAGTATTGTTTTTGAAGTAAAATTTTGCATATGTAGATTGGTAAGAAAATTTGTTACTGAGATGGCAGGCATTAATCATCTATGGCTTTTGGGTTTCAGCCTAATTAGAATTATAGAATACAAAGGAAGGAAATCTAAACAGTTGTATTCCACTGGGGAGTTGGAGTCAAGTCAGCTGTGAGTGCTAAGTTCAAGTTGCTGTTTATTATCATAATGAAGATAAATGAAATCACTAGTCATTATGCATGAAGAGCTCTGAAATCTCTTTGCACACATCTCCCAAGATGCTGCTGCAGCTAGCACCTCTCAGGGAAGCCTCTCTATCTCCCTGCAGCAGTGAACAGGATGTAGGGTTATCCTCACTTGACTTACTTTCCCTTTGGCTAATTTGATGTGCAAGGTGAAGCAAGCTGACAGCATCATGGTTTGAGTTGCTTACTGAATATGATATTTTACTAAGCAGGAAGTGGCTGGTCAGTCACCACAGTCCTATGAGGTACACTAGTCAGCGTTCATATTACCAGTGAAGTCAACAAAGGGACAAATTTAAGCTGCAACTTTAAACTTGCTAGCGTTTGCCTTTCTGCAGTTCTGGAAGCCTCTTTTACCCATCCTGGTAAACAGAAAATGAATTATTGAGTAATGGCCTTCCTCTTTTAGACCTAAGGGGCAACAGGAACAGAAGATATCTACTTCCCTTATTCTTTGAAGCTATCTATCAGAAGATCCACCCCATGAAGTAAATAATAGGAATGTCTGTGCAACGGACAAGTTGTAGTTCAGAAGGAGCAATCTATGCCCTAGTAATTCCCATTCACATTTTGTTTCCCTCATCTCTGAAGGGAAGGGCCTGGGTAAGGTGTACTAGACATGTTGAATATAATGTAAACATTTAATTCCTTTTCTTTCTTTTGCCTTTTCTTTTTCTGCTTTTTTCTCTAGCAGAGAATAACTTGCTAATCCTGGGAAAAAATCTACCTGCCTGAGTTTCTGCTGGGTGCTGTGTGCTTTGACTTTTGATAGGGCGACAAGAGTGTTGTTGTCTGAGAGTCACCACTGATTGACTATTTAAAAAGAAATATCTTGGGCTATTTAACCAGTATCTTTGCGGTCACTCGGACTCCTATGGATGCTTTTGCATTGTGCATGTTGCTACATTAACCTGTTAATGTGCTATGTATGTCTGAATCCTTTGCTTTCTTGTTCAAACATCAGGATCCGCAGAGGGAGGCAGAAGAAGGGTTCATCTGGGCAAGTGGCTTGTCTCCAGTAGGAGATGTTAGTTTAATATTCATTCTGATATGATATATAAAATTTTACTACAATTTCTTCAGGTGATTGTAAGAGGTACTGAGTCCAGCAAAATGCTAGTTAAAAAGCATAGAAGAAGTACCAACTGTAAAGCTGGCTTTGTCCCTCTGGCATTATGTATAGCCCCATATTGCAGTTACAAGAAGTCAGAGGGTCAAAGGCGTTTTAGCTTTGGATGTAGTTAGAAGTGTCATATGTTTTACTGTAGGCCTTTCCCACTGCTCTGAGAAGGTACTGGAAGGCAGAGGGGTGGAGGCCAGTGCTGACTCAGGCAGGTACAGAGACTGTCCTGAGGGTGCAGAGAGAGATTAATTTAATTTAGGAGAAGTAGAAGGCACCTGAGATATTGAGGCAGCTGAAGGTGATCATTTGCCATTTATTAAAAACTTAACCATGCCTTTGGCATGGGGGTTTTTTTGTGTCTTTACTCCACTACTGCTGTGCTTTTAAGTAAGCACACCTTCTTAACCTTTGTTACCACTCGCTGATAAGACTGATTTTGACTGATGGTAGCATATGTTTCCTGTTCAGTGGAGAATTCTTTATCTGGGATAGTGGGAAGCTCTCTGTAAATTCCAGCTCCCTAGCAAGCTACTCCATGGTAGCCAGAGTACAGCAGTGTTTGCCTCCACTGCACCTTCTTGGGTCACTTACAGAGGTGATGCTCCAAATACTAGGAGAGGAAGAAATATCTTCCAGTGACTAGCAGTAGCTCAGAAAATTCTGGCATAGGGAAGGCTTTGAGAAGCACTTATGGTTTTAAGGATTTTAATAGGATTCAAAATTGTATTTAATTCATTAAAAATTAATATTCTTGAGTTTAACTGTAGGTGATGGAACACGTTATTTGTAGCCATTTAAAATGAGGTAAATGTTGTCATGTTACTTTAGTGATAGCCCTAATGAGGAAGAATTTTAGAAATAGGGAATGGTCCATATGACTTCAACTTACAGCTATATCCCTGGACTGGTAACACCTTCTCTGGAGAAAATGGGCATGTGGCCAACCAAACTTAAGTATGAGCTCACCTTCCACTGGGACTGCCTGTCTTCCTTTCTTGAAAAGCATTTGTGTTGAAGGCTTACTCACAATGTTCTTTCCTTGGTTGTGGCTTGTCCTGTTGGAGGCAGAAAAGGAAGCTTGATCTGGCTTCACACTTATCCTTTCTCCCCACATGAAGGCAGGCAAAGAGCCAGCAGGAGCAATGAAGTGCATTTCAAGCTGAAATAATCTCTCTGCTTTTTCCCAGGGAGCATGGCTTTTTTCTTACGGGGTATTTTCATGATGGTGAACATTGTCTATTAATCTGATATCCTTGAGAACTGTCAAAAATAGAACACTCATGTGAATTGCAGGATTTATTTACCTTTCCCTAAAATGTAGAAAATTCTCACAACACAGGAAATGTATTAGAAGAATGGATTACTGTACAGAGGAATGTTGTAGAAGAGTGGTAACTTTTTTTCCTTGCTGCTCCTCCTGCAATAAAGAGTGTCAGGAGCAATGGCAAAGAAGTATTTAGCCAAGTGTGGAAAAACCACAGCACAAATGCATTTGTCTTTCTCTGTTGATAGGAAGCACATAATTTCTGTGTAACTTGAAGTAGTGGAAAGAGAATTGAGAGTTGCCATGAGCTGTGCCATACTGAGCTGGAGAGGAGGTAAAACAGGTTAACAGGCAGAGGTGTATTTACTTGGGAAATTGAAGAGAGTTTGACAGAAGAAGTAGAGAAGCAGCGAGGGAGAGAAGTAGTTTCTTGTGATCTCAGGCTGGAATTCCCTCTCCAGACTCAGTTCTTTGAAGACTTTGTTGGCTAATAAGTGTTTGACAGTCTGTTGTTGTCATGAAAGTAGGAGAGCCTAAAGAATGGGAATGTGCGCATTGGAATAAAATAACAATTGATTGCATCTTGGAGTGAAATAAACTTCTGTGAGAGACAGGCAGTGTTAGTGGTGATTTCACACTGGGTGAAGCCAGCAGGGCCTGAGTGGCATGAGAACAGGATATTTTCAGACCAGAAAGATTCCTGATAAACTCTGGATGGTGTTTCCCTCCCACTTGACCCTGTTCTTGCTGTAGCAACACTGTAACGTGGTTTGCATTCTTGGACGGGATTGGCATGAGATTTAAGATCTACTTTGGGGATCTGAATTTTCTAAATCTGGAATTCTTCATGTCCTTCAACTGTGACAGCATTTCTTTCTGCATGATACATGGGTCAGCACAGATGGAATGTGTATGACACTGTTAGCTGAATCTTACGAGGCTTGCCGGATCTTCGACAGTGCTTCAGAGCAGTTCATAAAAAATGGCTTTGCCTGCATATGGGAGAGCTGCTTGACAACTTATTTAATTAGTGGGTAGAAAAAAGTTTAAACATTAAGAACCAGATCATGTGTCATGTTCTTTAGGAAAGAAAGATGTCTGAGGGAATTAAATCTTTATTATCCAACATATATGTAGTAGTGGCCTTGCTCTAAAGTTACAGAGAATTTTCTCCTGGCTGCTGCTTTACTGTGGCTCATTTACACTACAGCTTGAAATAAAAGGGTTAGGTGTGCTTGACACTGAAGTATACTCGAGTTAGCTTTGATACTAAAGCAGCCTAGCTGTGGCAGCACAGACCACAACATGGGCTAATATACTCTGTAGACAAACAGATGAGGTACTTCCTTAGTGAGGGACCAGATACTTGCAGTGTCAACAGATGAACCTGTGGGAGAGAGCATTTTCCTTTGCAAAAGGAGACCTGGGCAAAAGACAGATGTTTGCTTTGCTGGCAGCTGTGCTGGTTAAGATCCCCCAGATGTTCAATATTCCCATCCTGCATAAGTTTCTGTCACCTAGGCTCTTCAGAGGAAGGAAGCCAAGGAATGGGCTTCAGGCAAAGTCAGCTGCATAAACTCTAGTGGGTGATATAGGAGGCTTGAGATAACCTGAATGCCTTTGTCTGAAGTTCATGCAACCCTTATCAAGAAACCTCTGAATATGATATAACCTTTGGTTGGCAACATTAAGATCTGGAAGGCAACTATCAGCTGGTGGTCTCAGAGTCACAACTGCTGCCCTTATTCATGCTTTTTCCATTCCTTGTGCTGATAAGGAATGAGGTAAATGTTCTGAACCATCTTTATGGACCTTAGCTTTTTGAAATGCTAGAGGTCTTGATCAGGTAATGAGTCTCACTCAGAGCTTTGCTAAGTTATTCCCTTTTTCTTAAACACCTCTGTAAGATTTAAATTAGGTTCTTGTTTGTTGCTTACTTCCAGCACTCAAAGCAAACCTGGCTTGGAAACCTTAAGCTGGCCCAGTGCTGAGTCTGGAGGACCCTGTTGTAGTGATGATGCCTTGGAGGGACTGGTTTGCCTTGGAGTGTTTGATGTTTTGAATTCTCCATCTGAGTGACACAGGATCCAAACTCTCCTATGCCCAACTTCCTCTCAATCAGAGTGTGAGTAGCTACCTCCTGGAAAAGATTAGGCAGAAAGCTGACAGATTCTGGTTCATTGCCATAGGCATTTGGAGGTTTGCAGTAGTAGTCTGTGTACAGGGAAAGCATTTTTCTAATTAAACCTGCAGATTTCAGCCACCTCCATGGGTCTGTGTAACTGTTTTGCCTAATTCAGCTCCTGGAGATCAGGCAGCTGAGGGAAAGAACAGAGGTGTGGTGTGGCATCACTGTGGGAGAACTCAGCTGGGTCTGGCAGGGAGAGCTGTGGGCAGCTCAGTTTTCAGTCCTCCCAGAAAGAAAGGAGGGAAAAAGGAGAGGATCATAACATTGCAGTTGTGGTAGAGTTTGTGTTGTCTTGACAGATGTCAGCTTTTAAGTGTATACTGAGTGCCAGTGCAGCTTTTGCTCCTGCTCGAGTGGTTATTCTTTGCCAAATGAGCTTTGTGTTGCACTCATGTTTCTGTTAGATAGGCTTTTGGGGCTATGTACAAGTGGAAAAATTTCTTCTTCCAGATTTGCAGTGCTGAGGGCCTTTACATCTTTTGGATTTCCAAGAGGTATCAGACAAAGGAAAGGCTTTATTAAAAACCCTTTTCAACTGAGAGAAGCAACAAGGATGAATTGGAGAGGAATTTTTGCCAGCACTGGAGATTCCTAATAACGAAGTGCCACACAGGCTGTACAACAACAAATTCTCAACAGTATGTCTCAGTTCAACATTTTTCATTTTTAAATTTTAAGTCCAAGTAAACATTATTTGAAAAGAGTTTTACTTGGAGCTTTTAATCTTTTCCATTCCACTTATTTCACTTTCAGCTGATGAAATGCTCCATACAAAAAAATTATTTGTTAAACTGTCTTGATGGATTAGAAATGTGGAGAAGTGGAAGCTGGACGTTGTTTTTAGAATATTACTTGTGAGAACAAGAAAAATGAGGAACTACTGTTTTTCCTTTTGAAATCTCACAAGCAAAATGCTGCTTTAAAAATATATTAGCTATTGCTTTTATAGTGCTCTTGAATCTTGTGATTTTTGATGGAGAAGGGTTTTAGTAATTCTCTTCAACATATATGACAGGCAAATTTTTTTCTGTATTTTTCTCCATTTAAAAATAGCTACAAATTCTGGATTTCATTTCATTGTATGTCACTCTAATAACACTCTGAAACCCTGCTTGTAATTAAAGTTTCACTCTGGGGACAAAAAAAAAAAACCCTTCTTTTTCTCTCTCACTTTTCATGAATTTGCAAATGGGACAAATACAACTTGCAATCTGCAAAGAATTTACACCAAAATAGAAGAATCCCTGTTTGTGAGTGCCTGACATCAGTAGATTTTTTTCTCCCTTTATCTCTTCCCCTCTCTTAGGAAAAAAAGCATGACTGATTACTTTGGAAAAAAAACCATTAAAATCACTTCTGTCCAATTCAGCTTTGGGATAAGGAGTTCAAAGTGCTATTACTTGAGTGGCATTACCTTATGCTGTGTGTGAATTTGGACATAAAAACTCACCTGACTGCTTTGGAAAGCTCCTGGGCCTTTCTTGATAAATCCTTGCATTAGGAAATATCCTGTCCATGGTCATGCTTACACAGAATCGATTGTATCTACGTAAGAGTTCTGGTGCTTTTGAAAATGTTAGTTAAATTTTTTTGAGCTTTGCAGTAAAGCTGGACGGAAGGAAGAAAACAGAAATGTAATTCAGGCCTATCTTGACTTAATGAGATTACTACAGAGTAGGCTCCTTCCTTTAGGATTTGGCAGACAAAAAAAAAAAAAAGAAGAAAATCTCCAGGGAAAAAAAGAAAAATCAAATCTAGCATCCGTAAAGCCAGAGTTTGCTTTAGATACAGTAGTTGCCTCATACCCTAGAGTGATAATGTGACTGATCATCCTTCCTTACTTCTTAAAAAGAGAGGGAGAAAGAGGAAAAAAAGAGAATAGAAATATATCTTCTGTTGCCGATGCTGCTATGCAATCTAAAGGGATTTGAGCCAACTTGGAGAATGCTTTGAAACCAGCAGTAAAATTAATTAAGAAAGTTTGAGAGAGCCATGGATGGAAGGGATAATATGAAGAAGAATTCGTTTAGCTTTGAAGAAGTGCCCTTCCTAAGCAAGTATTTGACATTTAGGAGGAAATTGAAACTGGAAAATAATCCCCTTTTCTTTACATTTATTTTGGTTGCTAGAGATTGTTTTAAACAGAAGACAGTTGAGGGCAGAGACCTCATATACACACAAATCATATAGTGTTTTTATCTAGAGTGATGTATTTTCTTTATGTTTTCACTTAAATGATAGTCCACTTGCTTCTGTTACATGCACTTTCTTGAATGTCATGAGGATCATGGAATCATATAATGTGTTGAGTTGGAAGGGGCATTCAAAGGTGATCTAGTTCAACTCCCCTGCTGTAAACACTAGATAATTTTGCTCAGGGCCTGATTAAGTCTGGGCTTGAATGTCTCCAGGGATGGGTACTCCACCATCTCTGCCCATACCTCTGGGCAGCTTGTTCCAGTGTCTCACCACCCTCACAGTGAAGAACTTTTTCCTAATGTCTTATCTAAACCTACCCTGCTCTGTTTTAAAACCATTGCCAAAACCATGAGAATTGGAGGCAGTATCTCCATCCTTCCTTCACTTCTATTTCATTTATGTCTGTGGAAGCAACTATATCACGCCTGTGCCACCTGGACAATGCCTGGCATGTGGAATTTGGAGGCTATCCTCAAGCACTGAAAATATCTGCTAAACTTCACTTCCTTGAAAGGCAAGCAGTTTACATATTTAAATTACTCTCTGGACAACCTTATTGCTTGATTTTTACAGAAGCCTTGAGAGAAATAACAAAAGTCTCAAAATCAGGAAAAATTTTTTTATTGAATCACATCAAAATTATGATACTTTCTAAATCTTAACCAGGACTCAAAAGTATACAGGATTTGGTAGAGTTATGCTTACACTTGCAAAAAATTCAAGCCTTTTCCTGCATTCTAAAATGCATGAGAGAAAAAACATTTTCTTCTAAAGAAAGAATGAAATTATGTTGAAAATAAAGTCCCTGTAGAGTTTTTGAACTATGAACAAAATGGAGTTGCCAGTTAGACTCCCTTGCTATTACTGAAAAAATACCAGCTTAATTGCAGTCAAATTATTTTTTAGAAAGATTAAACACTTGATGTATCTTGAAAATTAAGAGTTTGTGACTATTAAGCATAACCAATAGCAGAAATTCTTATCACCCATAAAAAAGAGAAAACAGCCCTTAACAATGCCTCCTCTAATATCAATTTAACTTGGACACAGAATTGCAGAGACCTCATGCAGGCTGACTTGGCAACACTTAACCTTCTTCAAACCTCTGTTTCTGTCATCCGTTGCTATTTTTAGCTCCATCTGTAAAAATATGCTTTTGCCAAGTAGCAAAAGCTGGATAAACTGCAGAAGGCATGCAAGTAAACAAAGAAATCACAAAGCTTACTGGACAGTCACAGTGGCAATTTTGTTAAGCTGCTTCACATTTGTTCTTTGGTTTTGTGCTAGCTGTGTAGATCATAAAGCTGCTTGAGCAAGAACCTGGTCTTTTGGCATTTTTGTTTGTGCTTAAAGCCCACAACATATTGCTTAGACCTGTGTAAGTACATGACTTTACAGGAGGGTGTCTGCATTGCCTCGCTCCAAGGAAAATAGGGAAAATTTTATTAAATCATCTAACATCAGCTCTTCACACAAGCACCTATTTGGATGTGATCTGCTTTTTCTGGGACATGTTGCCTAGGTATAGTGCCATGCTAAAAGCTCATTGTGGCCTGAAGGCAGGTCTGGAGCAATGTCTCACTTCTGGCCAGCAAAAAATAATGAAATAAGGAGATTTGTCAGCACTTTTTCATGCAACTGTGCTGAAAAGGTCTTACTGTCACTAAAATGTCTAGGGTAACAACTTGAATATGTTCTGAAGACAGCTGATGGTGGAGAGCAGTTACCATTTGGGGAGGACAGCTTTTAGTGACTCATCATGGGGTTTTTTGTGCTTTTGAGTAGTGCACCTGTTTGCTTGTTGTGGTGCCAGGAAGTTATGGGTCTCCAGTGGTAAATCCTTTACTATGTTTGCCAGTCGTGTGAAAGCGTCTTTGATAGTCACTGGCTAGTGACTTGTACTTGCCCCAAGGGACTTCTTAGTTAGTGTGGTCTTTTCTTACAGCTTTAATTTGCTCTATCTAGTTACTAATTTGAAGATGGTTTGTCTCAAACTGCTGATGGTTGGCAGCCACCTTCTAACTGCCGTTTGTTCATAGTTTGATTGCACATAGTTATCTTTGAGTGGTGCTTTCTCTGCAAGACAGTGAGAGTACCACAAAACTCCTTTGTGATGCAGAAAAAAGATGTGGGAGGTGTTTTTTGCATAGAGTATANGCAAGACAGTGAGAGTACCACAAAACTCCTTTGTGATGCAGAAAAAAGATGTGGGAGGTGTTTTTTGCATAGAGTATAGTTTTTTGTATAGAGTAAGGTATAGGGCTTTATTTGCTATATCTGCTAACAGTACTATGTACATGATTGAAAGCACAACAATTACAGCACTAAATACATGCAAATCAATTACAGCATGAGCAAAAAGGCTGGACTCCATGAATTTTAATAGAAAATTTTACTTTGTGGGTTTTTTCCTGTCTTTCCAATAACTCTAGGAACCACGTTGAGCACTTTTGTGTGCCCATCTTGCAACTTTAGCAACTACTGCTTCATAGAAATGGATCAGTCAGGTGGAAAATTCCTGCAGGGGAAGTACAAGCTTTCCTCATCCTGTGAGGAGCTGGTTGTGAAAACCGGCCACGCTCTATGTCTAATCAGACCAAACATGTGTAGTACCAGTGACATGCTAATAAAACTGTCAGGCCTGAGGACTAGTAATTTACACCCATGTTTTCAGATTCTCTATAAGAAAAAAGAAACTTTCCTTTTGGATGAAAAACGATGTGTGAATCTGTAAGGCTAGGCTGAAAAGAAACAGATGCTGACATTTCTAGAATTAATATTTTTGCCTTAAAAATACATCTGTCATCAGTCCCCACTTGTAAGAGTAGAGGAGCACTTATCTAAATAAACATGGCAGCTATTTTATATAAGCCTGTTTTTGTTTTGGCTTTCTTTTTTTGTTAATAGGGAAAAATACTGTATCATTTTGAAAGGTATAGTTGCCTTTTGTGTTAATTTACAACAATAATTTCAAATTATACTTTCACACATTATCTGAAAACCTTCCTGCAAGGCCAGGATAAGCAGGGGGAAGGTTAATAACTGAACACTGCAAATTCTGAGGAGAGACTTCTGAACTGCAATCTCAGGAGCATGTTAAAAAAAATCAGGAGTTGGAAAAAAACCCGACTGGAACTTTTAGGGAAGAAAATGACCAGATTTCTCTTTCTGTAGTATGAGGGTTACACTATAAATAATTCACATTCTTTTCAGATGTCTTTGCTTTTCTAATTAACTTGCTTGTTTCCAGTAGTTCAACACATCCTATGCATAAAAATGTATGATTCTGTTTCCCTTGGGAATTTTTAATGAGTCACTTTACACTGATTTTAAGATCATTTTACATCATTAGACAGACAAAAAGGAGATTTAGCTGGGCCAAGGAGAGATCTATACTTGAAACTAAAACCAATTTTTTTTGCTTGCTTATTATCTGTCTTAGGGACTATTAATAGCTTTTGATGATGAGGCTGTGAGCCAATTATAAGAATATGTTGGAATTTGCATTTCCAGTTGCATGGGGTGCAACTCCAGCTCTTAATCATAATGAAATGCAAAATGCAGAAAGATCTTCCTGTGTGAGAACTCCCATAAAGTCAAAAAAAATTTCTTTAGGGTATGTATCCTCTTCATTTGGTTATAGAAACAATAATTTTTTCTAGAAAACTTCATTATTTCATATGGATCTTCATTTTTTATTGGTTGGTGGTCCTTTAACAAGAGGACAATGGAATGCCTTTGTCTGGACTGTGCCTCTATTCTGAAATGCTTAGGTTAGCAGGATGTTATTGGAGAGGTAGATATGAGTATATCCAACTCCTCTGGCAGTCTTTTTTCATTAAATTTGTCCTAATGTGTCATATGTATATGGTCTTGTGAAGAATTCAGGTATGGAGTAGTTTGTAAATGTAGTTTGTAAATGTTGTGTGAATGTCATTGGAGATAAGTGCCAGTCTGGTGCCATTAGGCAGATGCCAGTAAAGCTGTCTAAAATATGTGATAGGGAGCTAGATGGCTAACCCCATATTTCTGTTGGTTCTGCGTCATGCCTAAGCTATCCCTAAGGAACCTATGATCTTCACAGATCTGGGCATCAGCCTTTTACAGGTGCATTGCTGCCAGTAATTAGCAACAGGATCCCACCCGTAAGTTAACAGTGGTAGCTGGATATGAACTTTATTGGGAAAAAAATGGAAGAAAAGACAGAGGAGACCTGAGTTTGTGTATGGACATGGTCTCTGAAGGGCTGTGAAGGAGGAATGGACCTCTTAGGATTTCATCCACCTTCTCTCTCTGCATATACAGATGGTTTGTAAGTTAAGAAGGAGGGAAAAAAATGTGATTCCACAATCAGTCTTTCTAGCCAGGACTGGGAAATGTTGCTGATATTGCTGGAAGTCATTACCCCTGGAGGAAGTGGCAGAGAAACTGTAACTTGTAAGTGATTCCTAATCAAAGTGCTTGACAAAACTATTCCCAGTGTGCTGCAGATGCCTCTGCACGCCTTGCTCAGACTTGTGTTTAAGATTAAAATTTGTTACTTTACCTTCATCACAAGATGGAGTATGCCCTACCCTGGAGTAAAGCCAAGCGGTGTCTTTGGGTAGGGACAGCTGAAGGTAGTATATCATGGTGTAATTGTGCATGATGGTGTTAGGGATATTATTATTGGTAAGTACTGTTGGCCTACAGTGAGTCTAATTCTATGCCATTTCAGATAGACTGAAGCTACCCATATGTCTGTTTCACTGTAGGAACACTTTCATAACTTACTGGTTTCATAAAGGTAGTCTAGTTTTCCTAAAACTTAACTTCCAAGAAATCCTATGAATGGACTGCAGTTTAGCACTTTCTCTTGCTGAAGTCTGCATAACACTTTAAAATGTATTTAAACTCTCTTCACTGAGTGCTTAGGACAAACAGGATCTCCTGTTAATAAAAACCTTTGATGGATGCATTAAGGAAATGGTGTGTATGTAATCCTATATTTCCTGAGGTTACCTTGCAGTATACATTAAAGGAGAGTACATGCCTCAATAAAGTTCTTGTAAATAGCTGAAAGTAGCATCCTTAATACAACAGTATGACTTGTTTTACCAAGGATTTCCTACCAATATCATTGTGCTTTATCATCAGCTCTTCAGGGTAGGCCATCCATAAAGTGTAGAAAGTGCCAATGAGGGATTAATCCTCAACATTTCCAGTACCTCATTGCCTTGAACCGCTGAGAGAGATCTGTTCTCTTTGCTTGAGAATGAAACAATGATTTGGTGTGGCTATTCTGGCAGGTTATGACCTAGTAACAACTTTTCCAAATTCAGGTGTGGAAGCAGCTTCTTCTAAATTGTGGGATTTTTCCTCTTCCAAGAACAACTGTAGTTGCTTTTATTCATGACCTTGTTAATGCATTTGCCCCTCCAAAAAATGTTAGTGAAATGATGAAACCATGTGATGAAATGAAGCTTATATTGTCTAGCATAAGGTATCTGCACAACTGCCTTTGTTTTGTACCTAAATGCCAGATGTCAACACTTGGGCATTTGGAGACTTAATTCACTCAAGCCTAGCAATTTAATCCTGTAGATAAGGCAAATTATTTAAAATTAATGCTTTAAGGCAAAGCTATGTGGATACATCTGTAGAGTTTCTTGTTGTAACCAAGTACTTTAAAGAATAATGATGAAGTAAGAGTCAGAATTGTCACTTTTCTCAGGACCACAATCATACTAGTATTCTGTATGTGCAAAAAAAACCACTTGGGACACTGGATGGATTTAATAACTGTGTATCTCTGAGAACAGACTGTGCAGGAGGAGAAGCTGTTCTCAGAAGGGAGGCCAACACTCTGCTGTAGTCTAGGAATTGGAAGTGGGGTGAGGGTAGTCACTGATAGCTGCCAAAGTATGGAGTTTATAGGAGTAGAACATAGCAAGGAAAGCTTGTAAGGCAGCATCACAAAGATTATGCACAAAGGAAAAAATAATAAAAAGAAGGAAAGCCTTTGCAGAAGTTCATCTTATGAAAACCAAGTGCTATTTATATAAATATAGTGGGGCTGTGACTATCATTTTGCAAGCATGGGGTTAGGACTTCGAGACGTTATGCAAATGCACACTGGTGGTGTATACAGAACTGTACACCCACTGGACTGTGCTTCATGTGTTCTTGGTGCCAATGAAAACAAAGGAGCCTCCAACTGATTCAGGGGAAAAGTCATGGCTGCAAGAGCCAGGACCTGCTTTACAGAGCTACCACACTGCTTCTAATAACTGAAGTTAGGAAAGTCCCTTGGATTAAACCCTAACTTTCTTATTATCTGGGATGTGGCATGAATAAGCTGAAGCAGTTTGTTTGTGGTTTTTAATAGTTTTTCTGGCCACAGTTGGTTTCCAGCATTACATGTTTTATTGCAATTTTTCATAGAAACAGTTCTTTTTAGAAGAGAAATAAATAATCATGTGGCTCATGGCAAAGCTTCCATAGTCACTGGAAACCTCTGGTGTAATAGCTAAATTAATCACAAATAGCTGAACTCTCTCCTGCAGTGGCATGCCAGAATAATTTCCTTGCCAATTATCTTTACTTCCCTTCTGCTGTCCCCGTGAAACTGCTTCCTTTATCCCCAAGGTGCTGCAGAGCTCTGTCTTTTCTGTAGTGTAGAGCTGCCTTCCTGGTCCATCCCTTCTGAAGTGACTATCATAGAGTCATAGAATAGTTTGGATTGGAAAAGAACTTAAAGATTATTGAGTTCCAACCCCCCTGCCATAGGCAGAGACACCTCCCACTACATCAGTGTCTTGTCCAGCCTGACCTTAAGCACCTCCAGAGAGGGGGCATCTACAGCCTCTCTGGGCATTCTGTTCCAGTGTTTCGCTACCCTCACCGGAAAGAATTTCTTTCTTATGTCTAGCCTAAATCTCCCCCCTTCCAATTTACATCCATTGTTTCTAGTCTTCCCATCACATATCTTGTTAAAAAGTCCTCCTCCTGCCTTTCTGTAGGCCCCCTTCAGGTATTGAGTATCTTGACTAATTTTTCACTATTGCCCACTGCAGCTTCTGAGACTTTGGCACAAAATGCTGTCATACAAAGCAAAATGAAAATTTATGGAAAGACTCCCAGTGATTTGTATAACCTTGATGTGATTCCTGCCTACAAGCCACCTTAAAATTCACTTCCACCAGGTGTTATTGAAAGGTATTGTGCTGTGGTGAGTGCTGCGTGGCCATAGGCCCATAACCTTCTTCCCCTAGCAGTATTCAGAGAGATGACTTTTTAATGTTTGACTATGTCCTGTGCAACAAATGAGAGAGAGAAATACAGCCTAAAAAAGGACATCTGATTTGTAGGAAAACAAAACATGCCGTGGTAACTGTAGCATTTCTGTTAAGCAGCACTTTAATAGAGACCTAGTCTTAATTACACGGTGCTAAAGTCCTTTGATATAAGTACTCAGCATGAACTGTATAAGGTACAGTGGTAGCAATCTATTTATTAAGATCTGTACCAAGGAAGAAAATTTGATTAAGTTGTGTGAAATGATAGAGAACATGATAGAGGTGACGTGATAGGATTCAGACTGGAGATAAAACTAGATTTGAGATGCGGGCCAATCACCTCCATGCTGTAAGGAATACCTATCCTGCTGTGTAGCACTGAGCATTGTAAGCAAAGTTGGGAAAAAAAATATCATAGAATCACAGAATGGTTTGTGCTGGAAGGGACCTTATCACCCTAGTTCAAACCCTCCTGCCAGGGGCAGGGGCACCTCTGACTAGACCACTTTGCTCAATGGTTCATCCAGCCTGGCCTTAAACACCACCAGGGAGGGGGCATTCACAGGCTCTCTGGGCAACCTATTCTAGTGTCTCACCACTCTCACAGTGAAGAAGTTCTGTCTTATATCCAGGCTAAACCTACCTTCTTCCAATTTGCATCCATTTCTCCTAGTCCTGTCATCTTATACTCTATTAAAAAGATGACTTCTTACATGCTTTCACTGGGAAATAAAGTTCTGTTGCTGGGAGTAGTGCCCCACAGAGGTGTTTGAGGTACAGTATGAATTCAGAATTCTCTGAGCTGTAGAGAGATACTGTTGATTTTTTTAACTATCGCTTAGCAGCAGAAGAAATAGATACTTAACTTACAAAATTGAAAGCTCTGGGTTCTGCATGCAACTTTAGAGACATTAAAGAGTACCTAATGAAAGACAGAATAATTTGTGAGACAAATTGCCTGAGAGATTTGTTGAGAAAAACAGTTCTGCCCCTGGAAAAAGCCTGAGTTATTGAACTGTCCAAGAACATACACGTGGGCTTTGACTGAAAGCATCCAGCACTCAGAGTAGTTGCAGTTTACGCTGGAACTCATGAATCCATGTAGGTAATGGTAAAAGAAAACTCCGTGGGAAGAAATTTGCCTCATGTCATGGAGATGGTGCAACAGGTATGAGATGCAGACCCGTCTTATGTTGCCCTGCTAGGCTGGCAAGAGAGATAGTGTATGAGGAGCAGCAGCAGAAATTAATCTCTATCTCTATAGATGTGTGGTCCTTGCTTCCTCATCTATCCCAGCTGCAGCTTAGCTCCCTAGCTCCTCCATGACACAAGCACCAAACAGAAGGAGGGTCTGGGAGATGCTGCCTGGATGTCAGCTGTTGCCCCTGGGAAAGAAACTGGGGCTCTGTACTCTTGCAGCACTTTGGTTTTGACAGAACTTATAGGAGCGTAATCTTGAAACGTTAAAATAATTTTGATTTATGCTACTTTATCTCTACATGCCTTTTTCAGAGATCATTTGTGGATGAAGCTGATTACACAAGCCTGGTTTGTGCCCACAAGTGCCTTCTTTCCTTAGGAAATCAGCCTGGAAAGGAGAAAATTAAACACCTCAATGAGACATTTCAAGGCTTCCAAGTGAAGAGGGGCTAGTTACAATATCACTTCCCACAGAGCCAAGAGTTCAGTGCTTAAGCCCTGGAGAGGAGAGATCTGCTGGCTCTTCAGCTGCTACACTCTGCAGCTAGGCTGTTTGGTCAGCAAGTGATTTGATTTCAGCCAGATTGTGAAGCCAGATGCAATATGATCCCAGCAACACTTCCGCACAGTACTATTAAACTGGAGAAATATGACCAAGTGCTGGTTGCACTGAGTCTCCCAACTGAGAGCAGAGTGCCACATGACCTTCCCGGACAAGACCTTCTGCAGTTCCAACAGCTATGAAATTTTAGGAGCAGTGTCTCTTCCTGCGCATACTTAAAGAATGCTACCGTGCAACCCAAGATTAGAATCACAGAATTGTTTCCTTTCACCCAAGACATTAGATGCCCTGTTCCCCTGCCTAACTCCAGAGGACAAATTGTGTTCTGAAACTTGATAGAACTAGGAGCAGCAGCTCCTCAGCAGTCTGATTTCAAAATAGAGAGCCATACCCCAGGACAGCATACTTCACTTTCTGGGAGGGTGCATAACATGTTGTCAAACAAACACAACACACCACTTGCCTCAGAGAAGAAGATTTTTTTTTTAAATTTATTTCATGTATGCAGTCTCGGGAAATGTGGCTTTTGATAAGTGGAATAGTTGGCTAAACTGGATTGACTTAACACGGATTACTTTGTGTACTCATGGTATTTGGTGATGGAAAGCATGACATTTTTTAGAGGCTTCACCCTTACCTAAACTGATGGATAATTTAGTTTATTCCTCAGCAGCCGGATGCAACCACATACAGATTAATCAACATAAGAGGGAAGTTTTTTGGTGCCTGGTTTTAGATCAAGATGTTCTAAATCAGTGACACTTTGCAGCCACACTTGCAATTTGCAAGGGACTCATGAATTTACATGAGTTGGAGTCAATTAATCAAACTTTCTTATTAGTACAGCTTGTTGATGACACAAAAAGTAGACATAACTGCTTGTATCATAAGGTTGTACATGCAGGGAGTGGTGGTTAGGTCAATTATATCTGCTAGAGATTGATGGAAAAGCCTTTGCATCTGACTGAGACAAAGCACTAGGAAAGAATAGTTTAAGAGTTGTTTTGCCCCAGAGTTTGCTTTAGAGGTTTATTCATAAGAATCTTTCACTTTACC
>VZTY01034190.1:0-15426 GCA_013400935.1 Turnix velox | reverse complement strand
AAAAAAAAAAAAAAAAGGAGGAATAACACTTTAAAGAAATTAAGCCATGAAAGGGAAGCACGAGGGAGGTGTCACATGGACCAACTACACCAAAGAGGTCTGGAATTCTTCTGATTTGGAGAATGAGCTTACAACTGTCACAGAAAAATGACTGACAAACCTACAAAGGCACAAAGAACCCTGTGGGATTTCCTCACCCCCTCATGTGACATCATTAAAACAGCAAAAGAGATAGATAAAGTCACAAAGGCCACGCCAAGAGCAAAGGGTTTGGGTAAAAAATATATTTCCTCTCCCCACTCTGTGTTGGCACTGTGAGTGTATCTCACCTAGAGCAAATACAAGAAACAACTGGGCTTTGTGCTGCAAGGTTATTCATCCATTTGTAATTAAAAAAAAAAAAAAACCAAAATATTTTAAGATCAAATAAAGTGACAATATCTATCAGATGCATACATGTAATTTGCATTAACACTGTAAGTAGGGTTACACAGTTATTTAGTTACAAACATGGGTTATTCTCAAATAGCAAGGTAGTAAAGTTCTACAGCTATAGTTTAAGGCAATCAGGATATTAAGAAATGTATACAGATACAATATTTCTACTGCTGTTCACAGCTTTATTTTTTTTTGTTAATTAAAAAAAAAACCTTCATAATTGTACAGTTCCATGCTGGTACACGCTGATGAGAGCATCATGGATATCAGGTACTGCAAATGCACTCAGGGTCCTTGGAGAAGAGATAAATACTTCTTCTAACACTCTTCTAACACCTTAGAAGGGCAAATGGATTCAAATGGACAGCTCTGATATGATCACACACAAAAAGACATTTCCATTCTTAGGTGGTTTAGGAGAAGCAGGATGAGAGAGAGAGAGAGAGAGCTACCTGGAGAAACACTGGTCATGTTAAATAAAGACATGTTTAAAGAGAGAGACACAAAGGTTCAAATCTCCTTGACAGGGTTTGCAGCTGCCAAAAGCACAGAGAGGAGTTGCAGAGCAGCTGAGGGTGGGAGGTGCTGCTTCCCCATCTCCCTCACAGCCCTACATGCATCTAATGACCATGAGTCTACCCACTGCTGCCCTCCTGGAAAATAACTGGTGCAACCCCACTGAGGTTTGGTGCAGTAAATCCTTCCTTATCTCTGCCTTTTCCCCTTTTCTGCCTTCTTTTTTTTGCCTCTACAGAGCAACCACGGCCCCTTTCAGCAAATTGGATTTGCTTTGCTTTCTCATTCCATGCCCTGGGAGCACCCCAATCCCACAAACACACGTTTCAGTGTGCTTTCTTGTTCTTTCATATAATTTTAAGGCTGGCAATCCACCTTGCCAGCATTATCAGCTAGTTATCATTGCTGTCTAAAGGCTGCAGTGCCTCTCAAGTAAGGTTTTTGCCCATTTTTCAACAGCTTCCAGCATGCAGAGGTATGCAGGGTTGCATTTGACATTTGATGGAGTGTTCCCTACAGCTTCTTTTTAATATTTCACCAAAAGCAGGTCATTGCATGTAATTTTCAAGCCGCTTTAACAATGCCACCTGCAAGTAAGTGGACTTGAAAAGTGGTTTTCCCACTTTCCACCCTCAAATCCAACTGGTTTCACCCCACAGTCAGAAAGGGAGGAAGTCTCTTGCTGCTGTACTTACATGCAAAGGTAAAGCACACCCAAGTAGATTGGAGTGTATCATTTATTCCATGCAGAATCATGTGAGAAAAGGCATAAGCAAAGAGAGGGAAGAAGTTCAGCAGTAACAAGCTAAACATGGCTCAGGGTTGAAGTTAAAACTCATTTACATCCCCCTTTGGCAAAAAAAACAACAACAAACCCCAAACAGCACCTTTAGCTTTTGCAGATTTACTGTTTATTCCCAGTTTCTCCAAAACAGCTTGAGTATTTTTTTTTTGCTGGAGAAAGAAATCCAACCAAAAACCCATTATTAATGCACTTGGCCACAGCTTTCTGTCAAAAAATAAAATGTAAAAGCTCGAGTCAAGTTGATTTCCCTGCCAAATGTCCCTGTTAAAGGAAACAAGGCAAATAAATGCCAAAATTAAGTCTTCTGCTTGACACTAAATGCTGGTTAATAAAAAGAGGACATGCACAGAGACAGCTGGAGCAAAGCACACTAACTGCCACAAGCATTCACTCATGTGCAGCTGATGGGACTGTAAAAAAAATATAACCAACATGCCAAAACCCAAGCTTTTTTCCTTGATAACTCCAGATTTTGAAGTTGTGATGGCCAAAAGCCTCAGGAGTCACAATATGATTTTTTCAAATAATTCCATTGAAACATGTATAACCTGGCAAAAGGTACATGGTGGCTGATAAGACCAGGAGGAGCAATTTAAAGGAAAAAAAAAAAGACATAAACGAAAAATAAAAGGAGAAAATTATCAACAATTTTATTTTCAGCTTATTCATCTCCAATCAGTTTTTGCTGGCCAAGGCATTGGATTTACACACCCTCTTCCCCAAGCCATGTTTAAGCAGTGAATGAAGGGCAGGAGAACCCAAAAGATAACCTCCAAACACATTTCCCAGGAAATGGTGAAAATTCTGCCTTTATTTTATTTTTTTTTTTAACTCAAGAGCCAGAAATTTGCAAAAAAACAACCATGCAAAGAACTGCAGTGTGTGTGTGAGACTTAGGTGAAGAATGTTCCTTTTAACAGTGAGACTTAGGTGGAGAATATTACTTTCAAAGAGTGCTTTAAAGAAAGAAAGAGGAGACTACCTATCTAGGAGCAGTGGCTGTACATCAGCAGAAGAGAAAATTATCCAGAAGTCAGAGGGTAAAGCATGGCTCGCCACTTCTTGGGAAGGAAGGGAAATACTCTGTCCAAAAAGCAATGGCATAAGGAAATAATACACATTAAACAGGTCCATTTCCCACCCCCCCCCACAACACTGGCCACAGAAGGACTGACTTAGGGTAAATATTCTGAATGGGATGTTGTCCCCTGGGCAGGAGTTTTGATGGGAACACAGAGAGTGTATGTCCAGGGTTTGAAATTCTGGATTCTCACAGCTTTGCAAGCATTTAAGTGCATGCAGGATTCCTCCTGAAGGCTCTAAGAGGATGCTGAAGGGTACATCTTCCCCCTTATCTAAGCATTGGATGCCCAAAGGAGCTCTAAGTCCTGCTAAGGTCATGCATGCTGGAAAACAGGGTACTATCCTAAGCAAAGTGTCAAAAGTTAAGGTCAGGTGGGAAGGAATTATTGGAATGGCCCCTCTCCCAGGCACCTGCAGTGCCTTTGGGGTCCCACCTCAGCCCTCAGCAGGGAGCTACTACACTCAGCTGCCAGGGTGGCTGTAAAAAATAACCTATAGCACACTCCAACTCCATAAGTATCATCAAGTCAGACAATAAAAACAAGAGCTAATCAAAAATACCATGCAAATGTAATAACATGCAAGATCAGTTCTTTTTCTGTTATCTACACACACTCCCTGCCCCTTTTCTCCTCCCTCCCCTCCTCCCCCCAGCAGTGGGACTCCCATTGCTCTAACTCATTGAAGGAATGAAGGGTCAAACTAAACCCCAGAGTTTAGCAACATTGGGGACTGGGTTACAACCTCCTACAGCTCATCTCTGAAGCTCCCCCTTCAGCAGAGGGAGCCCTCTGAGAGCAGCACTGGGGACTTGATCCACTCCTTGATGCTCATCCAAGCTGCTGACACTCAAACCCTGACACTCAGGTCGAATCTGAGGCCAAAAATTTACTGCTGGGTTGGACCAGAAAAAAGAAAAATAAGTGGCATCATTATCTTGTCCCTCCACCCACCACTGAGCTTCCAGGTGCACACAGCCCTCTAACCCAATCCTTCTTCCTTCTGGTTTGTCCACTGTGTTGTTAGATAATAGTTATTTGTGTTAAAAAATAAAAAAAAAAAAAACAAAGAAAAGAAAGAAAACAGATGGCAGAGACACATTACTGCAAAAGCAGGTGAATGCAGGAACATCCTTGGCTTGACAGGCTTTATGTGAAGCTTGCACTGCAAGTTAAAAAAAAAAGAACAAAAAACAAAAGAAGTTAGCAATATTTGAACCCAAAATGGAAAAAAAAAAAGAAACAAACAAACAAAAGAAAAAAAAAAAGTCAAAATCAAAGAAAGCTGGGAGTGTCCACACCAGCAACCTGCTTTGATGGGTGGACATGCAGATGGATTATGCAATTAAAAAGAAATTAAACTGTAAGGCCAGGCTCTGCTCTTGCAAATAAGAAAACTGTGGGGGCAGAACTACTGAACAACCAGGTGCACAAGTTAGTCCAGGTGACAGCCTTTACCTCTTGGGTGTCTTTAAGTTCCTTCCTTTCAGAATGTGCATGGGGATAGGGCTGCAGATGCCCACCCCAGGCATGTGTTTAGTCTTTCCCCAAACACAGGACTCTCCAAACCATCCTCTTTTCACAGGGTGCTGGTCCACACCTTGACATGTTGTTACAGCTGAGGTTCTAATGTGTGTTAGAGCTCAGGGATTGCTCTGGACTAAAGTACGGACTGTGATGGCCGGATCAGTCACATGGGACTGAATATTATACAGAAAGGAAACTGGGGAAAAGTTTCTTCATCGAAATAGCTTGAAATAAACATAATCAGAGCCCAAACAGATGGTTGTGGCTCTTGGCAGGGTTGGGGATGAGCGAGTAACACAAGAGCATGTGTTGAGGCAATGCATGTGGCCATCTACCAAACAACAGGCTATTTGCTCCCCACATTTCATTTTGCCAAGTCCACTGCTCAGGTTTGAAGCCCCTCAGGGGTTTGTGCTCAGCCTCACAGTTCAGTAGAAGCACTGGAGTCCATTCTTTCAGTCACACACGTGCCTGAGGTACACCCTGATGGGCTGTCCTGAAAACAGCACACACTTCTGTCATCAGCATAGAGCTGCAGCACTTGGAGATGGAAAAGGTACCAAGTAGAGGAATTTGAGAAAAAGACTCCAAAAAAAAAAAAAAAAGAAAAAAAGGTATGAAAAGATGAATTCTTCCTGCAGGAATAGCCTAGAAATCAAGAGGGCCAAAGTCTCCCTCCATGGAGTTAAGCCAGCAGCACATTTCACCTTGAGACTCTCCTCTGGCTCACACAGCCCAGTGGAAACTCTTACCCAAGTCACAGAAATCTGACCCCACCTTAAAGAAATAAATAAAAAAAAGCATTCCCACAAATAGCTTTGTAGGGAGACTACAAGGATCACGCGTGGCAGGGATTTCCTCCAGCAGCTGCCCAAAAGAACCACCACAGAGAAGGGTTTAAAGCCTTACCTACACAAACTGCAGCTTTTCATTAGAGTGCAAGCAGAGACTTCAAGCCTTTAGATAAACCAAAGTGGGCTACAAGGCAGAAGCATTAGTAAACCAGACACTAAAAGTGTAACTGAAGCAGTTAGGGCACCTGGGGTGGAGAGACACTGAGATATGACAACTTCTCTGTGCAACTCATGTTACCTAAAGTGATCTCCTTGTGCTGTTCCAGTCCTAATTTTATGAAGTATCTTACACTTCCTTGTCTATAATCCTGGATAAAAGTACCCTGTTAATAATTGTATGCCTTTTCTGCACAAGAAATGCCAGTTGAATTCCTGAAATCTGAAATCATATTATGTTTATATCACCCTGTGTTGAAGCCATTTATATTACCTGCCCCTAGAAAATCATCAGTAGTAATTCTTAATATAGGGATAGAGTTATTTGTGGAGTTCCTAAGCAATTTAACTGGGGCATCTACAGATGTAAATTGAAAGCGGGGAGATTGAGGCTGGAGATAAGATAGAAGTTCTTTACTGTGAGGGTGGTGAGACACTGAAAGAGGTTGCCCAGAGAGGTTTGTGGATGCCCCCTCAGTCCCTGGAGGTGTTTAAGGCCAGGCTGGATGAGGCATTGACCAACCTGGTGTGGTGGGAGGTGTCCCTGCCCATGGCAGGGGAGTTGGAACCTGAAGATCTTTATGGTTCCTTCCAACCCAAACTATTCTCTGATTCTAATCTGAAGGTCAAGGTTTCAAGTCCCTGTCCAGATAGAAGGCTTAGAGATGGGTTAATAGTTAGACTCGGGTGATCTGGAAGGTCCACCCTAAGATGACTGTGATTTCAGCATGCTTGGATGTTAGCTGCCAACATTCACTGTTCCTACAGTTCAGCACAAAACTGATGGGTCTGCAAGAACTTTTCTATCCAAGCAGAGCATGCAGCAGACAAGCACCCTGTGCATTTCAGTGGGTGCCCAAGGCCAGGTTCTCAGCTGGCATAAAGCAGCAGGGCTCCATGGGAGCCATCAATGGACAGCAGCTGAGGATCCAGCCCTAGGTCCTACCCACCTTCCTAGGGGCAGAAGCAACATATGCTGGGTACTGAACCAGCAGGAGAGAGAAAGGATATGCAGTGAGCATCAGTTTAGCTTCCAGAAATAGAAAAATATACTAATGTGTGTGTGTGCTTACAACACAACCTCACACCCAGCTGATGCTCACAAGTTAGAAGTTTCTTTTTTTAAAAAACAAATAAACCCCCCAAACAAGCAAACAACCCCCCAAACCAACCCCCAAACTTCTTGTCTTTAAAGCAAGCTTCCACATCCCTACTAGTATTTTTGTTTAGTATTTCAGCCAGAGTCTAGTGTTAAGTGAGCAGGGTATACCCTCAGAGTCTGTTAAGGAATGCATCCCTTCACAACAGGCTATTAAAAAAGAGGTGTGGAAGTGTCATTTTTGTGTGTGGGTTAAAAAAAAAAAAACAACAAAACCCAACATGATTTCCTCTGAGATTTGCAGCATCACCATCTTTTACAGCTTTCCTCATTGCACTTATCAACTAGCACCATTGTCACAGACGACCCAGAAAGGATTTGGATACATTGGATGTGGGGAAAGTGGGTGGAAATGAGGAGACCTCAAAGTAGCCCCTGTCACAGTAACCTGTCCTGCTGCTTTCTACATATGAGCCATGCAGAGTTTACTTCTCCTCCACAAGGTATGTCTGGCTGCTACAAGTACTGTAGAGCAGAGGATTACACTCCTAGTATACAAATATAAAACAGTAGAAAACAGTATCATTGTCTTCTCTAAAAGGTGTGGGTTTCTTAGCTTATTATTGTCAACTCCATGCCATTCACCTGCAATTACAGTACAACAGGAGTTTGTGTTTCTTTCTTTTAAAAAAAAACAAATTAAGAAAAACCCCAAACAAACAACCCCAAAAAACAACCCCCAAACTTCTTGTCTTTAAAGCAAGCATCCAAGCATTCACTTTTTGGCACTAGCATATCCCATGTAAAAATAACATGGTAGTTTTGATTTCTAATTTACATTTACTTTCAGCTATAATCTATAAGGAATGAGAACTGTAGAATACTCTTGAGCAAAAGAAAGGACAGATGGAGACCTCCCCTTCATAATTTTAGCCCAGGCACATCAAACTTGAGCCCAGAGCTGTTCCAGAAGATTCTGGTACACAGGGCAAATCCCCACCATCCAATTGCTCTCCCATACTGCTCAGACTTCATAATAAAACTTGAAGATACTCACTAGTGAAAAATTAAGATAATATCCCTGTCCCACCCTTTAGAAAAAAAATATATTTTATTTGATCAGGTTGATTAGAGCCCAGTTTCCAGTCTGGTAAGGGGAAAAAGCAAATACAGACATGCACCAAGAAAGAAAAAAACCACCTCTCAAACTGTAATAGTCTCTACAAAGGATATGGGTGACACCTGCTTACTTTTTCTTGTCCTTGTCTTTCTTGGTTTGTTGAGAACCTGCCTGCTGAGCCTGGGACTGTAATAGCTGAGCTGCTGCCTTCTTCTTCTGAAAGTTGTTCAGCTCCTCATCAAGTTCTTTCTTTTTTTCTTCCACTTTTTTCTTCTCTTCTTGGTGAGTCCTCTTTAGGTGGTCAAACTTTTCATGAAGCTGCAGGGGTCAGAGATAAAGACAATTAGAATCATAGAATAGTTTGGGTTGGAAGGAACCTTAAAAATCATCTAATTCCAACCCCCCTGCCATGGGCAGAGACACCTCCCACCACACCAGGTTGCTCAGTGCCTCATCCAGCCTGGCCTTCAACACCTCCAGGGATTGAGGGGGCATCCACACCCTCTCTGGGCAACCTCTTCCAGTGTCTCACCACCCTCACATGAGAGAATTTCTTTCTTAAATCCAGCCTGAATCTCCCCTCTTCCAATTTACATCTGTTACTCCTAGTCCTGCCATCCCATATCCTATTCAAAAGTCCTACCCCAGCCTTTCTGTAGCCCCCTTCAAGTATTGAGAAGCACCTCTGAGGTCCCCCCTGAGTCTTCTCTTCTCCAGGCTCAACAATCCCAACTCTTTCAGCCTCTCTTCATGAGGGAGGTGCTCCAGACCTCTCATCATCTTGGTGGCCTCCTCTGGACCTGCTCCAACAGCTCAATGTCCTTCTTATGTCAAAGACTCCAGAACTCTTCTCCAAGCTAAAGAGACCCAGCTCCCTCAGTTTTTCCACATTAGGGAGATGCTCCAATCCCTTCATCACCTTTTCTCTTTTGGCTGAGAGAGAAGAGAGGGGTCCTATGGCACAGTAAGGCTTGTGTGGGGTCTGTAGTCACAGCCACTGTTAATGTCACATTGCAATTAGGGAGATGCCCTCCATGGGATGTATTCTCCTCCAGCTGCCCCAAACCAGGGAGTACTCCCTGCAGGCATGGAGAAGTGGCAGAGGGATTTTGTAGCAGGGTCATGCCACAAGTCCTTGGCAGGACTGGGAACTGAGCTCTTACCTGCTTCCTGAGGCTCTTTAAGTTCAGCAAAGCCCCTTTGCTGGCTTGATATTGCAGTCTAGATGCTCACCCTCCCGGGGATTTTATGGAAAAGCCCCAGCCTACCTCCTCATACACAGTCCTCTTGAGCTGCAACATACTCACATCTTTCTCTGCTTCCTTCAACTCTGCTTCCTTCTCCTTCACTCTCATTACGAACATCTGTCTCATCTCATCCTCCTTCTTCTGGAGCTCGCCCAAGAACTCATTCCTCTTTGCTTCATAAGTCTCCTGGAGACTGTTAAAAACATGCAAAAAACAGTCAGTCAAGGGTTGTGATTCAAGAACAGCCATGAGTTCTCAGCCTTTGGTGAGATTAGTGCATCACAGAAATCATCACAGGTGCCTGACTGCATCCCCTGAGAAACCAGTCCCAGCTTGCCAGGTGGCATCAAAGATGTCCTAGTGTTAAAAATAGTCATACAATAGAGAAATTCAATGAAATATAACAAGGGCAAGTGGAGGGTCTTACATATGGGCAAGAACAACCCCAGGTATGAGTACAGTTTGGGGACTGACCTGTTAGAGAACAGTGTAAGGGAAAGGGACCCTGGTGGGCAGCAGGATGACCATGAGCCAGCAATGTGTCCTTGTGGCCAAGAAGGACAATGGCATCCTGGGCTGTATTAGAAGGGATACAGTAGGTGGAGAGAGGTTCTCCTCCCCCTCTGCTCTGCCCTGGGGAGACCACAGCTGGAGTGTTGTGTCCAGATGTGGGGCCATCAAGGACAGGGAAGTGCTGGAGACAGTCCAGCACAGAGACACAGAGATGATGAAGGGATTGGAGCATCTCCCTTCTGAGGAAAGGCTGAGGGAGCTGGGGCTCTTCAGCTTGGAGGAGACTGAGGGGTGACCTCATTTATGTCTATAAATATGGGAAGGGTGAGTGTCAGGAGGATGCAGCCAGTCTCAGTCACCTCCAATGGTAGGAACAGGGGCAAGTGGTGCAAGCTGGAACACAGGAGGTTCCACAAAAATACACGAAAAAACTTTTTCACAGTGGGGGTGCCCTGAGAGGGTGTGGGGTCTCATTCTCTGGAGATATTAAATCCCCATCTGGATGCCTTCCTGTTTGACCTGATCCAGGTGTTCCTGCTCTGGGACTAGACGACCTCCTGAGGTCCCTTCCAATCCCTGACTGTGTGGCAAATCTTTATTTTGTGTCACTGCAACATGAGCTGTGTGCCTATCCACATCTGGTTCTGGTGATTTCACGCTGATGATTTATTACATCCCAGCAATGGGAAATGAATCCAGGAGCAGAAACAGGCACATTGTTCAGGAGCCTGTAAATCACTTAACAGGCAGAGGATGACAATCCTTGAGAAGAAACAGATACTACATAAACATTTACAGCTTCTGGACTGTTTGAGTCACACCTCCTCTATTCTCCTACCATGTGATCCCAGTCTCTTCATGAGCAAGATCTGTTGCAGAGACAGAGGCAAACCAAGGTGTGAAACCTGGTTCTGTGCAGTTCTTTGAGCATGACACCAAATTAATGCTGCATATTCATTGCTAATGGATTCAGACCATGGCCTTTATTTTGATAAAGCCACCTTTGAAGACCTCTGCTCCTCCTTTAGTTGTGAAGATAAGCTCAGCCTGCACAAGCCAGCAGCAGCAGCATTCTTCCCCCAAATAACCACGTCACTTGGATTCCTTCATTCCCACTCCACTTCTTGGTATTCCTTTATTTTCCCCATCCTGAGACCCTGCAGCAAAGATTTGGGACTGAAAATATGTTGTCCAAGCACCTCTGGAGATTTTCTGAGCCTCTTAGGGAACTCTTGAGTCCAAATTCCTCTTCATTTTATTCCTTAAATGGATTTGGATATCTCAGCCATAATAACAGTGTGGGAATGAAAACTATTCCCCTAAAATGCTTTTTTGAAAAGGCAATTTTTTTTTTTTTTAAACAAAACCCCCTCTGATACCAAGATAGATTGCACCCAAAGTACACATTAAACACTGGGCTAGTCAAATATCTTAATTCCATTTAAAAGATGAGTTCTTTTTCTTTCATTTTCCTGGCATACCGTGGGGGTTTTTCTTGCATTTTTCTTGCTTGGTTTTAGTGTTTTGTGTTTTCTGGGGTTTTTTGGTTTTTTTTTTTTTTTTTTTTTTAGGAGTGTGGGTCAGGGAATGTTTTAGTCAGGAACAAAACTGGACAGGTAAATGCAAACCTCAGGGTTTGATGCCACTAATTTATGGACACTTCATTCATCTGCCTCCTCTGAAATGCTCCACAGAGAGGATGCCCAAAGCTGCTCTTGCACACACAGCTCTGGCCACTCTGGAGGAATGAGATGATTCCAGCTGACCACATCAGCTTCCCACACACATGGAAAGGAAAATGCTGATGCTAAAAACGACAAAAATCTTCTCCCAGGAGAAGAAGACAAAGAGGCACCGCTGAATTTTGAACTAAATCATTAACTAGAGCACTGGAAAGGATAAACACCAAAAAAGACTTGGATTAAAACCTCCCTAAAATTCAATCTTGGGCTTAATCCTCTGATGGAACACTGCCACTTAAACTCATAAATCCTTCTGAAGGGCCTGGCTAGACCCTAGGAAAACCTTGAGGGCAGACTGGCCTAAACTGCTCAGTGAGCAAAAATGAGATCTGCAATTAGTGACAGAGGATAGTAGGAAGCAGCAGAGCCTCACACACTGAAACAGAAAACTGCTCTCCATTAATTGTCTCCTGAACTGCAAACAACCTCTTCCAAAGCTCATGTCTGAAAACAGTGCTGGCGGATGGGCAAGCAGGAACCATACAATGGTTAAGCAGGAATCATAGAATGGTTTGGGTTGGAAGGGACCAACCTCCCTGCCACAGGCACCCACCACATCAGGTTGCTCAGTGCCTCATCCAGCCTGGCCTTAAACNACATATCCTATTCAAAAGTCCTACCCCAGCCTTTCTGTAGCCCCTTCAGGTATTGAGAAGCTCCTCTGAGGTCCCCCTGAGCCTTCTCTTCTCCAGGCTGAACAACCCCAGCTCCTTCAGCCTGTCTTCAGAAGGGAGGTGCTCTGGCCCTTATGATCATCTTTGTGGACCTTCTCTGGACCTGCTTCATCAGCTCAATGTCCTTCTGATGTTGAGGGCTCCAGAACTGGACACAATACCCCAGATGGGGACTCACCAGAGCTGAATGGGGGTGCAAAATCCCCTCCCTTGCCCTGCTGCTTAAACTTCCCTTGGTGCTGCCCAGGACTGGGTTGGTTTCTGGGCTGCAAGCACTCAGTGGCAGCTCAAATGGGAATGAGGGTGATAGGGGCTTGCAGTTAAACTGCCCCTATTTCGAGCTTAGAGACATGAGACAAAGCTAAAGACATCAAACAGCAGTCTTTAATGAAGTGACTGTGGTTCCCAGAGAAGCAAAGTTCCCACAGAAACAGGGCTGGCAGCTCCAGGCTGCCTCTGATAAAAAGCTCCTGCAGCTTTAAGGAGCAACAGTCCAAACCATGTTGGATCCCTGCAGCTTCTCACAGACAGAGATAACAAGGGAATTTGCTTCTTAAGTATAGAAACAGATGCATTTAATTACAAGCTCAATTTGAATCCCCAACACACGCCCACACACTGAACGATGCTCTTGCAAAATAATATTATTTTTTTTAATTGTGTTGGGAAAGTTCACCAGAGAGACCAGCCCATAGCAGATATAGGATAGTAAGAGAGGACCCCATAACAAGGGGAGAAGATGCCCACTGGTGCTCCCTCCTTGCTTCCTGCAGCTTGGACAAGTTGGTTGTGCTAACTTGCTGGGTGTCTCAACCATTTGCCAACCTTCTTTTTTCCATACCACACAGCACCATTAGTTTGCTGGTGTCCCCTGTAATGTTCAACCAGAAGATACAAAAGTGTCCCTGCTCCTAGCTGATGCAAGCTGTCTGAAAAACAACAATCTCTCTGCTCCCAGGGAAAAATCAGGCTTTTGGATCCGGGGTATCAGAAGAAAGAACAGAAAGAATCAGATTTACTGTTTTCCTCATTTCAGATCCACACCAGCCTTGGCCAAACAGCTTGGGATCATAGGTTTTGTTTGTTTATTGGAAGGAAGAGGCACCCAGAGCAAACAGTTGAGAAGCAGCACGTAGGAGATGGAGAAATTCTGTACATTTTCACTTCCTTTCCACTTATAGCTGGGTGAAAAGAGGCCTCGTGTGCAGGAAGCAATGGAAATTCCTCAGATTCCTCAAGGGGAAGGGCTGAGCCCATCTTAAGCCATTGCTTTCCAGAAAGGAAATCCAATAAAGCCTCACACTTGGGCTTAGGAACAGAACTGGGCTCCACTGATTCCAGCAGAGTTTTTGTGCTGCAAAAGAAATGCAGCACCAGAAAAACTCAGCAAGTCACAGACAAAACCCTCAGGTGATGCAGATCTCCTGCTGTAGCTCTGACCTGGCTTGGCTTTCCATGTTTTCCATAAAGGTGGATGCAAACCTCCACTCTGCTTTTGCCTTTCTGAAGATCAGAGATGAACCACACCACAGAATCACAGAACAACAGGGATTGGAGGGACCCCAGGAGATCATCTAGTCCCATCCCCCTGCTGGAGCAGGAACTCCTAGACTAGGTCACACAGGAAGGTGTCCAAGTGGGGTTTGAATGTCTCCAGAGAAGGAGAATGTCTCTGGGCAGGCTGGGACACTCTTCTCTCACATTCACTGGCAAAAAAGTTTTTTCTTATATTTCCGTGGAACCTCCTGTGTTCCAGCTTGCACGCATTGCCCCTTGATCTCTTGAGGTCCCTTCCAATCCCTGACATTATGTGATTTTGCAGGCTGCAGGTCTGTATGGCACAGCTGCAGGATTGCAGTAATTTTCAAAATATTAATGCAAGAACTGGATTTCTCAGCCACTCAAGTTTTCCTGAGCTTCTCCTGTGCAAACCAGAGCTCCCAAGGGAAAGATTTCATTACACAAGTTTTTTCTATCCAGGCACACTTTACCCTTTAGCTGCTTTATGTGCCCACAGCTCTTCCTTCCCATGTTCTAGAAAACTTTGGAAACCCTTCCACGAAGACCAAGTTACACCTTCCTACCTGAAAGGTTTGCTGTCGGGATCTGTGTCTTTGAAGCCCATCTCTTCAAGCTTGCAGCGCCTGTAGAGCTCGTAGTGGCGTGTGTGGGTCTGCTCCCGCAGGTCCTCCATGTTCACCCTGATCAGCATCTCCCGCAGCTTCACAAAGTCACAGTGGTTCTCATTTTCAACTGCAAACAAGACAGAGCTTCTGCAGAAAGAACGTTGGACACAAAGCCAGGTTCTCCCCTTTATAGAATCATTGAATGGTTTGGGTTGGAAAGGACCTTAGAGATCATCTAGTTCCAACACCCCTGCCATGGGGACACCTTCCACTACACCAGGTTGCTCAGTGCTTCATCCAGCCTGGCCTTAAACACCTCCAGGGGTTGAGGGGGCATCCACAGCCTCGCTGGGCAACCTCTTCCAGTGTTTCACCACCCTCACTGCAAAGAATTTCTTTCTCAAATCCATACTGAATCTCCCCTCTTCCAATTTTCATCCATCACTCCTAATCCTGCCATCACATACCCTATTCAAAAGTCCTACCCCACCCTTTCTGTAGCTCCCTTCAGGTACTGAGAAGCTCCTCTGAGGTCCTCCCTGAGCCTTCTCTTCTGCAGCTCAACAACCTCAACTCCTTCAGCCTGTCTTCAGAAGGGAGGTGCTCCAGCCCTCTCAGCATCTTCGTGGCCTCCTCTGGACCTGCTTCATCAGCTCAATGTCCTTCTGATGTTGAGGGCTCCAGAACTGGACTCAACACCCCAGATGGGGACTCACCAGAGCTGAATGGGGGTGCAAAATCCCCTCCCTTGCCCTGCTGGTCACTCTTCCCTTGATGCATCCCAGGACTGGGTTAATCTTACGAAGGAGCCCTAAACCTCACCTCATGGCACTGATGCATCACCTCTCATATTCAGAGCAGGGTCTGGTGTGCCCTGGTCAGTCCCAGCTGAGCAAACTGTTCAGCCTGCAAAGGGTCTGTGCCCAGACAGACTTAAAAGTAGAAGTTCTCCCTTTAGGATGCAACTGCAAGCAGCAGGAATCCCTGGAGCTGACAGACAGCTCTCCATCTGCTCCCCTGCAGGGCAGAGCATCTGTCTCTGCTGGATCTTCTGTTGAAGACACTAACCCTGAAGCTGTATGAGAAAAACATGGTGGTTTTTTGCTGAAGAGCCCAGTGAATGCTCCCCTGCTGCTGTCTCAGTCCTTGCTGGGAATGCAAGAATCAGCCCTATCTTCACCAATATCAGTACAGCCAGGCTTGCAACCACAAGCCCTACCCAAACTCTGCTCTTCAATAGAAAGGAGCTTTTGTTTGACTTTCTGGGGGATTGCATACTTGAGTTGTGTGTCCACAGTTGTGATACCAGGACAACACATACCAAACAGCCAGCGATGAATTAGTTCTGTTCCCACTTCAAGTCATGAAAGGCAGAGAACCTGCTGACCTCCTTAAAAAATCCTTCAGCTACGTGTTTGCATTCAGGCTTGCATGCAGGGTCCAAACTGAATCACTTGGCTGTACAAGCTCAAGCCTTTTTGCTGGTAGAAAAGAACAAGGAACAGTAACAGGCTGAAGGAGCCTGGA
>VZTY01034189.1:0-27163 GCA_013400935.1 Turnix velox | reverse complement strand
TCCCAGTGATTTCTAGAAAAAAAACCATTGGCTTGTGGGGGGGTCCTCCGCTGCGCACCCACAACTTCAGGCTCTTGGTAGCGTAAATCCTCTCCACCCCTTCCCCATCGTCACCGGGAGCTGACTGTGTCCCTATGGACCCCCACGCCGCCCTGGGGTGGCTGTCCCGGTGGAATCTTCCTTCCCTCCCCCCCGCCTTCCAGCCCGAAGCTGCCGGGAAGGGCTCGTCGCGCACCCCGACAGCCTCGTCTCCTTCGCTCCTTTCTTCCCTCCCTTTCCAAATCCCTCCGTCGTCTCCCTGTGCCTGAAATACGTCCTCCTTCCCCTTTCCACTTTTTCTCTCCCCACGCGTGATTTGTGTGATGAACTTATACCGCTTAAATATATGAATAGATATATTTAAAAAGCCACTCCGTCCACGCTTTCCACGCCGTGCTTTGCCATGCCGAGTGACGCTCCTCGCCGGTGCGAGGTTTTGTTTGGCTCCCGCTGGGTTTCTCTATTGAACGCTGCTTATTTTTTTGGGGTGTGCGTGGGGGTTCTTTTTAACTTCTCTGCCGGCCCAAGTGCTGCCTGGTGCTTATCGGAACATAGACGTGCATCCCCTGGGTACCAGCTTTCGGGAAGGTCTGCCTTAGGATGGGAGGGAAAGCTACTTTCTTTTTTTTTTTTGGTGGTTGATGTCGTGACATTGAGTGGATGTGACCAGCCGTCCTTGTCGGGTGAGGATGCGGCTCTGTGGTCTCCGGGATTTTTTGGGTACAGGTTCCTTTGCCTCTCCAGAGGATGAGGGAAAGGTCTGGAGGGAAGGAGTTGTGAGGATAGATAGTGGTGTTTTGCAGACACTTCATAAATAGTGTGTGCTCCCAGTCTCCGAGGTTGTGTTGTTTTTTGTTTTTTTTTTCCCCCTCTTGTTCTTTTCCGCTTCTGGCTTCATTTCTTAACTCGTCTCCAACATTTAAGGATTTTTTTAATTTCAGTTTATCTTTCCCCCACCACCAAAAATGAAGGAGCCCCGGTCATGTAGTTGACTGCTTATCTTTTGTTTATTATATATGAAAACCGTGTAGACAAAAACGCAGCTTTCTATTAACTGAATTAAAGTGGATTTAATCACTTTTCCATCAGTGGAGGAAAAAGACATTGGTGTTTACTGTGGGCTTGTTATTTGTTCTAATGGAAGATTATATAGAATATCTTTCTCATGCGTGGAAACTTTTTCCCTTATTTTTTTTTTCCTTAAAACAATTGTGTGTGTAACCTGTAGGCACGTGTAAGTTTCTTCCACCAGTTTAAACCTATTTGTGTGTTCTAAGGTCTGTTTTGAGGTACTTAAAAACCGAAGTGCTGTAGCTTTAAGGTGACTGCAGATCACAGTATTGCTGTCTTTTATAATTAGCAATCTGCTGAAACTTTAAATCCTCCTTGATGGGTATGATGATCTGTGGGAGAGAAGGAATAGTATTCCAGCGAGCTTTATTCTTTTTGTTATTATTTATTTTGCCTCCCAAACAAAGCAACAGCGTTGTCTGTCTTTCATCATTGCTGTATTCTGCTTCAAACTGCTAATGGCTTGGTTTTTCCTTTTTTTCCTACTTGTGGAGAAAAATAAAGTACAGCCATATTTTATATTGACATTTATCTGTGTCAAACTTTAGTTATGCTCAAGAGGTTGTTTAATCTTCTCTGAATAACGTACAGGTTTTTTCTTCTAACCTGTCCTCATTGTGTGTATTTATGGAAATTGTCTTCAATTTAAGATGAAATATGGGAGCTATGCAAATAATTTAGTGGCCATCCAGAATAAGACTTAGCTAGGATATATGAACTATGTCTTTTGTATGGATATCTCTTCCCATAACGTCTATTTTCATATTTCCAAATAGAAACTGGGTAATGTCTAGTGTATTTTAATTGGAAATTAAAGTTTAAGGGTTGAGTTACTGTCGCTTCTAAAATACAAGAGAATCACTGCCATTTATTTAAAAGTCAAAATCCATCCGGTCGTACCAAGTAGTTGTCTTGTGAGTAATGACCAGTGACATCTAATTCAGATGAATTTTTGCTCGTGTTCATTTAGCTTTCTGTAGAGGTTCTTAAATGAACTATGGAACATGTACTGGGTTCTTGGTCTCAAAAAGCTGACAGACTTGCCTGTGTTTGTCTCCAGTAGATCGCAAAATGCGTGCGTGGTGTCAACCTTTTCCTTAACAACAAAACCTATGAGCAAATGTTCAGCGTGAATTATATTACTGAAATAAAATATTCTATAGTTGTCATGGTTACAAATAGAGGCAGGGTTACTGGTTTTCATCTGCATGCTTGGGAGGGGGAAATCTAGTTTTTGTCACTTTTTAATTACATTTCTAATGAGTGAGGGTCATACTTCAAGCACCCAATATATTAGATACATGGCACAGTGAATTAGATTTTGTCGAAGTCTCACTGAAATGAAACAAAAAGTGATGGTGTATACTGGAGCAAACCCTTTCTTGTTTGGTTCTTTTCTCAGAGCAGGAATCTTGAGGGAAGAAAGTAACCACCTCTGTTTGTCTCCTCCGGGTTAGTACAGTGCCAGGGTTGCTGCTCCTCTTCTTCAAACAATAATGAAATGTGTGTATGTTGCGTGGAAAATTCTCTCAAAGGAGAAAGATGAAGACGTGGATCTGGAAATTAGATATGATTTTTGGGTTTAATGTGTGCCATATCTAGTGCCATCACTTTTAATGCTTGTTTGCAAGGAGAATTTGCTATCCCCAGGTTGTCTGGGCTCATCTCACCAGCTATGTTTGTGCTTCTGTGTCATCCTCCTCACAGGCTCTTGTTTCCATTGGAGTCACTTCACTGTGCTTATGGCCACCAAAATTGGGACCTTAACTATTTCCAGTGGCTGGCATTCATCCCAGTGATTTCTCCTCGCTCATCTGCAATTCAGTCTTGTCCATGCCTACTTGTTCTCCTGACCTTTTTAATTTAATTCTGAAAATGTGTGGACCTGGTTCTCTATTTTTTTTTTTTTTTAATGTGCTTCATAAGTGGGGAGGAAGAATTTTTTCCTTCCCTGTCTTCTTCATGTAGAGCCTCTGTGTGCTGTGGTAGGAACTCGCATGCAGCTTCAGGAGGAGGAAAAAGTACCCCTAGATCTGCAAATGGAGAGAGAAATTGGGGTTTGTCCTATCTTAGCCCTCATCCTTTTCATTCCTTCCATTATATCCCTGTTAAGGCTTCATCTTAAACTAATCTGGGAAGGTTTTTTGCTGCACTTCTAAAACTTTGTATCTCGTTTGGTTTTGTTAATTTTTTTTAATGTAGTTTCTTTAACTTCAGGTTAAGCGTAGCATTACACAGGGTTTAACAGTGATTTGTCTGCCAGCTACCCAGGTCTTGCTCCTGCTTGGGTTTGTTCCTGTGGGCTCTGGCAACTGAGGACTTGCTCCTGGAGCTGTTCTTTGTGAGAGCATAAACTTCATAGAGGGCTCCACAGCATTTTCATGTTGTTTAACGCTATGCACCATAATTGAGGCCTTTATAGAATCATAGAATAGTTTGGGTTGGAAGGGACCTTAAAGATCATCGAGTTCCAACTCCCCTGCCATAGGCAGAGACACCTCCCACTAGATCAGGCTGCTCAGTGCCTTGTCCAGCCTGGCCTTGAACACCTCCAGAGAGGGGGCATCCACAACCTCTCTGGGCAACCTGTTCCAGTGTTTAGCTAGTAAAAATCTCATCATGGGTTAGCAACTTACTTGGTCCTTCAGCGTTTTCTTTTTATCTCCACCAGATCTTCCATTTGACAGCATCTGGCCTCACAATGTGCTGATTGAATAACCTTAAGTATGACACGGTATCATTAAATTCTATGATTTATTTTTGTATCTAATCACTTAATGTACTCATCTCTCCACAGCAGAAATGCTGTATAAATAGCTGTATACTAAAGCCCATAAACATATTAAAAAAGATAACGTTGCCTGGAATATGCTTATGAATACTTGATATTAACCCTTTGTTGCAATTAGTAAGAATTTATTTTCTGGTTTTGTGTTGGCTTACCCTGTGTGGGGAAGGGTTTTATCCTCCCTCTGTGCAGTTAACTCTTTTATTAAGTAAATCATAGGAGGATGGAGACAGACTGAAGACTCTCAAGAAGTAACCTTCCTGCAGCAAGTCGGAGTGCCAGGCTGTACGAGACGTAAACGGCTTTGACATGCTGCTGTCACTTCTGCGTTCCCTTTGTTACCAGAAGTACAAAGAACCCTTCGTCAGCTATAAAGAAAGAGATTACAAGGAAATAGATTAGAAATCTCATAGGGGAATGCTGTTTTGTCAGGTTTTTTTTTTAAAGTCCATGCTCTTGGGTTATGAGTATTACCGGGTTACCTGTTAGGGTTAATGCTGAGCTGATCAGTGGTGGACCATGAAATACCCTGAGAAACCTTCCTGGGGCTTTTGTCATGCAGCCCCTTGCCTCTGTGCTGTCCTGGATAGCTAATATATGGCAGTAACTGAATTCCTAGTCACGCTCTTCCATAAATAATTTTATGTTGTGGATTAGAATATCTGGAACATGGGACCACTTTCCTTAATTTTTGTTGCTTTTTTTTCCCATCAGTAATGCTTAGGTCTAGGCTTTTAGATGTCCTCGTCATGTTTTTTCCAGTAATTGTTATTCTTGTCAGAAAAAACATGTTTTGGTTTTTTTTTCATAGCCTTAAACTTCACGTAACTTATAGTGCTGGTTTGCAATAGCAGTTCCGATGCATTGAAGCAGTCTGCTGGAACAACAGGCAAACCCAGACTCTTAAAATTAATTCAGCATTCCTTTAGCAGAATTATGTGGTTTTGTTTTTTAATTCCCTGTCATCCGCAGCAATATGCTGTATGACATGTGATTTCAAGTGACTTCTGTTCAGGTTTGGTTTGGCTGACTGAGAGACATGGGTGTACAGATCTTAGATTTGTCTCCAGCTGTAGGATTAAGCTCTGCCTAAATGTGGGTACAACTCAATTTGATTGAGAGAACCAGGTTATTTCTAGGGGTATGTTCTGGAACCCATTCATTGCAGCAGTTTGTAAGAAAATCTGCTACTGATAGAATTTTTCTGCAGCATTGCTGTTAACTAAAAACTGTCAGGCCTGCATGTGTTAGGAGTGGTTTTGGACTTTGAACATAGTTGTGGAATACTGCAAAGCATCTCTCAAGCTTATTTAAAGGTATCGGAGTAAAAAGGGATCCTGCAGCAGGTCTCAAACTAAATAAGTGCCTAATTTAGTTAAGCTGGCCTTTTTTCATACAATTCTGATTCTTTTTTTTTTTTTGAACTTTGAGAGCAACTCTTTATTGGTTTTGCTTTTCTTTTTTGAAAAACAACAGTAACAAAACTGCACCCCATAACTGTGATCCGTGTAAGAATGCAGACAGCAGAATTTCCAGATTTAAAGCATGATTGAAGAGCATCAGACACGTTTTAAACTACTTGCTGATGAGTAATTGATATTTAAATCATATAATTCTTTACCAAGATACGCTTTGTCAGACATTGTTTTGTAGGATTTTGCTTTTCGGTCTGCAAACACAATAGTGGTGGATTTGCAGACTGCTGCATGCTGGAGCTATGTGAAAAAAAAAGTTCCTCCTCTTGGTTTGTGGCTTAATTCTGCTGCTTCTCTTAATTAGAGGCAAAAGAATTTAAAAGCTGTTAGTTTTTCCAACGGCAGGTAAATCTCAAATCAAAAGAGGAGAGACAGAAGAGTTCAGGAAGTTCATCATAATAATCTCACAACATGGAGTGACTTTAAAGTGGATGCAGCTGTGTTTACCTGTGCTTTGAAATCTATATGTATTACAGATTTTGGTTAACTCGCATCTTGAACACCTGAATTCATTGAATGATTCCTAACATATTGTGTATTTCAAAAAAACCCACTTCATTTCTATCTTTCTCTTGATTTTTATTGTCTCTTGCTTGCCAGGAGTGGAAAAATGCCAAATTGGAACACTTCATGTGACAAAATGTTGTGGTGTGTATAAATGTCTGAAAAATGCTTTTGAAGCTGGTAAGAAGGAAAACTGAAGTTATGCAGTATCTCTTTTTGAGCATACTCCTTACTTCCTCAATGTTTGGGAGGTGGGTGAGAGGGAGAAGTTGCTAATTCTGAATTGCTTAAGTTTTGGAAGGAGGGGCAGAACATAAAAATAAATGTGTATATGAAATATATGAAGTAATTCAACTGTATCAACATTTATGCTAGGAAATGGCTTCTTGAGGGTGGCTGTATTCTTAAGTACATCCTTAATATATAGCTTAATGTGTAGCTGTCTGGGGTATGAAGGATGGAATCTCTGCTAGCAAGGTATGGTGGTACTTCTGGTTCGAGCTTTCCCTTTGAGTGGCTTTAGTGATGTGTGTTGGAGGCTGCAAGGAATATCTCAAAAGGACTGTGAATGGCAGAAGAAACAGGATAGAAGAAAGTCTTTTCTCTAAATTTTTCCAGGTGGTAGTAGTTCCTGGAACAGGAAGAGATTTCTGGAATGTAGGGGTAAGTGGCTTCTTGATTATGTTATCCAGGTTAATTTTGAAGAGTTCTGTTTAAGAGATGGGGGAATCCATCATAAATCTTTCAAACATGCAACTTTTTCTTCCTTATCCCCACTTTTCATGTGGGGGTAGGACTAGATGCCACAAAGCTTAGTCAGTTCCGCATCATGAATTGTAGGCTGCTCTGCTTGTCCTCTGATCATTGCTTTGTTTGTTTCCCTTCCTGAGTTCCCAAATATCTTGATAAATCACATCTATAATGCCTAGAAACTGACATGGATGTTCTTTAGTTTTTCTCCTCTTTAGAACAGAGAAAAAGCAGATGTAGTAAGGAAGGATATTGTGTGATGAGAGGTCACAAAAAATGCTACACTTGCTCCTTTAGGAGATGGGTGAAAGAAATTGTGTAGTTATAACATCAAGGTCGTATCTGACAGATTTGCTAATGTGATGCAAGGCAAAATGTTAAATATACTGTACTGCCTTTGTTATGTGATTTTTTTGGCTGGTCATATGGAGAAAGTATATAGTATTTAAACAGAATTCTGAGTATGTCTTCCCTTCCTTCTCTCCCCTCCATTATTTCACGTTTCTAAACATTGAGCATACCAATCAATATTCCATTAAGAGGAGAATTAACTTGGGAGAAGCTTGTATGTATTTGCATGTAATAACTTATTCCTTGGTCTGTGGCTGTGTTGCCTTTCCCCTCATGTAATTTTTTTTTTTTTTTTACAGAAAGCCTCCCAGTATTTGTACAATTACTTCGAATAGTAAGGTTTCCATGCCCCATCTTAATTCTGTCAATATGAATTGCTGCTGCAACCTTCTGCAGTGCCCTGTTTGCTGGCAACATCACTGAGAGATTTGTAGCTACTTTTTTGCTTCTGTTTTACAATAGCTGGACATCAAGGTACCAGGCTTCAGATCAAATGTTGCTCTTGGTTACACACCTGTAGTTAAAAGAATCAATGTTGCATAGACATAAATGAATGTTAGATTTGATCTTTTGTGAGCTGAATCTTATCTCTCTCATTTATACTAATGTAGTCTGGGTGTTCTGCTGGTTGTATTGAATGCCCCATCTCAAATTCGGAAGTCATGAGACTTTTGCCATCTGTGCCAGCATTTTATTATTATCTCTGTACAAGTCTGCAAGTAAAAACCACCCTCTTGCTTTCTGAAATCAGACCCTTCAGACTGCAAACAAATGTTTAGTGAGTTTTGATTAAGAGCTGTCTATAGCATGTAGGAGTGTGGGATGTGCTTCTGTGGGACCTTCTGGTGAGCCTCTTGGTTGAACTTGATGTGTGAATTGTCACAAGAGCTGCTGAACTGAAGACCAAATCCCAATCCAGTTAACACCTGTGGAGCTGACATGTTCCAGTGCGTGTCTGCTGTTGCACCGTGTTTTTCTACCCCGAGGAACAAATCACTTGTGAAATTCAACTGTGAAGGTCTGAGGGTCAAAGAAAAGAGCCTGCAAATCTCAGCAGATGACAGCAGCCACAGAAGAAGGGGGGTGGCCAGTTGAAAAGCAGGCATAGCATCTGCTCCCTGGTTTGTGGGGAACTGACACTTCAATATCTTTTTTCTTTTCCTCTCACAGTTCTGTATTATGTAATATGTGCTGAATTTGTCCTTGGCCCAAATTGATGGAGTTGAATGAAGTTACATGTGGTACTCTGAAAATCCTAGATAAATGTTTTGTCTGTTCTTAAATACCCAAAGTCAAGCCTATTTTCTAGTATGTTTTTCTTCTTGGAAGAGAAGTGTGTAATTTTATGATTAAACTTCTGGCCAGTTCTGGTTCTACAACGCCATAACCTCATCCCTCTGTGAACTAAATGGCAATGCAAAGTTGTGGCTGGTATTTGAGTTGTTACTCAAATAGGAGGGAAAAACAGAGCATAGAAATGGTATGGGATAAGGAAACAAAAAGGCTTGTGGGAAGTCTATAAAATACAGGGTTGACTTTAAAAGTGGTACTTTGGGTACAGAAATGCAGCCACAACAAAGAGGAGAACTGTGGTTTGCTTGCTGCCATAATACTCTTTATTTTGTTTTTTTTGTTATTCCTCTGTCTCAGATAGAAATTTTGAAAGCCTGGTTGAGTGTGGGGAGGGGATGCTCTAGCTAAAAGAGAAATTGCAGCAAGTTTTCCTTAAACTCACTGTTTCAATATCACACTTGAACAGTTCACAGCGGCATCCTTCAAGCTTTCTAAAAACTGTTCTTAGACAAATCTTACGGTTGCAGCAGCTAAGCTACTGAAGTATTGTATTTCAAGAATAATACAGCTATAAAAAACCCAAACCCCAACCCCCTGCTCTTCTGGCTTCTTTGTTTAAAGAAGTCCATACAGCTGCACGTCTGTGGCAGAGTTGAGGTAGCCTGGGCTGGAGATCAAGAACGATGCCTAGTTGAGTCAGCTGGAGAAGCTTAAACTCTGAGTTTTGGTGGAAATGCTGGTGCAGCTGAAGCCCAGGCATCACTGCTTGAGGTGATGGATAATCAAGGTATTAGGTACCTCTCTGTAATTTTAATCTGGAGAGGTCAGTGAACTGTTTAGACTTCTGCTGCGTGTAATCTAAGTGGAAATCCTAGTTAACCATTTCCTTACTTGTGTTTTCAGGCTATGTTGTTTATCATGTACTACTTCAGTTGAGCACAAACACACTTGGACTGCATTGAGAAGTCCTAAAATGACATTGCATATGACAGCAGGTTATAAACCTTCCCCTAAGTATTGTACAATTTCAGCATAGCAGTTCTTAGAGTAGACTTGTAATATCTTCAATTTCCCTGTTACTGTTTCCATGTTTGCTTAAGAGAACAGTTTTATGCTGGAAAGAAGTATAAACTCTATTATTTTTATATGTAAAGACTATTGTTGAATTCACAGTTGGAACTGTGCAACCCTGGACCATCTTTTATTAGGAAAATCAAAGATTAAAAAAAAAAATTCCAAATAAGTGCTATTTTTTTTCCCTTGTTGGCAGTTGTCAGGCACAGTAGCATGTGCTTAATTTCGATATATTATAACTTTCATATGTATTTCATATTTAGGGTCATGGGAGAGGGGTCAAATCAAATAGTGTACCCTTCAACTGTTAATTGCCACTCTAACAACAAAGCTGCTTTTTAAAAAAGGCTAACAATCAGGGTAAGGTCTAGGAAATGTCAGTACATTTCCTTCTTTAGGTATTCTGTTACTTCTAATTTCAGGCAAAAGTTTACAAGATGGGCATTGTGTAACTATTGCATGCACGAATACATGGTTTAATTCTAATCAAAGAAATAAGCTTCACTACAGCTGCAATCAACATAATATTTTGAGATGCTTTTCAGAGTGGTGATGGTGAAGTGGAGCTGGAGCTTATACAGTCCCAACACCAAGTGACAACACTGCTCTGTGCAATCCTCAGCCTGTGTCTTCAGGGAAAGTCCTAAATGTAACTGAATCCCTGGGAGGTCTGTTGGCAAGTAGTAATAAACAGGAGATCTTTGGATCTTTAAACTAGAAGTTTCTGATCTTTGAGCTAAAACTGTCTGTTTGACAAACCCAGAGGAGAATTATCAGTTGGTATGTGACTGGCTGCTGCTAGGGAGGGCTAGAGCTCTGTACAGAATAGGAGTGCAATACTTGGGTAAAGGGCAGACTTCAAATGAAAGAGGGCTTGTTGGGTTGGGGTTTTTTTTTGTTTGTTTTGTTTTACCAGTTTTCCTTTTTCTGAGGGTAGAAAAGGAGAGGGTGAGGGTTAAATCATAACACTGATAGCCAAGAATACCTTCAAAAGTAAAGTCTTATTGCCCCGAAGCATCTTTAAAAAGACAAATGCATTACATTCTGCCTATGGATCAAACTGGCGAATATCCTTAGCGTAAAGTAACAGTTAGTTATAAATTGTATTGCGGAAACTGGAAACAAGCTTCTTAAACCCTTTGAAGAATAGAAAAAGTGACTTAACTTGTATGAAACTTGAAGCACAAGGTCTTCCCAAGGAACTTGGGAAAAGCTGCAGAGTTCTTCCGTTTTCCTTCACATGATGAGTGTTTTCTGCTTATCCTTATTTGGCTGTGACTCTGAAGCTTTTCTTCAGGAGGGTGGGGGAAACTTCCCTAGAAGGGGTCAACTTCAATTCCATTTGTCTCTCCTTTTGGCCATTTTAGGGTCAGGCTTGTGTAGTTTGGTCTATGTATTTCTGCACTTTTTCCAGTCTGGGTCTGGTTTAAAGCAATCTGGTTTACTTTTATATTTTTCTATATTTTTTTCAAAGTAGGTGCATGTCTACTTTGACCCTAAGTTGCTGATTTACCTCTTCTATTACTGTATCTCAAGCATTCAGTTTTTGTTTAGATTCATCTTGTTTCATAATACTGAAAGCACCACCAGCAGCTACTGATCATCTTAGGGGTGCAGTGCATCCTGTTAACTTCAGCTTATTTTTCAGCTCTTTTTCTTGTCCTTGCCTTCTCTATGCAGGCACAGTGAACTCTTCTGGGACAAGGGCTGTTATTTTTCGTCTGTACAATTAGAGCCTACTTAGTTATGCCTTGTGCTCAAACAGGACAAAAATGATTCATGTGAAAATGCTGCTGCTCTTCTCCCCCTCCTTTCTCCATTATAGCCTACAAAGATTCTGTTATGCTGAGGCAAAGCAGAAGTTAGTGCTGCTTTTTTTCCTGTGTCTTTTTTCTTCCTCAAAGTAATTATCCTAAAGAGGTTAAATGAAAAGTATAATAACTTCAGGAATTGTGCGTTGCTTTAGGATTTATTTTAAAAAATTCTAGCTCCTAATATATGGAGATTCTGAGCAATAAAAGTTTCATTAGTCAGGAGTGTATCTGTTTCCTTTGGAAAGCAAGTTATGTTCTTTGTCTCACTCCATTAAAAATAGTAATACCAAGAATATTTTGAAGTCTTTTGGAGGTGGCTGTTGCTATAGAGGTCCACAGTCACGCCCACCAGAGGGCATTTTATCACCAATTTCTTGGGGAGAAAGTTTTTCTTAAATCACGAGAGAAGCCATAAATATCGGATGGAAAAAACAGTGTATGAAACATTGCACAGATAGCTTTTTTGTTTATATATAAATACATATGCTTATTTCCTGCCTGTATTTAAATGTAAATAAGTAATGATGTCAGCTTGGATGGTTGGGTGTTCCCTTCTGCTTCCTAAATACTTTCTAACTTTACCTGGGGATAATCTGGAGAGAAAAATTAATCCTTTTACTCTTCCACATCTGGTATAGCTGTCAGTGCCTGGGAAACTGGCCTCTGTGCAGAAGAGGTGCAGCAGATACTCTGGATGATTGCAATCATCCAGAGCCCCCCCTCTCCCCCTTTCCAGGGCAGTCGGAAGCAGAAGCTGCTATATTTGGGAGCCCTGCTCATTTAAGAGGCTGGAATTTGCAAATATACTTAATAGCAAAGCCACTGGATTTTAAGGAAACACTTGGCAGCCGGAGAAGCATACATCTGCCAGATGGACCTGACGTCTTGCCTTTGGCAGCAAGTTAATGCTACAGCATGATATGCAAAATCTAAGAATGACAGCTAGGAAATGAATTTGTATCTTAAAAACTGCATTTTGGTTTTCTGTTGTGTTGTTTTGTTTTTTTTCTTCTCTCACCTGTCTTCAATTATGCGGGAAGGAGCGGAAAAAAATCTACTGAAAATACTTCTTGTCCCTTTTCAGGGTATTTCCTTCTGAAGTTGAGATACGTGCTGAAGGTTACTCTGCCCCAGTTCAGATGTGTAACCTTCATCAGTCTGGTACAGCACTCATAATGTGATTAATATCCTTCAATTCCCTGTGGACAAATATATTCACTTCACTTCACTGGAGTCCCCATGACTTGTTTGCAGCCTCAGCAGAGGCCTGGGGTCATCTGAGACCAAACTGCAAACCTGGGCAAGGATAAGTACAGCCTGTGCTGTGGCACGCAGGCAGGGGAGTGCTAAAAGCTTTTCTGCCTGTGCAGGGTCCTTTCTGCCTGTGTATGGGATGCACTGAGTGATTTGAGTAGAGATTTGGATCCCTATCATAACTGCAACTCTGGGACCTGTGGTTAGGTCCCTGTGTTGCATTTGTGGCGATCTGGATAAAGATGGGAATTACTCAGAGTATGTCTGCGTGCCAAAACAAGCTGATGTTGTGAGAATGGGTAAGGAGGAAAAGTAGAACTTTTTTTTTTTTCTCATAAGACTGTTGAGGCAAAAAGCTGACCTTGCTAGGATAGAACTGGTAGGGACCTGCAGATCTCCCATTCCAAATTAAGTGCGTGCAAAAGTTTTGTCATTTATTTGGGAGTCTGACCTTAATGCACAGAGGTTAGAGGTATCTTGTTTGGGATGAAGGGAAGCAAAGATATAAGCCAATAGTGTGGCTCTCAAGAGCAAGGTCTCTGGAGAGATACTTGCAGTGAGGGTGGGTGGATGGATGGATACACCATTTTAATTCTGTGGCTCTAGGGGGTGCGAAGTAGATGCTATGGCCTCCTCTATTCCTAGTATTCATAGGAAGGCAAGAGTGGGAGCAGTCCTGAGGTCTGAACAGCTTTTATTCTATCAGAAACATTGTTAAGACCCTCAGCGAATTGTGGTTGGGGAATTGTGTGGATAGATTTGCTCAGACCTTAAAATAAAAACTAAAAAAAAAAAAAATGTACAATGAAAAAGTGAGGTGGAGAATTAATGAAGACTAGCTCATGTCTGATCAGTAGCAGGCAGTCTCCTAGTAAAATGCCTGAATGTTTCTCAGCTTCTCTATTCATATGAGATCCTTTAGCCAGGAATTAATTTTTTTTACAATGATGTTAGTGTCTGTGCAAATAAATGAGTTAGAAGAGAATATTATTAGTCTTCTAGGACTGAAACTTTGAATAACGTATTTAGCTAGAAAGTTTTGCTTTTCAGAACTACCTTGATGATTTGAGGAGACCTATGTCTTTGCCATCTTGTCATCTGACCTTACTGACTTAATACCTGCTAGGCTTGTAAAGATGTCTTGTGGTTAAGAGTTGAGGGAGCTGTTGGTTTTCTGTTTTTCTTTATTAATATTTGCAGACTCAAGAGTAAAGTAACATTAAAAGGACTCTGCATCTGAACATGTATTGTTTCCTTTGATTTTATTTTGTCTGTGGTGATGAGCTGGACCCAATAATAACTACTCAAGTCATCCTCTGTGGTTGTAGAGGGTTAGTTAGTCCACTAAGAACTTTGTTAGGATAAAAAAACTCAAACTCTGTTAGGATTAAAAAAAAGTAGATGGCAGCACTAAGCTGTTCTGAGGGAGAGAGGATTTGAAGGTGAGAAGGATGAAAAAGCCTGTTAAATCTGCAATTATTGCAACAGTGCAAAGCTCCCGCAACACTATAGTAACTCATATTAGCAGAAGAACCTTGCAATCTGGTTTCCCTGCTGTTACACTGGGAATAGATACTACTGCTTTCTCTCATTTCATTAGCAAGGACCGTATGAGGTCTCAGTGTAATTCTGAGCTTAAACAAGCTCGTATCTAGGTTTCCAACAGAGTGACTTAAAGATTTGACCTGGCTGCTGTTTGTATCTTGGTACTAACTTATTAGCACTGCTGCCATTGTATCAGAAACAGTTCCTTGGCTGACAAAGTATATGCAGAAACATAATTAATTTCAATATGTTTTGATGTATAAATCTGTGGTAAAGTTCTGGGAGTTATTTCCTTGGTTAGGAGGACTTTGTAGGCTACAGCATATTTTTGATGGAAGTAGCCCATACTAGACTGAAATATTGCAAACATGCTGATATGTAGTATGGGCTACTAGACTGAAATCTCAAAAGCATGCTGATTATCTAGTATTTTAATTAGTATTTTCATGTGCTTCAGCAGAAGCTTTTCATATCAAAAATAACTAGTCACCTTTTACTAACATTGCTGCTTTACTCATTCTGGTGCTGGGCATTGATTTAAGTCACCTCTACAGGTGAGAGAGAAGAAATGGTTGCCAGGTGATCTCCTGGATTGAAAAATATTTTTGGGTAGAGAAAGGCTGTCTTTCCATTGTGTAAACAAAAAAAAATAAAGCTAAAAAATAAAGCTAGAAAGTTCAATGTTTTGTTATTCTTGCTCTTTGAGGCAGCCTGCCTACCAGTATTCAAAGTTGGCAGCAAGTGCTTGGGTTAGGGTAAGAATTCAGGACATCCGGCTTTAGAACAGAGTGGAGGAAAAACCAGATGGTTTAATTTTGACATAAGCACAAAACCAGCTGTTTCCAGCTCTCTGACTCTCCTTAGTGAGAAGGAGATCCTGCTGATGGGGCAGAAGGTGAGCAGAGAAGGGGACTCTGTTGGTGATGCAAACTAGCAGGGACCAGAAAGGAGGTAACAGATGTCACCTGCTTGAGTTGAAGGCTGATCTAAAGAATTTAAGTGTTTTATATTAAAAAAAGCTTGCAGAGCCTGACTGTGAGTTGGGGACAGGGCTGTAATGCCTTCTCCACACACAGTTTCTCCTGCTACATTAGTTATGGGCTTTAAGTCTCCTGTTGGAGGGTGTTTTATAGTACTGGAGTGCAATATGGAAGATCATAGAATATCACAAGTTGGAAGGGACCCATAAGCATTATCAAGTCCCAACTCCCTGTTCTTTGCAAAACTACCTAAAACTAAATCATGTGTTGACCAGATACCTCTTGAACTCTGACCGGCTTGCTGCTGTGACTCTTGGGGAGCCTGTTCAGTAACTGCCCACTCTCTTGGCAGGGAGCTGTTTTCTCATGTCCACTCTAAACTTTCCCTGATACAACTTCATTCTATTTCCTTGTATCCCATTTGTGGGAAAGCAGTGGAAGACTGGTGAGGAGGATTGTAAATACACTTGAGTGACTCGCATGTGGGGTGCTGGGAAACACATTTATGACGTTGTTTGGTCTTGTGGGTTTGCAATTGGAAGATCTGCAGTGAGATAACGTGGGTCTGTGATGGACTTGGAAAAGAATCCGGCCTTGTTGTTGAAGAAAATCAAAGAACAGTGAGACAACCAGGCCTGCTTGAAGCCTTGAAGTACTGTCATGAGCTGAGTCTGTGTGCTCTCACTCTCTCACTGTCTTGCTAATATGGAATCCTGCTGATGAGGATTCTCTCTTGGTCTGCTGTGCCTGTGTCCCCTGCTTACCAGCCTTGATTGGAGTGTTGGTGTAGAGATTCCCTGGTCTGGTGAGGTATTGAGTCTGAACTTGTTCTTTGCCTTTCATCTGTGGTTTTGTGGTTGTTCTCGTGTCCTGCCTGCATCAGCTCACACACTTGCTGATCACCAGAAAGAAGATCAGTGCCATCCCCTCTGCTTCTCACCCAGAGGAAGGTTTAGACTGCTTTATATCAGGCTAGATATAAGAAAGAAATTCTTTACAGTGAGGGTAGAGAAATACTGGAACAGGTTGCCCAGAGAGTCTGTGGATGTCTCCTCTCTGGAGCTGTTTAAGGCCAGGCTGGACAAGGCACTGAGCAGCCTGATGTAGTGGGGAGGTGTCCCTGCCTATGGCTAAGGTCCCTTCCAACCCAAACTATTCTATGATTCTATGATGATCTCTTAGCTCTCTCTAAGCTGAACAAACCAAGTGACCTCAGCTGCAAATTGTAAGTCCTGGTCTAGAGGCCTTTCTCCTTACGATAACTCTTTTCTGGACTAGTGTGTAATGGAGGTACNTCAATGTTTTGTTATTCTTGCTCTTTGAGGCAGCCTGCCTACCAGTATTCAAAGTTGGCAGCAAGTGCTTGGGTTAGGGTAAGAATTCAGGACATCCGGCTTTAGAACAGAGTGGAGGAAAAACCAGATGGTTTAATTTTGACATAAGCACAAAACCAGCTGTTTCCAGCTCTCTGACTCTCCTTAGTGAGAAGGAGATCCTGCTGATGGGGCAGAAGGTGAGCAGAGAAGGGGACTCTGTTGGTGATGCAAACTAGCAGGGACCAGAAAGGAGGTAACAGATGTCACCTGCTTGAGTTGAAGGCTGATCTAAAGAATTTAAGTGTTTTATATTAAAAAAAGCTTGCAGAGCCTGACTGTGAGTTGGGGACAGGGCTGTAATGCCTTCTCCACACACAGTTTCTCCTGCTACATTAGTTATGGGCTTTAAGTCTCCTGTTGGAGGGTGTTTTATAGTACTGGAGTGCAATATGGAAGATCATAGAATATCACAAGTTGGAAGGGACCCATAAGCATTATCAAGTCCCAACTCCCTGTTCTTTGCAAAACTACCTAAAACTAAATCATGTGTTGACCAGATACCTCTTGAACTCTGACCGGCTTGCTGCTGTGACTCTTGGGGAGCCTGTTCAGTAACTGCCCACTCTCTTGGCAGGGAGCTGTTTTCTCATGTCCACTCTAAACTTTCCCTGATACAACTTCATTCTATTTCCTTGTATCCCATTTGTGGGAAAGCAGTGGAAGACTGGTGAGGAGGATTGTAAATACACTTGAGTGACTCGCATGTGGGGTGCTGGGAAACACATTTATGACGTTGTTTGGTCTTGTGGGTTTGCAATTGGAAGATCTGCAGTGAGATAACGTGGGTCTGTGATGGACTTGGAAAAGAATCCGGCCTTGTTGTTGAAGAAAATCAAAGAACAGTGAGACAACCAGGCCTGCTTGAAGCCTTGAAGTACTGTCATGAGCTGAGTCTGTGTGCTCTCACTCTCTCACTGTCTTGCTAATATGGAATCCTGCTGATGAGGATTCTCTCTTGGTCTGCTGTGCCTGTGTCCCCTGCTTACCAGCCTTGATTGGAGTGTTGGTGTAGAGATTCCCTGGTCTGGTGAGGTATTGAGTCTGAACTTGTTCTTTGCCTTTCATCTGTGGTTTTGTGGTTGTTCTCGTGTCCTGCCTGCATCAGCTCACACACTTGCTGATCACCAGAAAGAAGATCAGTGCCATCCCCTCTGCTTCTCACCCAGAGGAAGGTTTAGACTGCTTTATATCAGGCTAGATATAAGAAAGAAATTCTTTACAGTGAGGGTAGAGAAATACTGGAACAGGTTGCCCAGAGAGTCTGTGGATGTCTCCTCTCTGGAGCTGTTTAAGGCCAGGCTGGACAAGGCACTGAGCAGCCTGANTCCTGCCTGCATCAGCTCACACACTTGCTGATCACCAGAAAGAAGATCAGTGCCATCCCCTCTGCTTCTCACCCAGAGGAAGGTTTAGACTGCTTTATATCAGGCTAGATATAAGAAAGAAATTCTTTACAGTGAGGGTAGAGAAATACTGGAACAGGTTGCCCAGAGAGTCTGTGGATGTCTCCTCTCTGGAGCTGTTTAAGGCCAGGCTGGACAAGGCACTGAGCAGCCTGATGTAGTGGGGAGGTGTCCCTGCCTATGGCTAAGGTCCCTTCCAACCCAAACTATTCTATGATTCTATGATGATCTCTTAGCTCTCTCCAAGCTGAACAAACCAAGTGACCTCAGCTGCAAATTGTAAGTCCTGGTCTAGAGGCCTTTCTCCTTACGATAACTCTTTTCTGGACTAGTGTGTAATGGAGGTACCCGAAACTGCACACAGTGCTTGAGGTGGCTCTGCATTGCTGCAGTGTAGTGTGGAATAAGCATGTCTGTGACCAGGTAGCTATGCTGTGCTGGATCCATGCTAGGGCACAGTTGTCCTCCTTGTCTGCATGAGTTCACTGACTTGTATTCAACTTGCCATCACCTCAAACCCTAGGCAAAGAGGATCCAAACAACCCATAGCCCAGCTGAGGCCTAACGTAGCAGAAGGACAGGCCTCAGGGCCTTTCTTGGTCTGGTCTGGCCCAAGATATATAAATTTTGATTTATTTATCTTTTTAATATTGTTACTTCAAAATAAGTGGTGGAGTTGGTGTCCCCCTGTCCTTTACTGAAACCTGTCCTGCCCCAAAAGAGCTGTGGGTTGCCAGGGAGGTACTAAATCTCTCCTCTGTCTGAGGGCTCAGCTTGGTGGCATGATGTCTCTTTGCTCAGTGCTCTTCTTTGGTTGCCAAATGCCTCGTGGCAGCTTTATCGAGGCAGGAGTTGAGGAAATGGCTTGTCTGCTTTTTGAATCTCTCCCTAGTATTTAAAAAAAAAACAACAGAGAAACCTCTTAGGAAGAGAAATTGTTACCTCTGTGTGTCTGTTCTACAGCAATCCCAGGGCCTAGTAGTGATGGAGCTTCTGCTGGTAGGTAGGTAAGTTAAATGATTATTAGTGTATTTGATCAACTGCTAATAGAAAATCAATTGTGTGGCTAGAAAATTGTTGTCTTAAACCACATAACTAATAACAAAGTCACAAAATTAAGTAAACCCCTCCCCCCTGAACTTTTTATGGTGGTTGGTTTGTAGCTTCTCATACAGTGCAAGTAACTAACTTTAAATGGTACTGATTTCGCATACTGTTTCTTATTATACATACTTTATACATACTAGAGGAATTTGGCGGCGTTTGTGACTGCTAAAGTAAAATCTAATTTTAGGAAACAATGACTAAATTCTATTTCTGGGAAACTGGATATGTTTTGAGAACATATTTTTAATATTGCAGATTTCTGTGTCCTTTTGAGCAGCTGAATTGGTTAGCTGATACATGTTAAGGGGAGGGATAATTTGTTCATCTTGTGGTATTTTTGTGTCCCCAGAAAGCAGATGGGAAGTATGATAATAGTTTGGGGTTTTTTTTTTTTTTTTGGTTGGAATTTAATGTTTGTGATAATCCTTTTTTGAAAGATGTTCACTTAACTGAGTATTTTTTCTGAAAATTTACATTTTTCAGGGGCTAAGTATGTTGCATCCAAATGAATCTTTAAAAAATTCTAACAATGTAGCTGCCAGACTCTTTGGTCCATCTAATAAAATACCTACTTCAAGCAGTTCTTGTGGCCAATCATTTATAAAGGGAGACATGATGTTTTTGTTTGTGTGGTTGTAATTATCTTTGACTGTTGCTAACTTTCAGGGATTATTCTAGAAAGTGATACTGAGAGGTTTTTATTGGTGATTCTTAGATCTCTTGGTGTTCTTAACCATATAAATGTATTGGCATAGTGGGGGGGGTTATTCTCACTTTTTTGTCCTTGACAGCTTCTGTCTTGAAGCTCTGCAGTCTGGTTAGATATTTTGAAACTATCTTATTTTTATCTGTTCTATAACTTGTAGCTTTTATTGAATTTTCCTTTGTTATGAGACCAAGAGGAGAGAAACCAAAGTTATGACTTTCCTCTACTAGTCATGGTTTTACATTTTTATTTCATCTCTGAAGTCTGCTATTCAGTCTTCAGTCTGCCTTCAAATAAGTGCCTCCACATCCAAAATATTGTTGTTATGGTCCTCTGAGTCCTTTGTGATTGTTCAGTGTTTCCCTTGGATTTGGGCGTCTAGCACAGGCAGCAAGGAAGCAATACAGTTGATTTGATAGTGGCACTTCAAAACGACATTACTGCTCAAGCTAACACACTGAAGGTTTTTGGTATTGTTTCCCTTTCTCATTGAGTGGTTGTTCCGGGATTTTCTGGGACCTATTCAGAATTATGCCCATATGAATTTTTGCTGAAATACTTAAATGGAGTCTAGCTTGCTCTCACGAAGAAGAAAATATCCTGCATATAGATTATTGTGTGGCTTTCTAGGATGTGAGTTTTTCTTACATCAGTGGCTCTTTTGAGCTCTCTTGTTGATTAAAGCATTTGTGAGAATCTGAACTGGATCTTGTTCTGTTTTTAGAGCTAGGCTAATATCAAGGAATTTGGAGATGGATGTTCACTTACTGTGTGCTTATTAAAGATCTGTTTTCTGTCAAGGGTCCTGGAGTTGCATGAGTTTCCTTTCTTTACTAAGGAAGTGGTGATCTGCTGAAGTCGAGACACTCTTTACTGTTCTCAATGTGAAGCATTAACTTTTGTCTCTAAAAATAATTACTCTCATGAATAGAGCATGAAGAAGAGGGGAAGAATGAGCATTATAACATGTGCTACATCATGCATCGTGCCACTCTCATTTGACAAGCCATACCGCCCCTGGGGTATCCCTTGGCTTAAGCTGGAGCAGTAGTATCTTTAATGCTGACAGTCTTGAATTTGAGTCCTGCAGCTCTATGGTGTGTGTTGGATTTCCCCCATCTGAGCAATGCCCTTCTCTTACTTGCATGTCTCATCCCCATCCCACCTAGTCTCCCACGCTGCCTTTATAATGAGTCAGGTTGAATTTCTTTCAAGAACTTGATCAAAAAACCCCCCTCAAACCCAACCTCCCTCCTCACAATGAATGTGACTTCAGCTTCTAGCTGTCATTTCTCAGGTGTCTCAATAGTTGCCGCGAGGCTTCTACTTCACTGTTCATTTTTGCTGATTTAAGCTGAGCATAGATGATTTATGAAATATATCCTAAACAAAGTTGTCTGACTAGCAAGGTGGGGTGTTTTGTTTTTTTTTTTTTTTTACTTCGTGAGAACTTAATTTACTGGGGAGTAGGAAGGATTTAGGTGGCTGTTGGTTTTCTGTATCATTCAGTATTTATGAAAATTAGATTCAAACATAAGTGCTATGTATTTCCTTTATGCTGCAAATTCTAAGAAAATATCACTTACAAAGACTGAAACAAACAAAAACATACCCTTGCTTGTTTGCTTTGAAGTAATACATATATGTAATCAGGTGACTCCAGAAGCTGGCAGGCTGCTTTAAGAGCAACATCAAATGTGATTAAAGAAAATACTCAGTTGGCAACTGTTGGACCTTTATCACAGTTAAGGCTTCTCCTGAAACAATGTGAGAATGAATAAATCTTTGGAAAAATCTGAGGCAATGGTGTCTCTTTGGTCCCTTGTCTTGCCACTTGCTCAGTGACTTTCTGCATTTCTGCAGTGCTTTTCAGTTGTGTGTGTCACTCTGCAAAGCTGTGTGGATGGGGAAGCTGAGATGCAGAGAGGAGAAGGGATTTGCCTGAGGCTCCTGGATCAAATGTATTCCCAGTTCTGATGGTAAAATGTGAATAGCACATTTCTCTCTAGGCTCAAGTAATCTTGTGTCCTGTAGGCCAGCACTGTTTATTTGTGCCTGGGCAGTCTTGATGGTGATCTGCCCTCAGGGGTGGGTTCCTCACTCTCAGCTGTAGCGGGGAGGTGAAGCTTTGCCTGTGCTTTGAGCGAGCTGTGATGGTGAAAGTAAAACCACATCTGCTAAGAGCACAGCTTTACAAAGGTAAAACTTCTATCATGACTGTCTATCCTGGTCTCTGAAGAATACATGGGATAAGGCATTGATATTTTATAGCTTTTTTCCCCTCTGAAAGGTGAAGCAGTCCACCTCAGAAAAGACTGAGAAACCTTCTTTGTCACATGCTGCCTCAGCAATGCTCTCTCCTTTCAGCACTTAAATTTTGCTGTTTTTATTTTGTGGAATATCTCTTCTTAATTTCAGTTGCACACAAGGCGATGGAACACTGTAGGTCCCTTGGCAAGACCTTCAGTTTGCTGCAGTGTGCCTCCATGATGGCTGGCAGCCTCAGAGACCTTGTCAGGGAGCTGGTGAACATGACAGGCAGAGAAGTAGCAAAAAAGAATGGACCAGAGCTCTAGCAGATGAAGATGTGGTTTCAAAGCTGAGACTTTCTTTGCTGAGCCTGGCAAAGAAGGCCACGATGGGGCTTTCCTTGGAGCTGCCTGAGAAGTGACACAGGGAGAGGTCATATGTGCAAACCTGAGTCAAAAAAATCAAAAAGTCATCCGTGCCTTTCAACAGCTGCTTTTGGAGGCTGTTGAGATGCTGTAGATAGTGTGAATGGCTTAGGCAAGGTGGAAGAGGCATAGTTCTGGAGGAAAATGCTCTGTCCAGTTGTGGGCCTTCAATACAAGAAAGGCATTGAGGTGCTGACAGAGGTTCAGAGAAGATCATTAAAGCTGGTGAATAGCCTAGGGAGTAAGACTTACGAGGAACAGCTCCCTTATGAGGAAGGGAGAAAAGAAGGCTGAGGCCTTATAACTCTCCAGAATTTCCTAAAAGGATGTTGCGGCCAGGTGGTAAGATGAAACAGCCTCAAGTTGTTCTGGGTATGTTTAGACTGGATATTAAGAAAAAATTCTACACTGAAAGGATTGTCGGGCATTGGGATTAGATGCCCAGAGAAATGATTGAATCTCCCATCCCTGGAAGCATTTAAAATATGTTTAGATGTGACATTTAGGAATATGATTTAGTGATAGACTTGGCAGTGCTAGGCTGATGGGTGGACTTGATGTTCTTAAAGATCTTTTTCAGCCTGAATGATTACATTGTTCTGTTGTAGGAATTGTGTGTATCTTTGCTGATTATGGGATGCTAATGTAGATGAGAGCTGCAAGGTCATAAATTGTTGGGTTGTTTGTGCTGAGCTTTGCTGAGTCTGAGTAGTTGAATTGGGGCAGCTACTCCTATTAGCTTTCTACCTAGTATGAGATGCCTCTTGCAAGATTGGGTAGCAGGAGGCAGCAATGTTCTGGTTACCTGGAAGACCTGGGTAACTGACCTGTAGTATGGTGCTAAGTGCTACTTAGAGCACCAGTGTTGTGCAGTGAGTTTTAGCATTGGTGCAGTGACAAATGGAGCTGATAGGCTTGCGTGTAGGGCCATGTTCTGTCAAAAGGCTAGACAGATAGAAAGTCCTCACATTGTTGCTGCTGAATGCCATGGGGATTACTCTGTATTGCTTACAGGTTGTTCTTTTGCTTGTAAATGCAGTGAGTTACGAGGTAGAAAGAGCACTTTTTGCTGTTCTAGGTGTCTGATGGATGGCCAGATACTGAAAATAGCTGTCAGATCTCACATTCTTGGAAGCACAGGAGAGCTGGGGCTGTGGGCTGAGACTGAAACTCTTTAGCAGGAAGATATCCTGAGAGCATAGACCTCGAATTCAGGCCAGGATCAAAGCAGTAATGAGTAGTCTTGCTGCTAAGATGGGTGGTATAAGTAGCAAGTATCAGAGCAAGTAGGGTGGTGGATGTCTGAAGCACTGTCCAAAAGGGGAACATCCATGGAAGGAAAGTGGGATGTGCAGGCAGGAGGTGATAGAGCTTTTCTTGCTTGAGCTTAAAGGAGAATTAAGAGGATAATCTGCTGCAACAGCTGCCAGGTAGCTACTGTAGTGCTGTGTTAGTGATGCACCAGTTCTCTCCTAGCACCCATGGCTGCCAGCTGCTGATAGAGGGACTCAGCTGTGGATGGGCCAAGTGGAGATATTTCCTCTGTGTGGAAGAAGGAAGAACTTGGCTTATGGGGAAAAGGAGAGCAATTACAGAGAGCATAATACTTCCTTTTTGTGTAGAATCAGTGAATACCAGTTAAAGAGGCTGTGGTGTTGCTTAGGAAATCCTGTAAACCTTCAAGAAAGCCTGAAGTAGCAGCTGAAGAAGCTGTCTGTACTAATCTCATTGCTGAGAGCTGTTAGGTGCTTGAGCCCTTGAGTTATTCAAATTATTCCTGGTGTTTTATTTCTGTATTTGAAAGCCATCTGAAAAGGGAATTACAGCCCAACTATCTTTGAGTTGTGTTTTTGCAGAGGTTGACCATGCTTCCTGCCTGAGAATGTGTTGCCAGTGACCTCCATCTTTTTAGTTAATTGCTTTATTTGCCTTATCTCTTAGTTCTTGCCTTGATAGGATTTCTCCACATCAGTCATGAAGATATTTATGCAGGTGGTAGAAAAATTCTGTTTTCAGTGGTGTTTGTGGCAGAAAAGAGTTGTTTCTTCTAAGGGCTGAATGTTTTTACTTCCTAATAAATTGGATGGGACATCTTCTACTGTGATCTGGTGGTATGTGGTCTGACCTGAGGTCTGAGAGGTCCCACTTCCCTTTTTGGCTCATTGTAGGTATCACTTTAGTAACAAAGAGTCTCTGTTGGCTTTGGCATGTGCCACTTGAGAACTAGACCGTGAGGCTGTCCTAGGGCAACTTTTCTGCAAGTGACCTACTTTGTCCATCTGGCACCGACATCTCGAGCAACCTGCAAAGCTGTTTGTGCCAAATTATGTGCTTGTTTGGTAGCTCTGGAGTCCAAACCACAGTCTTTTTTTAGCATGGCAGCCAAATCCAGGAATTGAGGGGAGTTCCCCTGTGATTACCTGCTGCCTGGCAAAGTGCATACAACATCTATCATTAATAATTGCTCTGTGCAAACTTTCACCTACATCTCACCTAAGCAGCAAAGGTTTGTGCTTTGAATGCAGGAAGGGTCAGGGTTTACTCTGTCAACTGTTTGCTTGCTTTTTATTTAGAAAAAAACCCACAAATCAGTAGTTCAACACCATAATAAAGCATCCTTTAAAGCCCTGTTTGACAGTCAAAAAGGCCTGTTATCCACGTGCAAAAGGAGGTGCTGGGTATTTTCACAAATGACTGCAAGTGTTACTGGCTTATACCACTTCTGGTGAGTTCTGAGTTGAAACAATATTCCAAACAGTGCTGTAGTCCAGGGAAATAATATTGAAACTCCCATGCATGGAGAGCTTGCTTGAAGACTTAAATTGGCTAAATCTCTAACTTAAATCGGAGAAAAATGTTGAAATGTGTTAGTTTATAGATACTGTGTATAAAGGGATGTCCTTTTGAATCCAGCTGGACATCTTTAGCTTGAAAAGAAAATCAGCCATGCGTGTAGATACCAAATCTGTTCTGCAAAGAGCTGTTAGTCCCACTGGAATGGTGCCTGAAGTGAAAACTTCTCCAGTTCCATGAAGGTTCCACTGCTGGATCCCTCCCTGCAGGAAGGTTCAGTAGCAGAAAATGTGGACCATCCATCAAGCAAGTTTCTTGTGGCCTCTTACTACTTTTTCATCATTTCTAGTGACAGAGGGTGGTCAATGTTTATATATCAGTTGATTTGGGATATTTTTTTTCTTTGAAAAATCCACTGGTAGCTTTGGGGAAAAACATAGTAGTGTGAGAAAGGGTTCAGTACTCCCGCACACTAGACAGGCAGACTAGTCTGCTTGGAAGTATTATAATTAAAGGCAAACTACAGTTGTCAAAATAAATTAGCAAATCATAGTTTATGGTACATTAACTTGTTTGCTTTCTTGCACATAACCAAGTTCTTTTGGATTAGCAATTGGTCTGCCACTCATTAGTGAGCATTAATTAGATTTAGTTGTGGTACTTATTGGCAAATTTGGGGATGGGGAAAGAAAAGGAAACGCAAATGGTTGGGACTGGAACCAACACACTATTTAAGTGCTCATTGACTTGGTCTGAATTTAAGGGCATAATTTAAGCTTTCCTTCATGACAGAGGAGAATCAGCTGCCTTTAACCTGCTAGGACAGCGGCAAACTCACTGTTGTGTTGTCAGTCAGCCCAGTTGCTTCGTGATTCAGGTTTAGTTTTATTTTTGGAAAATGTCAGACCCTCTTGTACTGCCTGAACCCAAGGTACTGTCTCTCCTTCGCTTCCCTGCCATGCTGGGAGGGAATGGGTGCAGCTCAACCTTTTGTCACATTCCATCCTTTGGAGCTGCAGCTGCCTCCACTGTTACTCACTGCTTACACAGAATATACAGAATGAAACTGGGGTGAGTCCTGCCATTTCCTTCCTTTTCTTTCAGGCTGTGTGCAGTGTTAGTGAAAACTGACTGTAGAAGAACTTCTCAGGTTGCTTTTGGGAGAGCTAATGGCTGTGTCAGAAGTACTTCCGTACTAAAGATTTTGGGAACAAAGTAATGGTTTGTGTCACAGTCACAGACAAAACCCCTACAGCAGGTGAGGCTTCCATGTGTGTGTAAAGGTGGCAAAGGGGATGTTTTAGCAAATGTGTTAATTCTTAGAGAATGGTTGCATGGCAGGGGATTGTTCTCCATTTGTATTAAGGAGATTTCTCTCTTCTCTGAAGAATTTTATTTGAGTAAAAGGTACAGGAAAGAAACTGTGTAATTTGTTGGACTGTGTTTTAATCAGATGGTAGCACTTTGCTGTTACACATCTGTGTCTTCCTGGCTATCTCAGCAAGTTCTTTTGGATAACAGTAAAACATGATTCATGTCTCTCTTATCTTTTGTTGCTTCACCAAGCAGGATTCAAACGGGAAGGTCAGTTACTGTCATACTGAGCCAAAGAGCCTCTGAGCTTTTTAGCCAAGAAAAGACTGTGGTGGGAGAGAAACCCTAGTGATATGATACAGCATAAGCTTCTTAGTGTTGCTTGTATGCAGGATGCTGAGGAGGAAGCCATTTTTTTCCTCATACCTGAATGTTACTCGTTCATTTTAGGTAGCAGATAAAGAGTTTTCTTTGTGAAGTACCTTGTTATCAGTCTTGATATAGATGTTTGCAACATTTGTGGTCAGAGCTTTATTTCTTTATGTTGCCTTGGTGAGCTTGACACAGAGTCAGTCCTTTCCTGCATGATGAAAATCAATCCAGTCTGAAATGTGCTTCTGATAAGTTTATTGTAAATTTTGTTTCCAAACTCTTAATTCTGTTGGAAATAAGATTGATGTAATAATTTACTGATATCTTAGGCTTTCTAGTTGTTTTAAAAATTGTCTATATCCAGATAAGCAGAAACAGCTTTAAGGAGTTGGTTGTGCTTGGTCTTGAGTGCTCTATTAACTATGAACTGATGGCAAGTATGGACAGTTACAAAGCTGACTTTCATAGAATCATAGAAT
>VZTY01034188.1:0-23522 GCA_013400935.1 Turnix velox | reverse complement strand
CGGGCGCTGCCGGAACCTCCCGCTGCTGCNAGCAAGATGTTCCCACCTTAAATGAAAACCCTGCAGAAGCAGGATCCTAAAAGAAAGAAGCGAGTGGAGCATGGTTGGAGGTGGAGGCAGTGGACGAGCTCCCTCCCTGCCCACCTCAGCAATTCCATCTTCTTTCAACAACGTGAACAGGGTTCTGGCTGTTGAACACCCAACAAATGAAGATGTGAGGGGTGCCCATTCCTCACCGGCAGTGTCCTTGCAGTTGGGGAGGCTTTTGCTCCAATAAAAACTCCATCCACGAGGAGAAGATGGGCTGTAGCCATTGGAGATTCTCTGTTGAGGGGAAGAGAAGGCCCAATGTACTGGGCAGAGCCCAATCACAGGGAAGTGTCTACCTCCTGTGCCCATGAACCTCCCACTACACTCATCCTACTACTGTCTTCTGGTTCTTTTCTAGGTAGGTGGAGAGGAGGCAGTAACTGGTGTGCCCTTAGAATCTTGGGAAAGTTCTTCTTTTGAAAGGGATTTTCTGTTTACTTTCTGCTGGCTCAGATTGCTGTGGAAGCCTCAGGAACAGCGATCAATCCTCAGTGTAATGTCACCTCCTGAAGCACTATGGAAGGTAGTGTAGGAGCAGGCTGGTGGTACTGTCCCTAGACCAGACCCTGCTGTGAAGGAGTGCCTGTCCCCTGCCAAGGTCTGCCATCCAAATAGAATCATAGAATAGTTTGGGTTGGAAGGGACCTTAAAGATCGAGTTCCAACCCCCCTGCCATAGGTAGGGATACCTCCTACTATATCAGGTTGCTCATCTCCTTTAGTTTGATACCTTCTCCCCTCTCATCCCCACCTCCTGAATTTGCAGGCAGATAGGATCACAAATGAGCCACATGTGCAATCGCTTGGTGAGTTAAGCTGAAGGAAAGGTCAAGGTTGACTTGCTCACAGCCTACAGGACAAAACTGAAGTTAACCATATTCCAAGCAGATTCATGTAGGTTGCAGTGGATTTCCCCATCCGTGGAAGTTCTTAAAACAATTGGATTGTGTTTGGAAAAGGCTATTATTTAGTTTGAGTGGAATCCTGAGGAAAATCCCGAGAGAGACCTGTGTTAATTTGGGAGATTGCATCTGTACATCTTAGTGTTTGTGATCTCAGACAAGCTGGTTGCTGGATTGTCTTCTGCAAGCAGGAGGAGTGGGAGCATGGGGGTTTTGCCGCTGTAGGAGAATTACAATATTTCATAGTTCTGCAGGGAGGGAGAGAGGTGTCAAAGGGAAACTAATGAAAGAAGGCATACAGTAATAGGAAATAACAGTTGCAGGTACATTCCTGGAGATTTTAAGAGTTGAAATCACAAAATGCATGGAGAAGCATGCTCTGATAACAGCTACTAGTATACTTTCAGAGGGAATATGCTTTATATAGCAAGGCTAGGAAAAATCTTTTGTAAAGATCATTGAGAGGAAAGAAAAAGGCGTAAATGGAAGAAAACAAAAGTAAACAACTTGGATTTTGCATTAGACCAAATAAAAGTGTGTAGAATTCAGAGGAGACCTGTTTCTGAAGTTAGGAATCCCATGTGATGAACACAGATAGGCAGAAGATTAAAACTGGATAAAGAAGGTATCAAAGAAAATAGAAAGATTATCCTTAAAGGAGTAATTTTCCACTTAGTTTGTGAAATGAGGATTCAAATTGATTGGTGTTTACTTTCTCCACGCTGATGACAAGTTCATTTTTAGAAGGAACACTGACAAATCAGCCTCTGGAAAGTCTGTAAGTGATGTTTGGATCCTTTGAACTGAAAATACATCCTGCAATGAAAAGTAAGAGGATTTAGATTAGCCTCCCTCTGCAGGCACACTGAGTTTGCAGCAGAACTGTAGGGCAGAAGGTAGGAGAAAATGAAGGGAAATTAGGGTTTTATGAGACATCAGGCAAATTCAAGACTCTTGTTTTCTGTTCAAGACTTACAAATGGACAATAAAAATGATGACTGGATGATGACTGGTAGATTTAGGCTGGATTTAAGAAAGAAGTTCTTTGCTGTGAGGGTGGTAAGACACTGGGACAGGTTGCCTGGAGAGGTTGTGGATGTCCCCTCCCTGGAGGTGTTTAAGGCCAGGCTGGATGAGGCACTGAGCAGCCTGATCTAGTGGGAAGTGTCCCTGCCCATGACAGGGGGGCTTGAACCTAGATCTGAGCTGTGAATGTCCCCAACCCAAACCATTCTATGTGTCCTACATTAGAGATGATCCGTGGAAAGCAACAGAACTCACATTAATTCATTCCCCTGCAAGATGTTGTGTCCCAGAAGTAAATCTATCAGGTTGATTCCAGCAGTTTTCACATGGGAATGAGAAGGCGTGTTGCCTTTCCACTCTTTACATTCTTATTCCCACCAGAGCATTTCTGTGTAGAGGGAAATGTGTGGCCACATCACTGGTGGCCAGTAGCTGCCACTCTCTCTATAGCTACTTGAGTCTGCTTATAGACATTTTATCTTGGGTCTGGCAGTGTGATCAATGTAGGGTTGCCAAGGCTCTGAGCAACCTGCAGGATGTCCTTGCTCACTGCAGGCGGGCTGGAGTAGATGACTCTTGAAGATCCCTTCCAACTCTAAGATTGTTTTACCTCCTTCTGTAATGGCTCTATATGTCTGTAGAGCAACATCCAATACAAGCTGAAACCCAGCAAATTGGACTGCCTGGCACAGCCACCCAGCTGGGGAAAAGCAAAGAGAAACACAGACTCTGTACAGGCATAAATGCCACTATCTCTGTTTCAAGCTTAATATTTTGACCTTCTCATCCTAGAAGATTCATTTTTTTTTTATTTTTATCACATGAGTTAGATCTGTTGTTGGAACACTCATGATAATGATTTGAGCTGGAAATTAAAAAATTTTGACTGATGAACGCTTAAGATGGTAGGGAGAAGTTCTTTCCCATGAGGGTGGTGAGACACTGGCACAGGTTGCCCAGAGGGCTCCCATCCTTGGAGATGTCATGGCTTGCTGAGGCTCTGAGCAACCTGATCTGGTGCAGGATGTCCCTGCTCACTGCAGGAGTGGGAGGAGGATGGACTAGATGGCCTTTGAAGAGCCCTTCCAACTTGGTGCATTCTGTGATTCCATGAAGTTGAATATTTAAATTGATTTTGCAAGCTGGGACATTGATATTCCTGCTAATTCTGCAGAAGATCAGAAACCTAGTGTAATTTCATAGTTACTTTCATGGCTGTGTAATGGGTTATGCACTTTGCCAATACCTCTAAAACATCAATATAAGAGTCAGCATTTCTGTAGAGCTGAGAAATGGGAATGAGAAAGGGAAATGTTTGTATAATTCATATTGTGTTTATAGTGGGCTTACTTTTTGACAGTTGCTAGGAGCTCATGGAGCTCCTTGAAGCCAGGGGAGATGAAAGTGCACAGCCATGCTGTATCTTCTTTTGAATAACCTGTGAACTTTTCAGGCAGGAAGTAAAAGAATCTTCTTGTTTTGTATGGATCCTAATTCTGGGGGTTTTTTTCCTCTTTTTTTCCTCTTTAGCCTGTGTGAAGACCAGGAGTTTAAATGGACTCAAAAAAGGATCAGACACACTTTTTTGGAGGGAGACATCAATTGATAGTTGTCAAGCACAATGAGAACAACACAGCTTCTCAGTAAAAAGGTTTTCAGCTCCAGAAGGAGAGATGGTGGTTGAGGAACCAGCTGCTGCCTGTCCCTGTTCTCTCAGAGTCCTCCCTTCCCAAGGACCTGCTGCTGGTGGTGTTGGTGTCTGCCTGCATGTCTTCCTCTGCTGCTGAGCTGAACAGGCCACGTGTTGCAGGGATGAGGAGTGGCTATCTGTCCCCATCAGTCATCATGGAATGCACCATGAAAAGGGCAGAGCTCAGCCAAGGAGTAAAATCAGGGTGCTTCAGATCACTTCATGTACTGCTGTGGTAAGTACTACAAATAGCTGTAAATTTGGGTTCTGCTCCTGGAGCCAATGTTAACTGTGCCAAAGAAAGCTGTTGCTCAGTTCTCTTGTGCTTGCTAATTATATTATACATTGCTTTTAAAGAACATTAAAATGAAATAGCTATGGATGTATATTAGAAAGATAAATGCTGAGTGATGTNAGCAGCTGTCTACTTTACATGGCCCTACTACAGAGTCGCTTTGGTAGCATATATGTGGCCACACTTTGTGCAGCCTTGGAATTGATTGGAATGCTGTCCACCGAAGTGGACCCACAGTGCTCCTGGACTGAAAAAATGGATGCTGGGGGCACCCAACATGGTTTCAATCTGGTTAGTTTACACAGTTTAGGGTAACCCGGCTGCCTTGATTTAAAGCTGTTAAGCTGCAACAGATTGTGTAAGATCAGGGCCAGTGTGGTCCCACAAAGATCCCAAAGGAGTTGATTTTACTGGGAGACATTTTTGTCATGGTCACCTTGTGCTTGCTTGTGGCAGCTATGAGTGCACACTTTCATCCTATGAAAGATGCAGTCTCCTTGTTGCATTTTTCTGTGTTTCTGTCTCAGTCTTTGCCTCCTTTGTTCATGAGTCCACTGGCTTCAGAAACCAGCCAACTGGTTGCTTCAGAAACCAGCTGACCCTTTTCTTGTAGCAGCAAGCTCTGTTCCCTCCCCTGGGAACACTTTTTGGCTGCAAACTCAACCAGTTTTAGTCTGCTTTACAGAAGGGATGTTTCTTAACTCTGTGGGGACTTGTTCGTCTTTAGCTTTTAGCTCTTTCCAGCATTCAGAAATAATTAACAAGTAATGAAAAGAAAAGAAAATGTCCTTCAACAGCAGAGCAGACAGGGCAGGCTACAGCACTGCTGATCCTGGTTCTTCCTTTATTTTGTGATCATGGGGGAATTGTGCTGCCTCTTTACTTCCCAGCCTTTATTTTCTTGGTTTGTTTAGACATTGAATCTCCCATGTTAGGACCTGTCTCAGAGGTGCCTAGACCAAGTGAGTCTCTAAGATAAAATCCAGGCCATACTGCTGAATATACTGGATTCACAGGCTGAACCAGCACTGTCCTGTAAGAGGCAGCCTAAAGGAAGATCATAATGTTTCAGGTATGCTGACTGACATGGAGAAGGTATCTGGCTTTCTGGCTTGCTTAGTAGCCATCTTACTATTCCCTACTCCACCTCTGAAAATCAGATGATGGCCAAAAGCCAAACATTAGTGTATTTCTATGGATCCTCTTGTTTGGGTGAGAGTAGGATACCCTTAAAGGTGGAAGATGAACTGGTTGATGATGCTGTGGGTGCATCTGTTTGATGCTCAGAGGTATTTGAAAGCAATTAATATTGCTGAGAGCATCCTTAAAGGATATTCAAATGTGAAGTTTTACTGTTTTGTAGCAGAGAGAGCTGCTGGCTGTCACAGTGGACATCAGATGTGCAAGAGGTGAAACAGGTTTTAGCCACAGTTAGCTTTAACTCAGAGGACAAGCCAAAAGCAAACATCTTAATGGCATTTGTCAATACAAGTGGAAGCACCGGTGTATTCAGGCAGCTCTGCCCTCCTTTGTTTGAACTCCTATCTTGAGGGCTTAATCCTCCAGCCCTTCCTAATACAGATAACTTTCTTTCCTGCTGTGGGATCATCATCACACACAGAGGATTTGCGGATGCAGAGCCTTACTTCGCACTTAAAGCGCTGCGAGAACTCCGGACTTTTGATACCCTTGGTGACAATAAGATTGCTTTGCTTCACCTGTCAGGTATGAGGTAGGTTAAAACACTTTGTTCCACAGGGGCAGCATGCCCATATCACATGGACTTTTTTCTTATCATTATTCTTTTTCACATGCTCCCTCTTCATTAGTTTGGCAGCTTCACTCTCTTATCATCCATGAGTAAGATTTCTTCTCAATGTTTATTGGCATTTACAGGTATAAGACTTTCTCTTGAGCTCCATGCAATTCATTTTTAATAGGAGTAACATATACTGAGAGCACTTATAATTTTTCCAGCCTGTGATTCTTAATTGCACTGTGTGTATTTTTGTGAAATAGTGCTATCCCTCACACCCTTTTTGCTTGCAAACTTACAGTCTGTGATGTAGCAGCAATAAATAAATGCTAAATAACCTGCTTGCCACCCAGCCCCACTTTGTGGTGCTTGTATAATTACAGAGGCTTTAGGAAACTGCATTGTGAGGCTCTGATTTGATGGCAACATGTGAAGGTTTCACTGTAAACACTCTTTCATTACAGGAGGTTTCATTACCAGAGGTTTCTGCTCTAATATCCTCTTTCCTTTGAGGATCAGGGCCAACATTACAATAACCACATTATTAGCAAAGAGTAACGTGAGATTAAGAGTGTGGACTTCATTGATCTGAGAGCTTCAGAGTAAGGGTGCTAAATATTCCTTAATAAGTGGGAGCTCAACTTGGCTCTGTGCATAATGACTGCACAGAAGCATTTGAATTATGTTGCCTTGAGCATGGTTTTACAGAAAAAAAAAAAAAAAGAAGAGAGAAAAAAAGAGCAGAGTAAGATTGATATCAGATTCTTCACTGTTTATTTATCCCTGTTATACGTGGGTGAGATACTAATCTGATGTGGGTGCCTTCCCCACAGAGGCTTTAGCACAACTCCATTTACAGCAGCCCAGTATGGGGACCACTCGGCTCTGGCTCTTCTACAAAGCTACCTAAAAGGGATCTCTTGTCTCTTAATAAAACTCTATTAACATCCTTGTTACTCCAACATGTGCACCTTTGTAATTAACAGCTCACAGATGCTCTGTTTTCTTCCCTGATGCTTCCCTCCCCTCTATTTTTTGTCTTGTTTCCTTTCATGAGTTGGTGAGGCAGCACTGTGCTTGGTACTGCCTTCCCCTGACAGTAAGCCTTAAGCTGTTGTAAGCATCTCCCTCAGACTGTTAATTATCTTGGAACAATTCATTAGTAAATACAATTGCTTCATGCTGGCTACATCTCATTGATGAAATCTAGGCCTTCCCTTCCAGCCCTGGCTCCAGCCTTTCCATTTGGTGGAAGATATTGTTTTCCAGTTGTCACGTTACAGGAAGACCCGGTGGTTTAAGTGCAGGGTAGGGAGGGCTGCTGCCCACGGTGTTTCAGTGATAGGCTGGAAGCACCACTTGGGTTTCTCTGTAGCGGCATGTCCTGGGCATGCCAGGCACTTCAAGTCACAGAGCTGCTATGTGTCAGTTGCTCTGCTTCAGCTGCTTTAGTGAGTTCATTTATTTGGCTCCTCAATATTTAATGCAACGCGGGTTTTTCAGTAGGGTCAAGGGAGAGCTACTGCTAGCTCTGGATCAAGGCAGGCTGGAGTGAAAATTTTTCTGAGACTTCATCTTACTTTGGGTTTTGATATGAGCAGCACCTTTCATTTAATAGTCTGCCAATAGTCTCCTACTGTTTTGTTAATTTCTTTGGAGGTTTTTTTGTGTTTTTGTTTTTTCTTGAGGCCCTAATTCCATTTCTCTAGAACCTGCTAGGCTGGCACTGCCTGGTGTTAATTTCACATCTGTCTCATGGGAGGCACTCTGGGAACTTGCTTGAGTCACTCAGCGCAGGTGGCCTTATATAAAAAGATTGGGACAAAAAAAAAAGAAGATATCTGGGATTGTGGGTCAGACTCCACAGACAGCCCAACACAGAGCTCAGCAGTTACTGTTCTTTTGGGAGCATATTTTAATTGTGAGAGGCTGTGGAATGCAGCTTTCCTCCCTCTTTTATTTCTCCCATGACTTGCAACTTAGTCACCCTGGTTCCTGTAGCAGAGCTGCTTTCTTGCACATCAGAGGCAGGCACACAATCTTTTGATGATGCCATACTGGCTTTTAACAGAGCCTCTGTTAAACTCCTCATGAGGACTTCTGTGTAGCTCAGTTGGGGGAGCATCAGACTTCAAAACTGAGGGTCAAGGGTTCAGGTCCCAGTCCAGGTATGAGGCTTGTCAGAGTCAGGCTGATGGTTGGACTTGATGATCTGAAAGGTCCCTTCCAACCTGGATGATTATGATCTTATGACCTTAGGATGTGGTAGTTTCAGCTGGCCATTGTGAAGCCTTGGGACCTCTCCCCTTCCTTCACCTCAGAGCCAGCCAGTTTTTCTGCAGCCTCATCTCAAACTGCTGCATCACAAGGCAAGGGCTGGGATGCAGTGTACATACAATTGCAGCTCAGCTTTTATCCTAAATACATAGATTTTTTTTTTCTAATACGTGTGAATGAGGAAGTAGCATTGACCTTCAGGAGATGTTTCCTATTCCAGCAGCTCAGCTCAGTCAGTGGCTGCTGCTTTTCCTGTCTGCAGACATGGAGAGAGCAATCAGCTTGTTTATGGCAGATTTTAGTGCTTCACCAGTATCATAAAAGAGCTTTTTGCAGAAGGGATTTGGTTCTCGTCTACTTCAGTGTTTTCTGCTGCGTTTTGCTCCATAAAACCCAGGCTCTTGTTTACAAGAATTAGCAGCTTCCCAAGGTTTCTGCTGATTTGGAGGAATCAACCCCTCACAGCTATGTGACACCCCCACGCAGCCGAGTGACTGTTCCCTGCCTGAGCACTGGGCTTAAACACCTGCACCAAACCATCCACACGGCCCCAAGGGCTGCTAGAACCTCCTCATCCTGTTTGGGAATCACTTCAATTGAAATTAATGATTCTGCTCTGCGAGCAGACCTCTTTTTAAAAAAAGAAATCTGTTTTATTATGTACAGCAGTGGATGTGCTGTGCTGTGAGATTGGCAACTTTATGGCTTCTAGTTCCAACAACATCATTTAAGACAACAAAATTCTCACGTAGGTGGGTAACTATGGCACATGCATATCTCCCTGTCCCCCTTATCCTTTTTTTTCCACTGTAGAATGAGAGGAAGAATATCTGATTTGAAAGGCATTTATGTATGTGGTACCTGCATTACATAGATATTGAATAAAGCTAAATTATTTTCATGTCAGAGTTTCAAATACAGACAATTTCCAGTAGACTTTGTGTGCTGATTCACACAGCGCTGCCAGCAATTGTGATCCTATCACAAGGATTGTGCTATTCAACACTCAATCTTAAAGCTCCAGGCTCTCCCATCATGTGTTTGTTTGAAACTCAACTCTCCTTTAGAAAATAAAATGGCCTGTTCAAGCTGCATAGAGCAACTTCAAATAACATTTCGCCTCCTAAGAGACAAAATACAGGAAGCAAGTAAAGTTTTCTCAAAGACATAATTTTTTTTCAGTCTCTGGATTGGTGATACCACATCTGGGACATTGTGTCCAGTTCTGGGGCCCTCAGTGGAAGAAGGACAGGGAACTGCTTGAGAGAGGCCAGTGCAGGGACTGGAACATCTCCTTTATGAGGAAAGGATGAGGTTGGAGAAGAGACCCCATTAGTATGAATAAATATGGAAAGAGTGTCAGGAGGATGGAACCAGGCTCTTCTCAGTGACCTTCAATGACAGGACAAGGTGCAGAGGATGCAAGCTGGAACCTAGGAAGTTCCACAGAAATATGAGATAAAACTTTGTCAGGGTGAGAATGAAAGAACAGTGGCACAGGCTGCCCAGAGAGGGTATGAGGTCTCCTCTGGAGACATTCAAACCCCACCTGGATGCCTTCCTGTGTGACCTGATCTGGCTGTTCCTGCTCCATCAGGGAAATTGGATTAGATGATCTCTTTAGGTCCCTTCCAATTTCTGACATTCTGTGATTCTTTGATTTTTTTTTTTTTTGATCCCCATTTAACTCTTTATGTTTTTGGATCATTTTGATTTTGGATTATGAGTGTCTGCGTGCGTTGTTGGGAATGACCAACCTATACGTGCTCATAGTTTCATGTTTTGAGTGGACGTAGATTCCTTTTGTTACAGCAGGTAAATTCTGTGTGCAGGGAGGCTGTTTTAGTACAACTAAGTGCTGTCCTGTAGGTTCTTTCATCACAGCCTGTTTCACACTGAACTGCTGCTTATCTTCTAAATGCACAGAAGCAATGAAATTTCTTTTGGTCTTGCAAGAAATTTAGCAAATAATAGTCTCCAGGCAGAGGTGGCCTGGGTTTTGTAATGAAATGAGTTCTCCCATCTGTGTGAAACAGCTAAGGATAATTATAGAATCATAGAATGGTTTGGGTTGGAAGGGACCTTAAAGATCATCTAGTTCCAGCCCCCCTGCCATGGGCAGGGGCACCTCCCAGTAGATCAGGCTGCCTCAGTGCCTCATCCAGCCTGGCCTTAAACACCTCCAGAGAGGGGTCATCCACAGCCTCTCTGGGCAACCTGTTCCAGTCTCTCACCACCCTCACAGATGTTAGTAATGTATTTTCTCAGGCGTTTTTCTCGACTATGGCTGCACCAGTCCTGCCGCTAAAGCCATAACCTGTCTGAAGCGCACTTTAAATCAGGAAAGACCTGTAGATGGTGCTGTAATCTAACTGGAAAAATCAGATTTGCCACGAGGCTGGATGGAGTTTTCTTAGTCCTCCTCAAAAATTGAACTCGCATCTGTTCTGCCTGATTAAAAAGTGTGATTTTTAGCTCTAAGTAACTGTGGCAAACTCAGTTCACTGCAGGTAAGTAGGTACAGAAGCCTGCAGTTGGACTCGGGGCACCCAGAACACCACCTTCTCTGTGCTTTGAGCTTGAGCCTCACCACACCTGACTGGCACCACCAGGATCTCAGAGTAAATTTTGCCACTGTCTCATCTATATAATTTAGTCAGAGAGAGGCCAGAGGAAGGCAAAGAGGATGATGAGGAGGCTGGAGCACCACTACTGTGAGGACAGGCTGAGAGAGCTGGAGCTGTTCAGCCTGGAGAAGAGAAGGCTGCACCTGGGGAGAACTCACAGTGGCCTCCCAGTGCCTGAAGAGGCTACAGAAAAGCTGGGGAGGGGCTGTTTGCCAGAGCATGGAGCCACAGGATGATGGGTAATGGGTTGGAACTAGGACAGGACAGGGCAGGGTTAGGTGAGACTTTAGAAAGAAATGCTTGCCCATAAGAGTGGTGAGGCACCAGCCCACGTTGTCCAGAGAGGTGTGGATGTCCCATCCCTGGAGACATCCAAGGCCAGGCTTGCTGAGGCTCTGAGCAACCTGATCCAGAGCAGGATGTCCCTGCTCACTGCAGGGGGTTGGACTAGATGGTCTTGGAACATCCCTTCCAACCCTGTGATTCTATGAAGGGGCTGAATGCTCCAAAAATTCAGTGCTCCTTCATATGAATGGTCTTCTTGCATTGAGGATAGGAGAAGGAAATGGACAAAAGAATCCAAGCAAACATGTAAAAAGAGTGCAAACATTATTATTTGGGTTTCCATCCGCCTCATGTTTCATCCCTCTCAAGGAGGTTCCCAGCTCTAGCCTATGGCTTCCACCACTGAGAGCTCAATTGTGAGTGTCCCGTTGTGGAGTGACAACTCTACTAGCTGAGCAGATTTTTGGAGAAATAATTTTGCCGAAGAGTTGATTCTGTCTAATTATGAGCCTCCCCTTGTAACTGCAGGCTCGGTGTCTCCCTCCCCAACTGTGAGTTATTATTGGATTCTTTACTCTCTTTCATAAACTGCTGATTGGTGGCAGATTGTTTAGCAGCTGCCACCTGCTATAGTGCTTGTTGAATAAATTTCCCTTTTTAGCTCTAGAATAGCCTTGGTCTGCTAACAGCTATGGAGGCATTTAAGGGGGAAAGGGACAAAGATAATGGATTTTTTGGCAGGATTCAGTACTGGTCCAGTACAATTCTTCTGTGAGACTTGGGCCCCCAAACAGTAAAGCATGTAAACATGCTTTTTAAGTGTGAATAATCTCCTCTCTTTTCAGGGGGAGTTTTGACATGTGCCTAAATTCTGCTCACTTATTTTTCCAAGACTCGAGTGCTCTCCTGACCTGCAGCTTTTGGTCATCTGGAGCCAGACTTGAAATCAAGTTTTTGTGATTCCTAAACAGGAGGTTGTTCTTTGATTGAAATAGTACTTAAATCCCATAGAGATTATGTGATGTCTAGTGGTTTAAGAAGAAACTATAGGGAGAACCCTGTCTTAGAATAGAATCATAAAATGTGTTGAATTGGAAGGGACCTTCAAAGGCCATCTAGTTCAACCCCCTGCAGTGAGCAGGGACATCCTGCACTGGATTGGGTTGCGCAGAGCCTCATCAAACCTAACCTCGAATGTCTCCAGCAATGGGTCTTCTGAGGATATTTATTTTGGGATGTTAAAGTGTTATAACACATTGATGCTAGAGAAGAATGCTGCTTTCACCTTACACAGGGAGCATTCCTGTCAATCCCAGTCCTCAGGGGTACACAGCTTCCCATCTGTACCTCCAAATTCCCTTCCTCAAGAAAGATCCTCATGACTTTGAGGGAAATCTCCCATTAGAAGGTTATAATCATCTAGGTTGGAAGGGACCTTTCAAATAATTGAATCCAACCATCAGCCCCACTCTGACAAGCCTGGACTGTGGAGATGTAACACCGTGCTTCCTTAAAAATTCTGTGTATATTGGAGAACCTGCTCCTTACAAGAAAAAGTAAATCACCTATTGGTGTAGGAAATTTGATTTTTTTTTTCTAGCAGAAAATCCAAGAGGAAGGAGAGAATTAGCATGAGGTTTCCATGTGTAGGTTTCTGGCCAGTGACTTCCTTTGGCCATGCTGTCTGTGGTAGGAACCAAAGCTGTGTAAATCAAGGAGATGGGTGATGTGAGCAGCTGTTAATTCCTCTCTTGTCACAGCTGCCATTGCTTTTGTTGGGGAGTTTCTTTAAAAACCAAGATTGGGAGGGGGACAGTGCCCATTGTTTTGGCCAGAATCCAATTTTGATAATTGCATTCTGGTTACCTAAAATGTAATGGCATGTTTATGCTTCCCATCTCCATAATGCTTGAGGATCCTTTACTTGAAGCTTGCAGTTTAAATATGAAGTTATTAGTTGACTCATCAGGAATAATTTTATTCTGTGTTTCAATGAACAAATAATGGTTCTTATTCAGGTAGTACAGATCCTTCATAATGATATTATTTTAGTGGATCCACACTAATATGATGATACATAATTTTAATATGTTAATATATTGTTTTAATATATTTTAATATATTATTAATATGATTTCACAGAGAATGTCTCTGATGTCTGGGTTTCAGAGAATTGAACACCCACTGATGCAGCTATTGCTACACAGCAATCTGAAAATCAGGCCATTCCCATTTAATATTTCAAAAGCATCACTAAATATCTTGGATTAGTGTGTTACAGTTCCCCCACATTTTCAGCTTACTGGCTTCTTAAACCACCAAGTGTTTCAATTTAACAACATAAACAAAGATCTGGATGGAATTTATTCAGTTATTTAACGTCTTGATTAAGACTGTTGATTTTAAATGTCTTTGGACTTCTGGGAAGGTGCATGGAGCTGAGATCAGACTTATAAATTGGTTAGTTTGTATCTGATTAGAACAGAAATAATTTTGACTTGGGTGTTACAAAGGGAAACACAAATGCAGATCTCAACTTTGCTGGTCAACCTAATACATGCTTAAAATTAAAATTCAGACAGCCCCAAATCACAGAACATCATGTGGACCTTGGTTTTAATGTGTCTCTCCAAAACATCCCACTGCAGGGCTTGTTAGATGAACCATTACTAGGCTTGTCCTCAGGTAGTAGATTCAGGATGGGAACCTCAGCAAAATGCGCTTTTCTAAAGAGCTTCTGTTTGACACCCACTGAGGTCCCCACTGGTTTAGGAAGTTTCTGCTGAGCATCTGACCTATCTCAAGGACCTGGCAGACTTTGTGCTGTCCTGGGCAGTGACTTTGATCCTTCATGTGAAGCTTGGCTGATGCATGACATCATCCCTCTCTGGCCACTTGGAGAGACCTTCTTCTCACACCTCCTGCCCCATGAAGTTGGCACTAGGCAGAGATTTGCATCCCTCTCTAGTAGTGGATGAATTGCAGAGTGAGCACTGCTCTCCCTGTTCATTTTCCAGGCTTTCAGCCTTCTCATGCTGGCTGAGATTCAGGCAGTTGGAAAAGCAATCAGCGTTAAAGAGCGAGGAAGCCTTTTTAAACCTGTCATCCTCGCTCATCGATCAAGGATTATGATCCTACTTTCTTATTGTTTTATGGAGAGCATTTGTTTGTTTACTACTTTGGCAGCTATTGGTACGTAAGCAATGCATATACTATAAATATGGCCATTATCTGAAGGCTCAGATCTGCAAGCACTGCCAGGCACAGCACTTGCTGCCATGAATTTGATAGAAGAACTCCAAACAATAAGCCCAACACTCCATAGAGTATTCATACTTCCATCTTTCTTTGGCATGGAAGACAAAAAGGATGAAATCTGTCCTGCACAGACACCTGAGAGAGAGGGCAGTCACCCACCGCTGAAACGTGTTGTTGAAAGACCAGTGGGTGGGAGGAAACATCAAGCAAGGGCATGGAGACACAGCTCAGTTGTGGGCATTGATGCAGCATGGTGGGTGGCATCAGAAAGGGCTGTGGGAGAAATCAGAAAATGGATTCTGAGGAACATGCCAACAGCTCAAAGTTCAGAAAGAAGGGAGAGAGAAAAGAGAAGATGCCTGCAGAATTGGGTGAAAAAAGGTACTATGGCTGCAAAAGGAAGGAAGCATTGAGGTGAGAGAGGAGAAAGAGGGAGAAGGACTTGAGTGCCCATTTATTTCACTGTGCTGGGGCCTGTGGACTCTGGAGTCCTCACAAAGTGATGAGCACAGTGGTGATGCCCCTTTATTGCCAAGCTCAGTGATGTTGGAGTGGTTCCAGAGAGGAGGACCATAAAGATATTCAAAGGGCTAGAGCAACTCTCTAATGAGGACAGGCTGAAGGAGTTGGGGCTGTTCAGCCTGGAGAAGAGAAGGCTCAGGAGGGATCTCATACTAGCTTCTCAGTCCCTGAAGGGGGCTACAGAAAGGCTGGTGTAGGACTTCTTAATAGGATGGAAGAACTAGGAATAACAGATCTAAATTGGAATAGGGTAGATTTAGGCTGGATACAAGAAAGAAATTCTTTATGGTGAGGGTGGTGAAACACTGGAACAGGTTGCCCAGAGAGGTTGTGGATGCCCCCTCTCTGGAGGTGTTTAAGATCAGGCTGGACAAGGCACTGAGCAGCCTGATCTAGTGGGAGGTGTCCCTGCCCATGGCAGGGGCGTTGGAACTATATGATCTTTAAGGTCCCTTCCAACCCAAACCATTCTATGATTAACAGTTTTAAACCACAAAGGAACTCAGAAAAACTTGGTTCTTTTTCATGCTTCTTGTGCTTTGTCAGAGGGATTTTTCAGATGGAGATTTTGTTGTTGCATGAAGGAAAGAAACCCATGCATTGTGGCCACAAAGATTAGTAGTTAGACCTGTTTATGCACACAGCCATCCAACTGCTGTTATTTGCATCCCTATAAACAGAAGCCATGCTCAGGCCTGGCTGAAAATCAAACCCATTGTGAGCTGCCTAGGAGGCTTCAGCAGATGGGAGCCATATAAATAATGTTATTAACCAGCCTAGCAGTTCAGTGCACTTCTAACAATGATTATTTGGAATGACATGATGACAATCCTATCTTGAGGGATGAGTTTGTCTTATCTGCTGGACTGAGGCATTTAAAAGCAAAATGCACAGTCCCTCCTCTTCAGAGGCAATGATGCTTTGAACTCCATTGTTTTCAGCAATATGAAAAAGGAAACTGCTGCACAATTGCCATTCACATTAGCGAATTCATGTTGCAACTCTGTAGAGCTGCTTTAATTTACCTCCATCCTAGTTCAGCATCTACCCTCATGCTCTTAGACCCAGTAAAGATAGACTGTACTTTCATATTTTGAGTAAAAGATATAATTAATTTCAAACAAAAGGAACACTGACAGTGATTGGTCTGACTATTATGGCAGGACTATGTCTTACATGTAAACAAAATAAAGGCTTGAACATGTAATGCACTAGAATTTGCTCGAGGGAAAACCAGGCTGCTCATATGCAGAGATATAATTCTGTTTTTTCAGCATGATCCCTCTTTCCTGGCCAGCTCTAAAATCCCCTAGCCCTTTAAATGGGGGAGAAACAACCATCCATGCCTCCCAAATGGCTGCTTTCAGTTGTCTCTCATATATTTGAACTCCCACTCCTTCAGTTCAGCCCTTGTGTGTTTTCCCCAGGCTTTCTCCTCTTATTCATGAGGTGGTGGTTGTTCTTCACATTCCTCTCTCTGTTCCCTTAGCAGGAATGAAAGCAGTTTTCTGGATTTTTAACCCATTTCATTGCCTGAGCATGGTTGCCCTGTGCACTGTTTCCATTTTTCCTCAAAGGCTGTGTTTCCCAAGGCTTATGACATCCTCTTTGTGCCAGGTGGCTGCTGCCCACCCGAATTGCCTTCCTGTAAGGTTTCACTGCTCAGTTCTGTTGAGAGAATCACCTTGTCAAAAAGCAGGTTGGGAAACTGAGATATAAAGTCTAGTAGTGAGGCAGGCTGCAGAAGGAAACAGATATTGGACATCATATGTTACTCTTACCTTGGTGTTGCTGTCTCTCAGAGGTGACTGTTGATATGGCTGGAAATGTGGCTCTTCCATTTTTTATTTTGATGGGTGAATCTAGCCAACAACTGAGTAATCCAGGTGTGTTCCCATGTGGTGGCTATGAAGTACACACAGGAAAGGAGGAATATGGGGAAGACATAGGGAAGAACTGTTTGTCCAAGCTTGTAGTGATAGGACAGGGGGAAATGTTTTGAAAATAGAGCAGCACCAATTTACATTGGACATTGGGAAGAAATTTTTCACCATGAGGGTGATAAGACACTGAAACAGTTTGCCCAGAGTGGTGGTGGAGGCCCTATCCCGGAGGTGTTCGAGGCCAGGCTTGCTGAGGCTCTGAGCAATCTAATCTAGTACAGGATGTCGTAGCTCACTGCATGGGATTGCACATCACTCATGGTGATTCCATAAGTAAATGATGGCAACGTGAGCTTGAGGAGAAGGCACTGCTGAAGATGGGCTCTGCTTTTCCTGTGTCTTCTTATACAGTGAATATCACATGGTTTGGGTTGGAAGGGACCTTAAAGATCATCTAGTTCCAGCCCGCCTGCCATAGGCAAGGACACCTCCCAGTAGACCAAGTTGTTCACTGCCTCCTCCAAGCCTGGCCTTAAACACCTCCAGTGATGGGGTGTCCACCACCTCTCTGGGCAACCAGAGAGTGTCTCAGCACCCTCACTGTAAAGAATTTCTTCCTTATATCCAGCCTGAATCTACCCTCTTCCAATTTACATCCTGCTAGCTCTTGAACTATTGCCTTATCAGACCAGAGCTGAACTTCATGCAGTCATCTCTGTATATTCTCCTTGTCCTTATACATGCCCTACTCATGGATCTTAAGGTATAAAGGTCACATAGAGGATTTTTTGTGTCAGGACTAGAGAGCAGAACTCAGCCTTGGCTAAGGCTGTGTATTGCTTTAATTGACATATCCTTTAGGCTGCAGATTGATTGACTTTTTATCTTTTTTTTCCAGCAGCACCTCAGAAATACAACCAAAAAAGCCTGGTGCTTCACTGCTAATAAGAAAGCGGAGATGACTCACCACTCCTAAAGGTGAGTTATATGGAGTAATTAGATTTTACTGGATCTGTTTATGAATTACTTTCCCAGACACAGAGATATTAAAGCTCATCCTCACAGCCCTGCCTGCCATCTCCTCCAGGGCTGTAGTTAGCATTGCCACTGGCCTTGGCACACTCAAAGCATCCCCTGTGTGGGCACACACAAGTGCGCACACACATGCACACACACACAGGGACTACAAAGGTGAAGAATATTTTTATGACATTACTTTTATGATAATCTATTTCAATGGATAACTTAGTTTAGGGCACTGATTTATAACAAGTTTATAGATCTCTTTTACTATTCTTTGTTGAATTATAGAGGTGGCATGTGTGAAATGGAAGTACTTGGCCTATTGTTCTTCTTCTCACGCAACAGTATAGTTGAGACAGTAAAAAGATCTATAAAATTAATATATACAGAAAGAAAGGGACAGAGACAGAGAGAATATGTAATGCTCTGGAGTCTGATATCACATTTATCTCTCCCAGATAGGTTAGGACACAGAATTTACATTTGAAAATACCAAAAAGATCTCACCCTCTTGGCTGGAGAAAAAAGGCTTCTAAGTATCCAGACTATCATCTCCTTTATTTATAAACCAAATTTTCATGGTGTAATTTTTTTTGTACTTTTTTTTAGAGCTAGAACCTTATTGCTTTGCCAACAGCTTGAAACTAGGCCATGTCTTGCTGAGAGCTTGCTGGCCTGAAGTTTTTAGCCAGATATAACTCCATCAAAATTTCAACTCCCAATTATTTTTTTTTTTATATACCAGTAGATTATATCATATTTAAATCACCTTCATATGAAGACATATGCATTGTAATAGGCAGGTATTTATATATCTCTAAACAATCCCATTATATACTGACATATATTAAATGTGATAGCATTTTTATCTTACCCTTGGTAAATTGCATTTAGTGTTTTCTAACGACTCAGATGAATTCAGCTCTCTTTTCTACCTCCACTGAGGCTTCTCCTGCTTCTTCAGACCACCAAGAAGTGCTGTCATTCAAGCTCTGGTATCTCAGGCTATTTTAGCACTTACTGATTTTTACTCCATAATTGTAATGAAGCAGTGTTTGCTAGTGGCGTTTCTTCTACCTGTAACCACAAGACTAGGGAATAGAGAAATTTTTACCTAATTTTTCATTTGAATTTTTTAGTTACTAAAATGCAAGAGAGTCTAAGGAGACGAAAGCAGGTATAAAACATCCACCAAACAGTACAAGTTCTGTGTTTTATATAATTAATGCAGTTTTTTTGAACGATTGTGGGTTTGCTCTTGTACCAACAGCAATACTGGTGCTCTTTTTGTCCTTTGACCAGAGTTATACAAAGATAAATTTCAATTAAAGCTTTTACAAAAGCTTGCAGTGAAATATGAGCAAGGCAATTAATCCATATTAAAATGGCAGTCACTTCAGAGCCATGATGTCTTGCCCAAGATGAACAAATCTCTCAGCTCTCCAATGATGTCTGTCCAAACTGCTGCTATTTTATACTCTCCCCTTTCCCCAGTCTCTTTTCTCTGATTAGTTCTCTGTAAAGTTGGGTAAACAAACAGGTAGAGAGTAGATAATTGTGAAGCTGGTTGGTGCCTTATCCTCTCGTATTTATAAAGGACAGCAACCTTCTTTAATAAACCTATTCATGTACCATCATTTCATCTGCACAGTATAAATGTATGGTAATGTAAGGTCTGTCTTCTTGTCACAACACATCACCACTTCTATTTGCACAAAACAGAATAAAACCACCAAATATAATATTGCAGTCAAAATGGGAAGAAAATTCCTGGTTTCTGCTGTCAGATAGAAAAGGCAGAACAATGACTTGACTACAATTGTGGTTTATCTCATTAGGTGTTAAAGAAAACCAATTTACTTTGTAAAATGCAAATCATTTAAAGGTTTCGAGAGTTTTAACGAAGTTTAACAGTTCCGTGTGAGAAGTTTTCCTCATTTGGCATATTCATCATTCTGTACAACAAAAAACAGGGTTGTCCATATGGCAGAGAAGTTTAGGATGAAGGTTACAGACTCTGACAAATGCTCAATGACATGACAAATGATTTGTTATTAACAAACAGTCTCCTGGAGTTTGTTTGGTTTTTTTCTCTCCAGAAACATAAATAATAATCCTGCAAGCTCTGGCAAAGCCAAACAGTTGGAAAGAAAGACCAAATAACAAAATGTGGTGTAGTGCCCAACAAATTATCAAAGAAAATTATTTACTAATAAGAGAGGAAATACACTTGGGATCTACATCATTCAAAGATAAAGCCTGGAACAGCCATGTTATGGCTTTTGGGGATAAATGGGAAGGCTGGTTTTTAATTAACATAGTGAGTTGTGATGCAGACAACTAGAGCTCGTTGGTGAAACATGAGGAGTTCCTGATACTGTTTTTGTCCAATACAGCAGATTATTTCCATCAGATACTGAATTTCAAATATTTATAGTAGTAACTCCATAGTCTACTGCTAGACAGAAGTAAGGTGAGCCTGTGCAAACCTGATGAAATTCAACAAGGGCAAGGGCAGGGCGCTGCACTTGGGCTGGATCAATCTGCTTACAAATAGAGTCGGGGAGGTAGAAAGCTCAGTGGCCTCTGACCAAAGAAAGGATGGAACCTGAGTCTTCTGTGTCCTGGCTGCAGTGGAGATGATGTTCTATGAGTTTGTGCAGCAGTAATAGAAGCTAAACTTTTGAGAGTACTCTAGCCTTAACTGTTCTGCGTCTGGTTGCAGTTAGGAGCTCCAGTCTGTGTGGAGGAGGTGTACATGGATTGTGTCCTCTGAACTTGCTCTCCACAGGAATGAAACTAAACTGTGACTTGAATCAACTGTATGAAGGAGTCATCACTAGGTTCACGTAGCTGAGGTCATCAAAGTAAGGTGAGTCTTTCTAAATTATATACATTTGTTTTTTAGCCTTGTTTTGTACTTTTTTTGCTTCTGGAAGTTGTAGAAACTATTATTTTTTCCCCAGTAGCGAAAGCTTTTGAATGTGCAGTAGGAGGAAGATGGCAAAAAATTAATTGGTTTCCCTCTGTTGAGGAAAATTGATTAAAAATATCTATTAGGACTGAAGAGCACTTATCTGAGCTCCCTTTTAGCTGGTTCATCTTCTAAAGAGCTTGATCTGCAGGGAAGCAGACAAATCTTAATCAACTATCTTCTGCAAACCCTTCACAGAGGGTAAAAGGTTAGAGTTATTTCTTCTCTGCTTCTGGCATTTGTCCTTTGGTGTGTTGTTGCAGGTATCTGCCTACCCTACCTGAGCCTTACCCAGCTGTGATAAGATCTGCCAAAAGCCTTCCCTCTGGCTGGGTCAGCACCTTGTTTCATTTAGAGCCTGTCAACCACATGACACCTAATTGTGTACTGTACTAACAGATGCTGTGAGCTAATCACTGGCCACTTAGCTAGAAAACCACAAGGTGTTCATACCTATCTGAACTACTTTGGGGGTTTCAGTTCACACCTCTCTTTCTGGTGATAGATGCAAGTGGCCTTCAGGGTGGTGTCCACAGCACGTTACTTCCACAGAGGCAGCTTTTGCAGATGAAATTCACCCCCAGCTGTTTGACATTTCCACAAGCTCTTCCCTGTAGAATTCTTTGCAGAAGCCTTTTGATGACAACTTTGGGGCTGCGAGGGGGCAAATAACGTGAAACACGTTTCTAATGAGCAATAATTACAGGTTTAAATAGCTGGCACAATCAGCCTTCAGTGATTTCATTATTAGATGGCACCGTAATTTATGCTAATCCTGATAACAGTTCCGGATGAGAGAGGTCCAGACATAGGCGATTGCACTGCAATTATTTACACCCTGTATTTCTGAAACAATAGATATGGTAATTTGGAAATCAGATGACTGTGATTTCATTTATTCTGGTAGGAAACACATGTAACAAGTTGTGTCAACAACTCTAAAATTAAATAGGATTATTTGATTTCCAGTTCTAGGTTTATTCCTTGTTAGCTTTCTCTGCCCTGGAAGACCCACGAAGACCCCAGGAAGTCACAAGAGGTGTAAAGGGAGATGGGGTTTTTTTAGTGAAACCTTGGAATTTTTTAGTTTTCTGCTCTTCTGTAAAGCTTCTGTTTGGCTGCAGGATCTCAGTGCAAGTGGGGGATGAACATGAATTTTCTTTCATCCAGCTACTGACTTCATAATTAGTGCAAACAAAGCTGAACCTCTCAACTTGCTCCTATTATTCCTATGTGACTGGGGTACCCCCGTGTGTCTTTTTAGCTCCACTGAGTTCTTGTGCAAGTTAGGCTATCAGTAAACTAGTGAATTTTCAAATTAGAACATGGCAGTTTGGGTAGCAGGGTGTCACTCCAGCTGTGTCTGGGGATTCTTTTGTGTCATACTGCAGTGCTTGGGGAGAACATTCAGAGACAGCCCAATCTGTAATAGGTGGAGTTTCAGCTTGTGGACTGGCACTGAGTGAAATGTGTTATTCCCATGTGGAGGTGATGCTTGTGACAGCACAGCAAAGTCACAGGCTTCCATCCAAATGTCCTGAAAAGATAACTGAGTGCTAAACAGCCAAGATATCCATAGAAATCTTGGATAGTGAAATGTATTAACAAATTCCAGTCAGTTCACTGGAGCTAAAGTGCCAGGGCTTGCCTCCCTAACCTTCTCTGTCCGTCTTCTTATAAGGTGCTGCCAATAGGATTTGCTTTCCTCTTCTTCAGATTAATTCTGCTGCTAATTGTTCCCAGTGTCCCACATTACAGCTAGACCCACAGCAGGGAGTATACTACAGGCATTTAGAAGGAAAAAAGTGAAGGCTAGAGTGTTTTCAGCACGCAGAAGACCAAGGAAACCTTTAGCAGGAGAACCTGTGCTCAAGTCTGGTTCATTCCTCAGCACCTCAGTCATGCCAAACAAATCAATTAGGCTGTTCATGTGTTTAAAATAAAGGGCACTTTTTGTACTTTGTTCGACTGGAAGATCAGGTCTCTGGCATGACTAAGTGTGGTAATAGTCTGTTGATAGAAGTTCCTGGAACAATAAGGACACTAGTGACTCTGCCAAAATATTATTCACTGCAGTTAGGACGATGATCATCAGTAGAATCCCATTCACTCCATCTCTCATCCTTTCCTCTGGTGTACATATACAGTCTGTCATAAATAGGCATTTCAAATTTGGAAATTACTGTTGCTATTAGTGAGAATAGATGTACATGTTCTAGGAAGAAATATTTTCTCCACAATGTAGTCTGGATGCTAAAGACCAGTGTGTGTATAAATATATTTTGAATTTCCTTTCTTGGACTGATGGGACTTGCCTTCAGTATCTGTATTTGGAGAGGGTGAAGGCATGGGAATAGCAGCACTGTTGTGGAATGAGTACTCAAGAGCTCATTAATTTGCAACATTTATATCCTGGTGCATTCTAATTAGTATTAGCCTCTTCTACCATGATGTGATAGAAGGAAGGTTGGGGTAGCCCTGGTAAATAGGTGATCAAAAGGGCTGCAAGGATGGCAGAGTGCCACAAAGGAGTACCAGGGCAGCTCAGCAGCAGCTGGGCTTGAAAGACCCTTGCAGGTCATCTGTTTGGTATGCTCCCTGGTGCTCTTGGTTGCTTTCTCTTGGCCAGATCCAGAGCTGTTCAGGCCTCCTGTCACTGCCTTCCTCAATCCCCTTGGGCAAGGAACCAGGTGAGGCCAACCTGGGCACCAGATTTAAGGGGGTTGGATGCCCCTGGGAAACTTTTGGAGAGCTGAGAATTGGCTTTATGAAAGATGGCCCTATGAAACTGTCACCTCCCAGCAGAAAGTATGGGGAAGTGACTGCTGAATAAGCTACTACAATGAACCTTTTTGACAGAAGACAGCCATGGCATCTTGGAAAAATCAGATCTTGAGATCATCTAATTCCAACCC